>JADLZK010001267.1:0-28862 GCA_015847255.1 Hyparrhenia diplandra
TGGTGGATCAACTCCTTGTTAAGTAAGTAAATGTTCTTATTGTTCTTATTGTTCATAACTCTTATTTGAGTACTTTTAATGCAGTAGGACCTATAGATTAGAGGGGTAACAGGTTTGGCTGGTGCTTGGGCAAGAGGTTGCTAATGAATGCACCCTACCTTCCGGATATCATGGTGGTAGTTAATGTAGGTGGCGGCTGCGTTATTCCTTTGTAGTCCACCTCCGTTGGATAGGCCAAAGGGGGACCATGTTGCGGGGAGGATTGCATGTTTAGATCCATGTTTTCCTTTGATGCGTCCTTAAAGACAATATCAACATAGCTTACAAGGATATGAACTAGACAGCAGTAGAAATCTCTTATCTCTTTATCTTCTTGGTTCCTTGATTCTTTTGCTAAGGGAGTTAGTTATATGCCTGGAGTTATCTTCACACCATCCTCCTGTGGATTGATATTAAACCCCCTCAGGGTGAAATGCTCGCATTATCCGTTAAACTGCGGGGATTATTATAAATATTTACGTAGGCTTATCAAATACCAACAATCTTTTGCAATTGTATCTTTTGGTTGTTTCGGACTCTTGGTATGTCATGATTTGAATCATGTTGATGTTGCAAAAAGCGGTCGGTGTATGTTGCACATGTTGCAAATCTTATAGTTGTTTCGGGGTCATGTTGCAAAAAGTATGTTTTGTAGTGTTTGAGATGTTTCAACGTATTTTTGGACATGTTGCGGTTGTGTTTATCTAGATGTTTCATGTGTTCCCACATTTGTTTTGCATGTTTTTATCACGGATGTTGCATATGGTTGCGGTGTTTTTCAAGCGTGTTTCGGATGTGTTTTCCAAGTGTTTCACAAGCATGTTTTGTAGTGTTTCGGATGTTTCACTATGTTTTTCGGACGCATGTTGCGATTGTGTTTATCTAGATGTTTCATATGTTCACACATTAGTTTTGCATGTGTTTTATGCGAGACGTTGCATATGGTTGCAATGGTTTTGAAGTGTGTTTTGGATGTGTTTTCAAGTGTTTTGAAGCATGTTTGGTGTTTCAGCTACCCTCGGACGTATCTTTGCGGCCGTTGTTTTGGATGTTTCAAAATTAGATCGGGTGTTGCATCTGTCCTCTCTTTTCAACTGTCTCCCATCACAGGTGTTTTCTCCTCCTCCGACGTATTTGGGCGCGTCGTACCTCCCCTCTTCTCGATGTTGGTGTAGCCACATCGCGTAGTCTGTTTAGGCTGGCGGCGGCGTGTATGCTTGGCGTGGCGGAGGAGTGTGGCGGGGTGTCCTCATGTCTGTCGGGCGGTCGGGTGGCGTGCAGGTGGGTGCCGGACCTGCGTGGGCGGGCCGCGTGATGCGAGGTTCACGGGGGCGAGTGCGGCGCGGGCGAGCCACGGGATGCATGTTCCGCGTGGTGGGAGTCGTTGGCAACTTCACATGCGGGAGTGCGGGGCGGAGCGGATACATGGGCCCTTGGGCCGCATGGGTACAGGCCGGTGTCGGGGCCAGCGCCTTTGCATTCGGGCGTCTGGCGCTGAGTATGCGCTTGCTAAAAATACCCCCATTTTCGAAGGTGTTAATAGGTGACAACTAGCAAGCCCATGAAAACTACCCTTACGGGCTTATATATATCGCAACTTATGGTTTTCTTCTCACTTGCTCTCTTTTCTCTCGGCTCCTCCTTTGGCAGCGAGCAGGCTGCTGATGCCCTTCCTCTCCCTCACTGCGCCCTTCCTCTCCCTCACCTCCACCTCTCCCCATGGCAGCCCGGGGCGGCTCCTCCCTCTCCTCTCCCTCTCCCCTACAACCAATGCGAGGGCGGGCGCATCACTCTCCCTCCTTCTCGATCTCGTGATGGTGGTAGCGACCCTCTCCCGGTCCATCGAGCTTGGCGGCCTTGAAAAGGGACCACTACACCACAACACTAAGATTAGCGATGGGCGATCGATGGTAAAGGTAGTTACATCGGCGAGACAATCGGCGCTAAAAAGTTATAGCGATAGACATTAGCGGCTAGTGTAAGTCCTGCGGTAAAACTCTTTGGCGTCGGACATCACTTTTAGTGACAAATGGTACGTAAGCCCTAAACATTTTTAGCGACAAATGGCATGCTAGAACTCTATAGCGGCAGAGACAATTTGGCGTTATAAATGTTTTTAGCGATAGATGGTTCGGCGAGATCATTTAAATGCATTAAAAAATAAAAGGTGGTGAACTAATTCGAAAATTAATACAAAACTAACATCATTGTGCCGCGTTTCTCATACAAATAGACTCATTCATGTGGGGAACTAATTCAAAAATTATGTGGGGGGAAGATAGTTGCGGGAAAGGTGGTTGGTGGTTGCATCCACGGGCGTTTGCTCCTCGCGAATCTGATGACCGCGGAGGGCTCTTCTTGATGGGAAGAGGGAGCCACGGCTCGGCGACATCAACTTCTCAGGGGCGACATTTGAGAACATGTCATTTCGGGTGGTAATGGGTTCGGTTCTTCTCCGGCCTCCTCCTCCCGGATCTCTGAAATAGCTTAAGTTAGGAGTTCGGATGGCCGGTTGACACAGCGACAAGGGGAAGAGAGGGACAGCGCATACGGTGGTGGGTGCGCTCATCAGCCTGAAAAACAGCACAATAGCAAGGGGAAGAAGGCGGTACGGAGTGGCGGTATGCCGTCGAACCGGCCGTTGGCTTACTTCCGCGGATGGGGCGGCATGGGGTTGTGGGTGGGCGCCCGGAGGCGGTGTCCTATCGGGGGCCGCTCCGGCGGCGTCGATCGCGGAGGGAGGCATGGGGGCGGCGGGCGGCGGAGGCGGCGACATCGTGGGGAGTTGTTCGGCGTGGTTCGCATGCGTGCGGATGGATTGCGGCGCGGGGATGGCATCGCGGTCATGGCCTCCGGGGCGAGGGGAAAGGTGAGGATAGGGTTGGGGGATTGGGGGCAGGTGCAGGGTTCTCAATTTTTATTTCTTTTGTTTTGTTTTGTTTGTATTTACCGCGTCAATAACCTACATGTGGGGCAAGTGAGCTCCGGCATAGGGCCATTTTTCTTTAGGGACATACAAATTGGCGCGCTACTGCGGTTATAGCGTCAAGCGGTTAAATGTTAAATATGGATACTTATAGCGGCGGATAGTACACAGCCGCTAAATGAGGATTTAGCATCGAGATAGTCTCGAGTTATCTTTAGCGTAAGATCATCCAGCGATAAAAATAATTTTTAGCGTCGGATATCGTGGTGATTTGGTGTTTGTGGTGTAGTGGGCCCAGGACCCGGACCGGCTCGGGCGGATCCGGCGATGGTGGCGCATGGGGGAGGCGGATCGGCCACGGGCGGGCAGATCCGGCCATGGTGGTGCATGGGGAGGCGGATCCGGCCTGGGCGGCCGGATCCGGCGATGGTGGCGCATGGGGAGGCGGATCCGGCCCGGCGGGCGAGATCGGTGCCCTTTCACCCTCTCCCTCCAAGCTTCGCCAGCTGGCGGGGAGGCGAATCCGGCCTGGACGAGGTGGAGGCGGCGATGGTGGCGCATCCTCTCCTCCTCTCCCTCATAGGGCTGGGCTGGTGGCTTTTTTTCTTTTCTTTTTTTTTTCTATTTGATTTCGAGGTGGGTCAGCGGGCATTTGACCGCCTTAGTAAATCATGATTAACGATGGCGTTTTGGCGAGGGGCGGCGGCGATGCCCACCTCGAAGTTTTAGTGGTAGTGTTTGCCAACACAATCGATACCTCGGATACCACGGGCTAATTCATATCACTACTACAAAAAATCTTTTACAAGCGTTTTCATTTTATTAACCATGGTGGTTTTATAAAAAAACGCCATGGTTAATGCCTCTAATGTCGGCGGTTTTTAATTAACTATGGTGGTTTTATAACCACCGCGGTAAATCGATTAACGGTGGCGTTTTTATAAAAAACGCCACATCTAATGAATGGGTTCCTTGTATATATACTCGGAGGCTAGGGTTTCTCCCTCACTCCCTCACTCTCTCATCACCTCACACTAGCCACAATCCCCTCCCCTCCCGGCGTTATCTGTTCACACCTCCTCGTGGCCTCACGTGCGACACTGAGCCCCTCCCCCCCTCCCCGGTGCTCACTCCCTCCACTCCCCACCGGCACCCCCCTCCTCCAATCCCCCACCGGCGCCCCTCCCTACGCACCGGGCGTGCGGCACGGGAGCACGGCGGCCGGGGGGACGCGGCGGCGGCCCTCGGCGGCGCAAGGACACGGCGGTGGGGTAGCGCGGCGCGCGGCGGCCCCGGGGCGGCGGTGGAAGTGGCGCGAGCGCGCGGCAGCCCTCGCTGGCGTGGAGGAAGCGGTGGCGGCCGGCTGCGCGGAAGATGCGGCGGCCCGCGCTGGCGGAGGCCGCCTAATTTATAGGTAATTAAAGCATAAGAGTAGCCCATCCACTAGTCTTACTCCCATGCTTAACCACATATAAACCCGGTAGTCCAATGAAATCACGAAGGATTTCAAACCTTTCACCAACATACAGACCAAGACCGTAGAGATTCGGTAATTACGATCCACAAGTTACATAAAGTTCACAATAACATACATCGAGAGTTCAATAACTATTACAACCCAAGTTGAATTAAATAGCGAGAAGCAAATTAGTTTTGAAAACACCAACACCACATTTAGTTCAAATACATGTGTCATTATATAGTCAATAGCACAACACATGAAGATAAGGGATATGGAGTTGCGGGTGCCCTCGGCTTACTTCTCATCCATCGGATAGAAGTACTTCTTGTAGACACCACCAAACCTATCAACCTGCAACAATGGGAATAAAAACCACGATGCGAGAATGTACTTCGGCTAGACTTCCCCGACCGGGAGAAAATAAAAAGACTCTCAAGGATATGCAAGGCTTATTTGGTGGAGCTAGTTGGATAGCATATTTTGCATGAATCTCGAGGCGCGGAAAAGCGGCGGCCGGACTTCGGGGATGGGAGGGAATACCCTATCGGCGGGCTGTGGCGGCAAGCCCCACCCTTCTTCGAGCGGACAGCCGCGGCGTGGTGTGGCCAGGCGCCGAAACTGTCGACATACGCGCTCACCGGCCATCCCGACTCCTTTATGCGGCGCCCAACCCCCTATCGATGCCCTGCCACTCCCATTTTTGCTCACTCCACCTAGCCTCACCCACCGGCGGCTTGAACGATTGCGGCGGCGCCGCGGCGCCATTGCCGTCGCCACGGCGTGGCTCGCCAACCGCCGCGGCGTAAAACCCACCACCCGACCACCGCGGCTCCACCTGCGCCTTGATCTACAACCTGCGGTGGCCGAGCGAGGTAAAATCATGGGGGGTAAGCCCGGCATTTCAAGTTTTTTCGTCGCGGAGTTGAACCCGCCATGGTCACCATTACGCCAAGCTTCGCCGTCAGCGCCATTCTTCGCCATTTTCTTTGGCGTTTCTTGCGTTCTACGTTCACATCGTCGTGCTCTAGCTAGGGTTAGGAGGAATCGAAGTTTCTCATCGTCGTTTCATCAAAAAGCGCCCGACCACATAAGCGAAGCTTCGCCGCGGCGCCATCTTGGCGGGGTCGACCACCGTCCCGACGCCTTTTCCCTCTGAATAGCTAGGGTTTTTGAGTCACCTCAACATCACGGAGGTCATGCTTTCGCGCTGGTTTTTTGGACCCGATACGGCCGAGAAATAGTGAAGGCCGCCGGGTTGTGGCGCCGCCCGCTTCGCCCCTTTATTAGCCCGCCGCCGTTGCTAGGGTTCAAGATAGGTCGAGTAAGGTACATGGATGTGTAGATCTAGTCGAGAGGAAGCGTGCATGTGCTTGGTTGGGGGGGAGGCGGGCTGCCGGCGAACATCCGCCACCGACCCTTGGGCGCGCCGCCGTTCCCTGTTTTTGGGTGTATGGCGCGTGGGCCAATTTTGTCGGCGCCTTTTTTTTTTTTTTTTTTTTTTCTAGAAGCGCAATGCATGCTATTGTAAAATCCATATCTTTCTCATTTTGGCTCGTATTTGAGTGAGATCAATTTTGTCGGGTTTGTTTTGAGTAGATATATAGTTTAAAAATAAGAAATGACATTTTGCGGTACTTTTTTATATATAGTTTTTTTTTTGTGTCTTTGTTTTGCAAGGAAATAGAGAAAATGCATGCTTTTTTTTTTTGCAAAATATGCTATCAACCAGCTCCACCAAATAAGCCTTGCATATCCTTGTGAGTCTTTTTATTTCTGTCCTGTCGGGTAAGTCTAGCTGAGTACATCCTCGTACTCAGGGTTTTATTCCCATTGTTGCGGGTTGATAGGTTTTGGTGGTCCCGCAAGAAGTGTTCCCATCCGTGGATGAAGAGTAAGCCGTGGGCACGGCAATTCCTGCCTCTACCTTTATGCTTTTGTGGGATTGACTATTTAATAGCACATGTATTTAAATTAAGTGGTGTTGGTGATTTCAAAATTATGTTGCTTCCTCTATTTAAATGTGAAATTGGGTTGTAATATTTATTGCACTCCGATGTATTTTATTTACGTTCGAAATTAATGTAACTTGTGAATTGTGGTTCTTGAATCGAAGTACGATCTTGGTTGTCTTGAGCCCAAAAAGTTTTAAATCCTTTGAAATTTTATAATTTGGGCGGTTCGAAATCCACTGGTGCTGCCACGAGGATCAAGGTATGCCCTCTCTCCACCTCCTCTCTCCTCCGGATCCACGTATGCCCTCCCTTCACCTCCTCTCTCCTCCAAATCTGGGCGGCGCGAGGATGACGGACGACCGTGGCGGCAAGCTCGGCGGTGGGTCCGGTGGCATGGCGGTGGGAGGTCAGATCCGGTGGCCACGAGGCGGATCGGCGGCGGAGAAGTGCCGGGTGGAGCTATGTCATGTCCCGGGATCGAGGCCTAGGCCCAAGGCACGCGCGCGCCTCGGCAGCCCCCACCGCCGCCTGCGTCGTCCGCCGTCATCCTTCACTTCGTCGTTAAGTAATAGTTATGTAGGGAATAAATATTTAGAGAAAGAAATAAATTGCTTTGTCAAGAGGTATTCGATCTATAAGGAAACCTCCTAGATATTTCTTATACACGCAAGTCTCCCTCGGACTATAAATACAAGGGGCATGTAATCGGTTGAATCTAATCGGAAAAATTAAAGGGATAACTCCCAACAACTTCGGTCTTGACTCTCCCTCCAACCCTAGCGCCGTGCGTGCGCCGCCCGCCAACACCCGTGCCGCTCGGCTGCCCGCCGCGCGCTAGCGTCTTGCGCTGGCGCCCAGCGCCGCCGCCGCCCGCCTTCAACGCCGCCACCGCCGCGGCGCGGCGCGCCACGCCGCCGTCGTCGTCGATGGCGCCCGTTCGTCCTTACCACCGTCCCCTACCTCTCCGTTCGGCGTCCAACGCCGCCCAGCGCGCCACCCAAGGCCGCCGCCCGGCGTGTCGCCACCCCCCCTCCCTCGGCGGCTCGGCGGTGGTATCCGGAGACGGGACGATTCCCGCCACCGGCGGCTTCCGACCACAACCGTCTTCAAAGATCGGATGGCAGCGCGCATGGTCAATCACGCTCATGGAGAAGGTCCGCGCTGGCTGTCGGCGACTACGAAGAAGGCTGTGGCGTACACAACAGCATGGGACGACTTGGCTATGGCGGCCAAAAGGTGCCCCAAGGGCCAAACCCGGCCGGCTACCTCAACCGGGCGACATCGACACCGATGCGACTACACTCTCAACTTCAACAACGGGCTTCGCTACAAGCTTTGGCCTGCGGTGCAACGGCGGACGCCCGCCGCGTCGACCATGCCAATCCACCTCGCCACACATTTCGGCGCCCCGTCTCGTATGATGTCTTCAACGAGCCGACTTGCAAGCTCCACAGACAACGACATGAGGTACATGCCACACCCTTTGGTCTTCTACCGCGTCTACCTCGTCACTACCACGGAGGCTCTCATCCTTCCTCAACTCGCTACACCGACCGACCACAAACTACATGGCATCGCCGGAACCATCAAGCTCAAGCGGGAGCACACGGCTTGGCGCCGCTCAAAGTGATTGGCGTTCACCTCCCAACGACCTCGCCAACCATGTCAGGCTTCGGGACAAGCACCTTGCTGATGGAGAAGCCCCAACATAGCTTCTTGCCATCGGTGCCAACCTTCTTCTTTGACAACCACCGCTCCTACACCACGGCGGTATCAGCGGTGCTACGGGATGTTCTACAACCCAGGTGGGATCCCTCCGCACACTCTTGCAATTGACCTTCACCCCCGATCTCTTCGCTATCGGTACAAGCCTTACGGGCAAGCATCTTGGCGATGGAGGAGCATCCCCCCACTACTTCACGGAGAACATTACGAACACGCTCTTCAGCGACAAGCTACCTCCATTAGTGGCATTCAACTTCTCTGACGACAAGGTGAAAGTGCCGACAACCGTCTTCCCCGATGACCATGGACAACACCGTGAGCATCAACACCATCTGTCGGCGGGAGATAATAAGGCGACACTACACCAACCATCGCGTGGCCTAAGCATCGCCTTGGTGGGTTAGCCCGATGCGTGGGCAGCGTCGCCTCATCGAATGGTAGGGAGATGTCATGTCCGAGGATCGAGGCCCGGGCCCAAGGCACGCCCGGCAGGCGGCCGACCGCCGCGCCACCGTCGCCGTCATCATCCTTCGCGTCGTTAAGTAATAGTTATTTGGGAATAAATATTTAGGGAAAGAAATAAATTACTTTGTCAAGAGGTATTCTGATCTATAAGAAAACCTCCTAGATATTTTTAGCACGCAAGTCTCCCTCGGACTATAAATACAAGGGGCATGTAATCGGTTGAATCTAATCGGAAAAATTAAAGAGGTAACTCCCAACGACCGGTCTTGACTCTCCCTCCAACCCTAGCGCACATGCATCGCCGCCAACACCCACGCCACCCGCTGCCCTCGTGCGCGCCGCTGCTGCTGGCGCCAGTGCCCGCCGCCGCCCCGCCTTCAATGCCGCCACCACCGCGGCTGCGCGCCGTTACGCCGCCCGTCGCCACGATGGCGCCGTTCGTCCTCACCACCATCCCCTACCTCTCCGTTCCCGGCGTCAACACCGCCGTGCCGCCGCCAAGGCTGCGCCGGCCATGTCCGCCCCCCCTCGAAGGCGGTTGTGACGGTGGTATCCGGTGACCGGGACAATTCCACCACCGATGGCTTCCGACCACCACCGTCATCAAGATCAAATGGCCAGCGCGCATGGTCAATCACGCTCATGGAGAAGGTCCGCGCCGCAATCGGCGACCACGAAGGCTGTGGATCGCATTTGGGGAAACAAAGCAGTAGTACAGCAAGCCGCCACGGACAATGACAACACCGTACTCCACATCCACGACGAATTGGTGGCCCGCGCCCGGAAGAACGCCACAAAGACGCAGCCATGCTGTCCGGCGTCGCAGCGCCTCGGCGTCACCTCAACCGCCATCGCCGGCGTCCCGCCATGGGCGCCACCGGCGGCGACAGCGGCGCTCCACAGGCGCCGCCTACGTCACCCCCTCCAGGATCATCGACGCTACAAGCAACAAGCACGTCCACCTCAAGGAGGACCCTCCAGTTGCCGCAGCTCAGATCAGATCAGATCAGGAGGCCACCACCGACGTCCACCAGCTGCTCGACGAAAAGCCTACCCAACTAGGCCAACGTCGCGAGGCTCCATCGATGGTGCAGATAAGTTCCTATGCCAACAACATCATCTCGGCGGGAACACCACGAGCATCCACACAATTACCATCGGGAGCAACACAACGGCGTCGCCCGGCGTCAACGCCGGCGTCGCCGATCTCGGCCCGGCATCCTTGACATCGTCAAGGCCTCCAAGGGCACCCACAGCGGCGTCACCAACGACCATGACATCACCAACCATGGCGTCCTCGGCGTCCACGACAACACTAATGACAACCACGGCGTCTGAACGCCCGACACCTCACGACAACACCTCCAAGGACAACGGCGTCGCCCATATGGGCGCCACCAAAGAAAGAGGACAACAACGCCTACCCGGGCGCCAAAGCCGACATGGTCGTCCACTCACCCAACCCCGACGACGAGATCAATGCGCTTCATCTGGCCGGAAGTTCCTCAAACACCCATGATGGCGAGAACGTCGACAAAAGCTCCCCGTGGATCCTATCGCGGCTTTGACAACAATAGGTGCATCGTCGGCATCCCCGCTCTCGCGATCGACTTTTTGATGACACCGGTGAGCGAGCCCCGGCGCGAAAGGCACCCCATCGGGACCACGTCAAAGGAACATCGGCCCCGACAAAGATATGAGGTATGCCGCTATCCACGACAATAGCGGTACTTCTACGGTTCATTCGCATGCCAAGCCGGCGCCAGCGAGTCTTGGGACACCTCCACCACGGTGTCTCCCTTGCGACTTCAAGCTGCCCATCTGGCGACCCAGCGAAGCAACCTAGCACCAACGGGACTGGACAAGGACCCGTGCGACTACATCGGCACCTTCAAGTCCACCAACGGGCTCCATGCTACGCAGCGGGACACACTACGGCGGGTGGCGCCCCGCACAATGGATCTAAGCGATTCAACTCGCTCGTCTCCTCGACGCCCCGCCGTCCACGTTCGTCACATGGCTCGGCGGCGGCCCGGCGTACACAACGGCATGGGCGACTTGGCTATGGACGGCCAAAGGCGCCCCCGAGGGCCAAACCGGCCGGCTACCTCGACCCTCGGCGACATTGACACCCGATGCGACTACACTCTCAACTTCAACAACGGGCTTCACTACAAGCTTTGGCCTGCGGTGCAACGACGGACACCCGCGCGTCGACCATGCCAATCCACCTCGCCACACATTTCGACGCCCCGTCTCCTATGATGTCTTCAACGAGCCCCGACTTGCAAGCTCCATAGACAGCGACATGAGGTACATGCCACACCCCGGTCTTCTACCACGTCTACCTCGTCACTACCACGGAGGCTCTCATCCTTCCACAACTCGCTACACCCGGCCGACCACAAACTACATGGCATCGCCGGAACCATCAAGCTCAAGCGGGAGCACCAACAGGCGCCGCTCAAAGTGATTGGTGTTCACCTCCCGCGACCTCGCCAACCATGTCGGGCTTCACGACAAGCACCTTGGCGATGGAGAAGCCCCAACATAACTTCTTGCCATCGGTGCCAACCTTCTTCTTCGACAACCACCGCTCCTACGCCCACGGCGATATCAACGGTGCTACGGGATGTTCTACAACCCGGTGGGATCCCTCCGCACACTCTTGCAATTGGCCTTCACCCCCGATCTCTTCGCTATCGGTACAAGCCTTACGGGCAAGCATCTTGCTCATGGAGGAGCATCCCCACTACTTCTGGAGGACATTACGAACCTGCTCTTCAATGACAAGCTATTTCCATCGGCGGCATTCAACTTCTACGACGACAAGGTGAAAGTGCCAACCGTCTTTCCCGGCGACCATGGACAACGCCGTGAGCATCAACACCATCACAATCGGCCCAGAGATAATAAGGCGACACTGCACCAACCATCGGCGTGGCCTAAGCATCGCCTTGGTGGGTTTGCCGTGCGTGGGACGCGTCGCCTCGTCGAACGGTGGGGAGATGTGATGTCCTAGGATTGAGGCCAGGCCCAAGGCGCAGTGGCTCGGCAGCCCGGCCGCCGCGCCACCGTCCATTGTCATCCTTCGCCGTCGTTAAGTAATAGTTATTTAGGGAATAAATATTTAGGGAAAGAAATAAATTGGTTTGTCAAGAGGCATTCCGATCTATAAGGAAACCTCCTAGATATTTCTTAGCACGCAAGTCTCCCTCGGACTATAAATACAAAGGGGCATGTAATGGGTTGAATCTAATCAGAAAAATTAAAGGGGTAACTCCCAACGGCTTCGGTCTTCAGACTCTCCCTCCAACCCTAGCGCGCGTGCGCCGCCGCCGCTAACACCAGCGCGCCCGCTGCCCCGCGCAGCGCCGCCGCCCCCGCCTTCAACGCCGCCACCGCCCGGCGCCGCCGTCGCGATGATGGCGCCGTTCGTCCTCACCACCGTCCCCCTACCTCTCTGTTCCCGACGTCGCGCCCGCCGCGCGCCATCAAAAACGCCGTCGCCGCCCCCTCGAAGGCGGCTATGACAATCTAGCACGGGATGACCACGATGACCCAGATCTGGCGAGCTCAAGGCTGGATTTGAGATTTTTATTCTTTATTCTTTTTTTTTATAACCGTGGCAGGCATCAAAAACCGCCACGGTAAATGGTTGAGTAACCGTGACCTTTGCTTCATGGCGGTTACAAAAAACCGCCCACGGTACATAAAAAACGGCCGCCATGGTAAATATTTTCGGTAGTAGTGTATGATTGTGAACACGTGGATGTGAATCAATGCCTTTTCCATCTGCAGATATCAGACATAAAATTCTTTGCTCGCGGTAAGAGAGCAGGGGAAAGCAGGTCAGATGCTCCTTGCCTGCTGGTGTTTCAAGCTGATGCTCAGAAGTAGCGCATAGATGCTTCCGCTTAATATGGATTGGCAAACTTTCAGTATATATATGGTTGTGGGTTGCTGCGACTGTTTTTTTTTTTTTTTTTAACTATGGCCACTTTTTTTTTTAATCGAACTAGGACCCAAAGGCACATCAATGTCAATATTGAACTTTTTGCTGTTCTTTGTCAAAAAAAAACTTTTGCTGTTGACTGTAGCGGGCTGGCGCCAAATTTTTGTTGGCTGGACAATATTGGGCCTTGTGGAACCAAACAAGGCACAAAGTTTCAAGGCAGGCCGAATATTGGCTTCGCCATTTAGGGCCTAAAACCAAACAGGCCCCAGATCGCGCCCGCTGCCGTTGGTGGGCTCGTCGTCAGTAACTTTGCGGCCTGCGCCCTCTCCACGCACGCGTGGGCTCGAGCTGACGCCAGAGCGACAACTACCTGTTGGTGCCTCCACAATGCTCCCTCCTTAATTAGCTAGCTAGTCATTCAATTAGTGCTTTAATTACTTGTTCTTCTTCCGTAATAATCTAGGATTAGTCATTCTGTTGTCTTTTCATTTCTTTTGTTCTCCTATACGGTACGGTACAATTCTATAGTTAAGAAATATAATTAGTGATTTGTTTGTTTGTTCTCCCTTCATATTGATCTTCAACTATATCTGTACTCTCTCTGTCCCTGATAAATAGATTCTAGAGTTGTCTTAAGTCAAATTTTTAAACATTGACTGAATTTCTAGAAAATCCTATCAAAATTTATGACATCAAGTTAGTATAATTAGATATACCATAGAATATATTTATATAATATGCTAATTTTATGTCATAGATATTGTTCCTTTTTTTCTATAAAGTTAGTCAAACTTAAGATAGTTTGACTTGCACGGTTCTAGGAATTTATTTATTTGGGGGACAGTGAGTATAGCACCGATCTTTATGTTACTGTTTCTTATCTCCTTTGTTTCTATTATTATCGTGATATTTTTCTGAAGTTAGAGACCTAGCTAATGCATTTCATTAAAATTAAACTTTGTTCCCTTTTTCTTTGCAATGTTCACCAGTTTTTTAGCTTTTAGGTATATCATAAAATTAAATTTTATTTCAATATTATCTATGCTATTGCCTTGTATGCATTTCATTATGTATGATTGTTGTGGGCTTAAATAAGCCCGCTTATATTTAAATCCTTGCTCCACACCCGTCGACACTACTGGAAACTAAAATAGAAGCACACCGACAGAAAAATACTTATACCGTCGGAAAAAGTCAATTTCTCTGTTGGTTAGCAGATAACACACAAAAAAAGTGAATTGTTCTATGTGTTTTGTTGAACCGATAGCGCAATTATCTTTCACGAGCAGCCACATGCGAAAAAAAAATGGAAGCATTCTTCTCTCAAGTTTGTATAATGCGTGCTATAGACTGTTAGTGTTGGTCACTAGTCAGTACACCCTCACCTTTCCTCCCTAGCCGCGTCATTCTCCGCCTAGCCTCCCTCCCTGCTCTCCTCGATCTCTTGGCCCATCCTCCCTCACCGGGCGTCCCTCCGTGCCCAGCCTCCCTCTCTGCTGCGGCCAGTGGATTGATTGTTGTATACTTATCATTTGTAGAATCTAGCCATGTGTGCCTTGTGTAATATGATCTCCATTTAATTTTGGGGCTATTGTGTTTTACCCTTGCTGAAAAAGCGGCAATTGTGATTCTACCCCTCGCTTTTTCACCATATTGTAATTTTACCCTCGTTTTGTAAAAAACGAAGCTCAAGTTTACCCTTACTCTGTTATCGGTGGTAACGGTGTTAACTTAGCCTTTTAGGACAACTTTGCCCTTGCAAAAATACCCCTACTTTTCCTGTGTACATTGTGATTTTACCCCTGTTTTCTAAAAAAATTGGCAGCAACATTAACACCTTGTTACATATAATTCCACCCAACAAGCAAATATTGATAGATAATATCGATTAATAAAGAATGTTCCACAAACGCATCTTGCATTTACAAATCGTTTAATTTACAAATCACAGCTCCTTTGCTGCAAAAATCATAAATAGATACAAAATCTCACAAATACGTGTCACAATGCAAGATGTGTTTTGACATCCAGCATGATACGTTTTAGGATGAGAAATTAGATGCAAAGCAGCAAGATACACCTCTGCTCTCCACTAGCCGGATGAGAAAAACTAGAACACGGCAAAAACCATCACTTTATTTGCAGCTCCAGCGTCTGCTCCCGTTCGCCATGGCTTGTGCAGCTGATGCTGACGCGCCGCTGCCCGTGGACAAACGCGTCGCCATCGCACATAGCTGTCGCCGGATGCAGATGCGCCGTAGGTGTCAGTCACGGTGCTGCTTGAGTGGTGTCCGCGACCGCCGGGAGGCCGAGCCCCGCTCGCCGCCGGGGCCGCGCGCCCTACCGCCGCCTTGGCTGCCCCACGGCTCGCCGGGAGTCCTCGCGCCCCTTCTCCAGCCTAGCCGCATACTCCTCCTCCTCGCGGACCGCCCGCCCGCCAAACGTCCGCCCCACCGCCCGCCGACCGGCCGCCCGCCCTATCCACTCGCGGGTGTGCGGGAGTGAGACGAGTCGCAGCGGCGGTCTGGAACTGAACGAATGAAAGGGTACGAGTGGGTCTGTACGTGGACAAGGGCATTTGTGTCCTTTAGGCTATTTTACTAGGGTTCCCATGTTTTCTGAATTTTTTTTAAATCAAAATAACTAACAGAGTACAAAGGAGGGGTAAATTGAGGCTTCATTCTAACAGAGTGAGGGTAAAATTGCAACATTACAAAAAACGAGGGTAGAATCACAATTGACTTTCTCGGGAAGGGTAGAAGCGCATAATAGCCCCTTTAATTTTCATGTAATATACTGATTCAAATTAAATTTGAGATTGTCTGTGGATTTAAATATAAATGAACATATAGAAATGGAAGGTCTTTATGTGACGGTTTATTTACATTTTTCTATTTGTTACATGGGATCCTAGCTTGGAATTTTTCGGTTGGTGGCTCGGAATTTTCCTGTTAACACTAGTGTTGATAGGGAAAATGGTTTATCAACAGAGAAATTGGTCAACCCACAGGAAATTTGTATTTTTTTTTTTGTCACCTTATTTTTGTCGGTGTTTTCCTATTTGTATACCAACAGGAAAATTAATTTCCAATTTTTTTAGTATTTGCTTTTTTTCTGTCGGTTTTACCCTGACAGGACTATTCTCATCTCCAGTAGTGCCACCAGCACTCCCGGCACGGTATATATCCTTGTGACAAAAATTCCCGTGATAGCCTCACTGGACTATTCTCATCTCCAGTGATAGCCTCACGGTATATATCCTTGTGGCATTATCTTGTCGAGCTCATAACTGGTGTCTTCCTCGGCCTGCAGCAGCAGCTGCACCACGCGCCACCGACAATGACATGACTCTGCCACTAGATAATGCCAGCAGGCTGCAGGCTGCATCACCATGCCACCAACACTAAGTTAACAAAATCACATTGGCGGCAGCATTAGCATCAAAAGCAAGAGAGCAGGCAACACAGTTCTCACAGGACAGACATAGTTCCCACAAGGCATGCAAAGTTCAATAACGCGCCAAATTAGGAGCAAGTCTAATTTTTACAAGATAATAACATGACACAGGAAGACATTTCGAAATTCCAGCTTGGGTAATATATAGAGGATGTGTATGGCCGTTTAAGCTGGGTTACATCCAAACACAAGTTCGAAATTTACCGACAAGAATATGGCACCTCCATGATTGATACAAACAACAGATAAGTGTCACGTTAGAGGATAGATATAAGGACAAACATTCTCACACGAGAGAGGACGTATTGTAGGACGAATTGTAGACATTATATCGCTTTTACCAATATAAGTTGCCCTTGACAGGCAGATAATGAACTTGTGGACTACGACACTGTATATCTTATTGTTGGATGTGATCTCGGCTAACTGAGACCAACTTGGCACACAAGTAAAGGTCCACCTGTTAGTGCCCAACTATTAGATCAATTGCCGCGATCGGCGGTAACCCTAAGGCTTATTTGGAGTCGACCCTGGCCGCACATTGTGTATATAAATAAGACCAAAGGTGATTTCGGGATTAAGCTAATTCTCTTGACACCTAAACCCATGTAACCAATCAATTAGACATTGCGACAGTTTGGAAGCACGACTCCTATTTCAAGAGTCCAAGAGGCTGCAAATCGGATCAACATCGAGTTCTTCATCAAGAGATAGCTCTAGCTTTTAGATTGGTGAATATCAGTGGATCCACATCAACTCTACTATGTCTACAGGGGCTCAGATGACATCCACACACTCTTGTTAGTATCTAAGATCAGTTCCGCACTAAGTTGTGTTAATGATTATATTTAGGCTATGATAAGATCCTGTTATGACTAAGATCTATTTCAACACTTATACCACTGAGTTGCACGTCTAACTTCATTCACTTGTAGGACGGAAGTATACAATTGCAGGGGGAGAGGGATTAAGAACATAGGCCTCCTTAACCCTGTTAGCTAGGTATAATGAGATGACATTAGGCTACAATAGCACCATCGATGCATTAATTGACAAAAGCCCTGCTTGTCCAACATGACAATTCGTCCATACTTTTGGGTCAACACGCACCCGCGTGGGAATCCTGGGATCGGGGAATCATGTCGCCAATGTTTAGTTTGCATTAGTATAAATTAATACAAGTGCTCTAGGCATCCCATTGGAAAGGTCCGTGCACAAGACATCGAGCTGCGACGACTGTATGTACTTGGAGTCATGGTGCCACCGCCGGTAGTAGGACAACCCGAATATGACAGTGCCGGTGTGGCTAGGTGTGGATGCAGAACGCAGTGATGGCGTTGCAGACCGGTGCCGCCTGCTAGCTACACGTTCAGCACCAACGTGTACTGCTCCTCCGTCATGGC
Source organism: Hyparrhenia diplandra (assembly GCA_015847255.1). NCBI lineage: Eukaryota > Viridiplantae > Streptophyta > Magnoliopsida > Poales > Poaceae > Hyparrhenia > Hyparrhenia diplandra. The sequence continues at coordinate 17,387 of JADLZK010001267.1, forward strand.
GCCGCCCCTGATCCGCGGAGCTGGTGGTGACGACGTTGAAGCCCCCTGCGAAGGCGGACGTTGAAGCCACTGGTCCCAGTACTCACGGCGCTGCAGGGCCAGCCGTGCACGGCGGCGAAGTGCTCCAGGAGCGTCGTCTGTACAGGGCCGGCGAAGCCGCAGCCCTCGCCGGGGCAGTGGCACGGCTTGTGCGCGCACGTCCGGGCGTGGCCGTCGTGGTCATGGTAGGCCAGCCTCTCGGCGTAGCCGTGGGCGGCGTGCGGGCACGGGACGCGGATAGAGGCCACCGCCTGCTCCATGGCGTTGCACCGGAAGTAGCCGCCGGGGGTCGGGGCGCGGCAGACATGGCAGCTGGTCGCCTGCCCCAGCTTGTCGTTGCATGGTGAGCAAACCACGTGCCCGACGGTGCACTGCATCTATTCATCCAAAACAGATTCTATTTCGCTCGATTGATGAAATTATTAATTTATCTTCTACTCTATCTATATCTATACTATATGTAAGGCACCAGTAGTAAATCTATCTGTCCATACTATAAGGCACCTAGTGTAAACTTTTCTAAATCTACCTCAACAAATATTCCCCACAGTCAAGGCCTCTCGTAGTACACCGATACAAATGCATTAGAACCAGCAAACCTTTGAAACCAACGAACGAGATCCACTCTAGCCTCTCCTTTCTCTCACTCAATCAAATCCAACAGCCCATATTATTTGGATCAGAGCTCATCACTCATCACTCTCCCATCCTGTGCCCAACCCGTGCGTGACTCCCCGATCCCCACGCAGGCACGACTCCCCTCCTTTCCCCCACAGGCGAACCCTAGGGCTGCGCGCGCGCTAGCGATCCTATTCCCCACGAACAAACATCAGGGCACAGGGCGCCAACACTACTGGAAACTCAAAATTTCATGTCGAGGGGGTAAAACCGACAGGGAAATAGAAAATACCGACAGAAAAATAGAAAAACTAATTTCTCTGTCGGTATATTGACAGGAAATCACCGACAGGAATAGAGCGACAGTAAAATAGAATTTTCTTTCGGTTTTTCAACTTTTTTGTCGGTAAGCCTCCATCGGGCTCATGCAGTCCGGATCACGGGCTAGGGGAGGAGTGGGCGGCTGCAGCTTTCGGGCATAGATGCACAGCTGCCAAGGGCCGGGCTTGTGCCGCAGCCCAGGGTGCGAGAGCCGCCCGGGGGCGCGCCGTCACCTCGGGCCGGCCGCCACTTGGAGCTGGATGTGTCTTGCTGCCGCTGCTGAGAGATGCGAGGAGAGGGCGAGAGGAGCTGAGGTTGAGGGTGGGGCTAGGGCTGCCTTTTGGGCCGGCTGAAAGGCCAGCGCAGCCCATGCCCATGTTAGGCTGCACGATTCAAGCCCTGTGCTCGTTGAACTCAATTTTTCTATTGGTGCAACCTACACACAGGAAAACTATTGATTTTTCTGTCGGTTCATCGAAACCGACACAAAAATACATTTTTTCTCCTTGAAAAAACCAACGAGGAAATTTTAAGTTTCAGTGGCGCAAAGCCAACGGCCACCAAGCCATGGCGCTTCCCTTGACATGACCACCCACGTTGGCCGTAGGCACGAGCGTCGTCGTGATCGCGTGATAAGGATCGACTCGAGGAAGGGTATATGGTGGAGGATCGGATAAAACTAGAATCACTTGGAGATCACTCAACAAGATTAACTAGCACCGGAGATTACTCGACGGTTTCTCAAAGAAAAGCCATGCTCAATTTTCAAATCATATCAATATCAACTCCCCTCAAATGATGGATTACATGATTTATTTATACTAGAAATATCCCTCCTAGTTCGGTGTGAACTTAAGGATAAATAAAAGCTAGTGGATGATCATCTTGGTGGAGAAATTGAAGGGTCTTCTTTTATTCTCGCGCAGCCACTAACAACCTGTGCAGCCTCCACTAAAATGGCCATAACTCCGAGCTCGGAGGTTCAAAAATGCACCATTTGTTGAATTGCAAAATAGACTCATATATCTTTCCAACGGTGCAGCATATGAATGCTGAAACCATAAATATTTATACTAGCAAGCCACAAAATATAGTGATAATTCTGCATGCTTCCATGTCCTTATCATCGAGTGCTCGGCTGCGGGCTCATGTGCCGCCCTAGCTCGGATGTGTGCTCGGAGGTGGCGGACGAGAAGCCAGGACCACAATTATTCAGTGCAGGTACCCCCCTCTCTCTCTCTCTCTCTCTCTCTCTCTCTCTCTCTCTTCCTCCCTATCTATTTTTCATCTGATTTTCCCTGATTTGTTCAGGAAGTTCTATAATTTCAGTATCCTTTGGTGCGCCCACAACGATTTGGTCCTGTATGACACCCCAAAAATTTCTAATTTTGGGATGTCATTAGAAAACACTAAATAAAATCAAGAATTTAAAGTTTTCCTAAAATCAACCAAGATTTATTTAATTGTTGTCGAGATTAAAGAGAAAATTTGTGGCTTATAAAATTTTTGCTAAGTTAATAAAGAGTGTCCTTGTTTGTTGTTTGCTTGTGTTTGGTGCATTTGAGTGTGTCAACTTTTCATGACGCGATTAGAGCAACGACCGTTTCCTTCCGCATGATTTTTCGTCTTTTTCTACCATCGAATTCTTTCATTCCCTATTTATTTCCTTTTGTCGAAAGGTTATCAAAAGTCCTCTCCTACTCTAAAGCATTCCTTTATGATCAAGTTTCATAAATCCATCTCCTAAATTATTTCAAGAACTTTTTTTTGGATTTTTGAGTCTTTTTCTCACTTGTCTTTGAGCTTTTCTATTTTTCTAGATCATCTCAAATATCATTTTATGAGCTCTAAATACTTTATTTGAGTTCATCATGGTCCAAAGTATCTCCGGGAATTTTCCACAGATTTTTGGAGCCTTCAAATTATTTTTCGTGGCTTAATTATCAATTCGGATTTTCTGAAATTACTTAAATTTCGAAATTCTAAAATATCTCGTTTTTCCATCTACTCCAAACCCTACCTATATATACATGCCGGCGAAGCCCCTCGACGTGCTGATTCCAGAAGTACGGCCCGTTTTCGTAGCCGCCACCTCTAACTCCCTACATCTATCGCCGAAGTTCATCTCGAGTAGAGTTCCGGCGAGAACTCCGGCGAGCGTTTCCGGCCAAACCAAGGCGTTCCAGCGGATTCTGTTCCCACTAGAAGGTAGCCCTCGTCGTCCTCTTCGACGTGGTATATTTGTTTGTCCCGATCCGTTGCCGTTTGACCCCTAACCCATTCATTCTTTGTTTCCGATCGAGTTTTCCGGCGAGGTTGTTCCATGGCCGGCCTTCTTCTTCGTCACCGGCGTCCCCGCGCCGCCTCTGCCTCCTCCCGGCCTCGTCCCCTCGCATCGGAAGCGAGCCCGCGTCCCCCGCGCGCCACGCGCTCCTGGCCGCCCTCCTCGGCGAGCAGGTGGCGCCACCGCCACCGCCGTACAGGCGCGTGCGTGCGTGCTGCCATGGCCGTGGTGGCCGAGCAGGGCCGGCCGTCGTCTGGGCTGTGACGCGGTCCCGTGCTGCGCCTCCGGCCGGCCAAGCCCCCCCGCCTGCAGAGCCCCTTCCGCTCCCCGAGCACGGCAGCAGCAAAGTGGCAGCCATGGCTGTTCACGTGAAGAACGATCTCAAGGTAGAAGAAGGGCCTGTTCGCAATTATTTATTCTCTGAAATCGCAGATAGGTCCCTGATCAGTATATCGTCCGTCGTTTCATCGTTTTAAGTCCGAATCGAGTCATTCCAGTTGCGTTAGATTCGTGTCATCGCGCTTTACGCAGTAGTGCTGATGTTATTCATGAAACTCATTTGTGAATTTATCCTTTTAATTGCGGTTTGATTAATAATTATTTAATCGCTTTTTAATTAAAAGCTATGAAGTGTTTATTTTTCTGTTTCTTTTGTGTTGCGAGATCATGTCGGTCGTAAGCTACGTGTTAGCGACAACTTTTTATCATGTTACTTATTTATGAATTAAACCTATTAATTTGATTAATGATTATTTAATGCCTTTTCGAATTTATAAAAACAACTTAGGTTTATAAATGCTGGTCTTTTATAATAAATATTAATAGGATTAACATCAACATCAATGCTTTTATAATTATGATTGGTTTGCTCAACGCGAGTTCTATAATAGCTTGTTCTCTCATGTCAAATGTTTTTAAGCTAATAAATGTTTTAGTTGATTAAAGTAAACCAATCGAGTAGCTCTCGATATGTTGCTTCATCTCGTTAGTTGAGTCCTTGTTATGATAGCTCCGTTTTGACCCGTTCAAGTTGCGTTAGGTTTGTATCGACGTAAGCTATGCTTTAGCAGTGTGTTTAGAATGTTTTATGAAAGTTAAATAATGACTCTTTTATAGCTATAGTTAAAAAAGCTTTCTAGTGCTCTTTTGTTTCAGAAGAAAACCCAGGTTTACGCGTAGACTTTTCATAAATAAAGATAACTTGATTAATGTCTATGTAAATGCCTTTTCTTTAATAACTTGTTTAGATCAACTTGAGCTTTAGAATAGTTGCCCTAATGTTCTTTGTTACGTCAGATGTTTTCCAAACTAATAAATGTTTTGGTTAACTAAATAAGTCAAGTGTGTAGTGTGTTCTCCGTTATGTTGCTTTGTACCGTTAGTGTGTCCTATTCGATAGCTCTGTTCTTCGGCGTTCTTGTGCTCTCGTGTCCATGTACCCAGTTTTGTCGCTAGTACGCTCTCTTTTGTTTCTCTCTTATGATTGATGCATGTTCTGAGTCTTGTTTGCTTGTCTGTCTGTTTGTGTTGCTTGGTTGTCTCGAGTAGATGAAGAGTCGTTCGTTGGTGTTGAAGACCGGGAGCTGAGCACCGACAAGAGTGCAGAAGCAGCTAAAGACTTTCTGAGCAGCTATATCTTGGATTTAAGGCAAGTGCAGACACCATTTGACCATTTTGCTCCTATACATTAAATGCAATATTTACTATTCATGCATGTGTCTTAATATTGTGAACCCTAAGGATCTACTAGCCACCATCATCCAGATGTACCTAATGGGGGTTTATGGGTAGATAGGCTGCTTGCGTAGTATGCTTCGCTCATCTACTCACTTTCTTTAATGATATTAAAGATGTTGTTGTAAATATATATATGCTCATGGAGATGTTTCATGGTTGCGACCATGGTTGGAGATGTTGGATGCGGGATGCATCATGGTTGTGGGTACAAAGGGTTGTACGGATTGCTGTAGTGCGTCTGGTTTGCCAGAGGCATCCGTCTTCTCTCCCTAAGGTCCGGTTCGTGGAGCGGCCACCTGGGACAACAGTACAACTCCGAGACCTAATGGGCTCTGGCTTGACTAATTATCAGGTCACTCGCTATAGGGTGGATCTTTCCACTGAGATGGCGTTGGGGGCTCACAGGATTGTAGTATGGGGGTTGGTAGATCCAGTGATTGGGGACGCCCTCATACGCCTGCGTTTCGCCTGGCGAGTGAACCCCTATTTTGAAACCTGTGAAAGGTCTCGTAGTGAAACCCTGCCTGCTCACCTTGGAAGTGTTTGGGGGTCGACGGGCCTCGGGCAAATGGGAATCACGACTTGGAGTGAAAGTGTACACCTCTGCGCAGAGTTTGATCAAACTGGTATACTAGCCGTGCTCACGGTTACGAGCGGCCCAGAGCTCTCACATGATTAGAAGCAACTCTCTTTTTGGAAATAGTGATGGCGTTGGAGAGGTTGGAGCCTCGTGTTGGTCGGGATGGAGTTCGAGTCGCTTGGGGTGATCTCAAGCGTTAATGATTATTGTTAACTACTTTTTGAGAAACAACTTAATGATTACTTACACCTTAATTAAGGGTTTGGGTTTCTCAACCAATGATTAGTAACAGGTTGTTCTTTAAAATGAACCAAGATTAAAAGAGCTACCCTGCAGTACAATCGTGCGCCTACCTTTGATAAAGCCTTGCATATCATATACTTTCCGTCTGTACTTGCTGAGTTCGACATGGACTCACCCTTGCTATTCCCCCACACCCCAGTGTGTCTGTAGTAAGGTGCTGCTCAGAAAAAGGATAAGAGATGTTATGAAGATACAAGGAGTTTGTCATCAGTGCTTGGCGTACGGAGCCCCCAGTTGACTGTCCCTGCTGAGATGGAGCCTGAAGTGAGGTCTTAGCTACCGTTCCGCGTTACTCTGATGTTTTGTAAGTGTTGTTATATATATGTTTCCGCTTTAATACATTGAATTCTGATATTTTGACATTCTGTGTTGTATGTGTGGACTTCCTGGGCACACATATGGCGACTCTGGTCTTCCTTTGGAAATCAGGGTGTGACATCCTGATTTCCCTGCTGGCCATTGGTCCTGATTTCCCCTGCATGCTGCTTTTCCTTTCGATAAAATGAATCGCCATGCTCCATTCTCTAGGTTATGAATCAGTAATATAATTAATGACATGCACACCATGTTATGGTTCAAAAAATGCACACCAGGTGTTCACGATTTAGTCTGCACCATGCTCTGTTCTCTGGCTTCCTTTTCACTCACTCTGTTTTATTCTAAAAAGTTACTATGAAGCCTACAGTTGTTCATAAGTTCAGATTTATTTATGCAACAAAATACTTTGCTCTCATTTTAGGCTATGAGCGAATGCAAAATTATACAGATTGAAAATTGGATAAATAGTGGCAACAAAAGTGAAGGTGAGGTCCTGGGCTATCTGCAGGTAACTCTAGCTTACAATGGCTTGCAAGTTCAGATTTATACATGCAACAAAAAGAATTTGTTCTCAATTTGGGCTATAGGAGATTTAAAAAATTGTACAGATCGACTGAAAATTGGTTAAATGGCTTGCTCTCTGTGTATATGCTGTAGATTGCTAGCTGTTTTACATCCAGTCCTTGTTGTGCTTAAAGATTCCTGTAGTATGTTTTTACCTCTTGGTTCATGTCAAGTGATTTTGATGTTTATTAACTTTGGATTTAATGTGGCCTGTAGTGATATATGTAATATCGAAGCTTGAAATTGTTTGCTAGGACGGTACAGCCTATGGCTGTTAGACCTCCGAGGGCGCTTGTTTGAAGCGCGTCATTTATATGTTTAAAATCTTTCTTAATTACAATGATACATAAATCTTTTGCATATTCGTTAAAAAAAGTGTTACAACTGGCAGCATATATACTAGTAACCTTTGTAACTTGGGTCTACCAGATGATGTGTTTTATACGATGAAAAATATATCATTCAAGGTGGATTGACGGGTTGAGATGTGGCGGTGTACATACCTGGAAGATGGGAGACTTGAGTGGGAGATAGCAGATGCTATAATCAAAGGCAGAGGAATTCTCCACTGTCACGTTCCTGATCACCGAGGAGCAATCTGAGAACGACGACGGCGGTGGTGACAGTTCTGGTGGTGCCAGCGCCGCCGGTGGTGAGGATTCGGTGGTGGCGCTGATATATGCCTATCATCGTCGTCGCTGTCTTCAACGTTGCCCTGAACGTCATGAGGCTGTGGCGCCGGCGCCTCTTCTCGTTCTTCGTTTGCATGTTGCAGCTCATCTTCCATGCCATTGTCGCCATCAGATCCATAGGAATAATCGTCATCCTGTTCCACGCCGTCATCGCTTTCACTTGGCTCATGTTCCTCCTCCTCCCAATGAATGTGGTTCTCATCATCGACCCTCGGGGACCGGGCTCCTGTCCTCATCGCCCGATCGAATCCTCTTCATCGTCGTCAAGTCGAGGCAGGCAAGGATAGTATGCCTTCGCCGCCGCCCGAGTAGGGACGGAGATATGGGTGAGTATGACGGAAAAGTCGGGAGTCGGATGGAGAAGTCAGAGAGTAGGGACGGAGACCCTTATCTCGGGCGTCTCTGCGGCGGGGAGTAGTGAATCCTCCGCTCCCGGCCGTGGCGGCGTCCAACGTATGACCTCGCCATGCCCATTTGACCATTTCGCAATGCCATCATACGTTATTTATACTTGCGGCCCTAGCCAAACTTAAAGCCTTTTGTTTTTGCCTAGTGGGCTGGCCCAGAATCTTGTGCTCTAGAGATAGTCGACTTGCGAGTCCCTCTAAATAAAAAATGGCATTGCTAGCGCTAGGATGTGCGATGGGATTGACTCCACCGGACGCCCCCATCCGCACGGCCCCAACACCCCCCCCAGCGTGCATGGCTGGCGTGGAACGCCCGCTCCGCCCGCCGAGAGGAGGAATCCACCCCCGCCCCCACGTGCACGGATCCTCTCCCACCCCCCGACTTCGCCGGATCCCAAAGCACCTCCGCCAGCTCGCCACCCACAGCTCACCCCTGCAAACAACGAAACAAGGCTATTGCAATATCGAAAAACATCTAATGAAATAAACTAAAAATATGTATTGCAACACCCAAAAAAGCTATTTGCAACATCGAAAAAGAACATCTAATGCAACAAACGAAAAATTATGAACTGCCAAAAAAAAAAAAAATGGTGTTGCAACTCGCAACATCTCAAGAACTACCTCGCAACATCGGGGAAAACGCTTTGTTGCAACAACGAAAAAACAACCATTGCAACGCCTGAAAATCATCTGTTGCAACATTCAAAACAAACCATTCCAACAACAACGAGATACGCCACCATGAACAAGCCGCAACGCCATCATGCATGTGGCCACACCTTACCACCATCTCTTCTAAGCCCAAGTCAAGCCCTATGGCTCGCCTTTAGTCCCCATGAGCTCACGTGCACACACATCAACTACTTTCTCGCCGGAGACAGTGAAAGCGGCACCGTTGACATGGATCTAGTACCGCCGCCTTAGCTACGAGCTTCCCTATACCCACGAATTGCCTAGACCGATGCGTGTGGAGATGAAACGCCCTAGCACGACCGTGTGCTCCCCCATCGCCTATAGATGGCCATCGAGCTAGCATGGCACGGGCCTCGTGCCTCAACATCAGCCACGTGTCATGCTGGCTGCGAGCACGGCCAAATCTGCGTGACGTGCTAGCCCACATCTCGGTATCGAGAAAAATGCCTCAAAATTACATAAATTTTCATAGTTTTACAAATCATTCATAGTTTCACAAATCATTCCACAGTTTCTAACTCATCTCAACTCAAAGAAAAGAGAAAAGACACCAAAATACACAATTAAGATAAATGAGCTGTTTTGTGCATTTGCTGCCTCATCAAAAACCTTTCTAGGTAAGACTCACCTTGTGAGAAACCCTAGAAAGTGAAAAGAGTGGAGCACAACTCTTAAATAATTTCAAATTCAAAGGTCTCAAGTCATAGATTATAGATACGGATAGAATAGAGGTAGACCTCTCTCAAGTCTCAACTCTCAACACTCAACTCTCAACTCTCAACCAAGCGGCACCCTTAGATGGACCAAAGAAGGCACCCCCGGATGTTCCAGCATCATCTTCATCGAGATACAAATTCTCGGTCCAACTCATGGCTGTCAACATCATGTTGTAACCTTCTATCTCCTAACTCCCAATCCTTTATGCAAGTCAACATCTCCACAATTTTAAGCAACAAACGTCGTCGCCACTCCTCGATGATCCTTCCTGCTAAGCTGAAACATGATTCTGAAGAGATAGTAGAAACAGGAACTGACATAATATCTTTAACCATGATAGATAGGATTGGATAGGTTAGTTTGTGGTCACGCCACCAGAGAAGTGAATCAAAATCATCCTCATATGCAGTGACATTGTCACTGTCAAGATAAGCTGAGAGCTCACACATAACAGAACCAAATGTAGATGAAGCAGGGGAAGAGGCACAGGAAGGACCGACAACACCAGATCTAGGGCCTCCAAGGATCCTTCCCAATGCATGTTTTCTTTACTTGTATGGCTTGTAGGCTGTGTGCAGCCCTTTGAGACCCAGCTCCATCAAACTTTCTCTCATATTTGGTAAACAACTTGTAAATTTTAGTTCTCACATTAGGATTAAGCGCCAAAGATATACCGAACCCTAGCACGTTGATCAATTTTCTACCCACAGGATTTCTAGTGGCTCTTCAAGTGCCTAGTGCCCGACACTAGATCTAGTAGACAAAGTAGACTTGCACATTTTGCACGTAGCTTTAGTGAAAATATTGTTGCCATTCACAGTCTCATAGATCTCATAAAAATCAGCCCACACAATAGATTTACGCTTACCAACAGAGGTACCAGTACCAGCAGAAGATGGAGTAGACCTTGTTGGAGCGGACCATGGTCCTAGTCGCGATCACCACTTCACCTTTGCCCTTTGTCCACATCGATCGAGGCGAGCCGTCTCTAGGATCGTCTGAGAACAATGCTGGCGGTGTTTTCACAAGTGTCGTCATCGTTCTCACCCTCGGGGCCAGGCCTGGCGGAAGGACGCCATCGTCTCAAGCCATGGCCTCTCCAGCCATGTTCCTCGACGGTGCAGGTGGCCGCCTTGCTCGGTCTATGCCACAATTAGAGGGCGAAGCATCTTCTCCGACACCGCACAAAGGAGATGAAGGAGGGTTAGGGTTAGGGTTAAGTAACTTAGGCGCAACGCAGCCCGAGGCCGTGAGAGAAGATGAGGACCCCCTAAAAGAAGATGACACAGGATTATCGGGACGCAGAACGGCCAAGGAAGGAAGACAGAACATGAACTCACATAATCACCAAGAGGGAGAGGGAGACAGGAGAGAGGAAGGAGATCAGGGAGGATAAGGGAGCAGCTGGTCTGCGAGGTGGATCGAATTGAGGTCACCAGAGTCGGGGAGGTCACCATAGATAGGCGACGACGAGGCAAGAGCGAGGTGAGATGAGAGACTGAGAGAGCGAGAGGTGCGGTGCAGTAGGGTGGGGTGGAAATGATTTAGGGTTTAGTGAGGGAGCAAGTGAGAGGAGTCAACGCCGCTTATATACTCGGGGGCAAATTGTCGTTGGGGCCGAGCCAAATTTCTTTGGCCGTGGGTGAGTGGGGGAGAGGGGGTGGCAGGCCGCTCTCAGGCCGACCCTAAAAAGGCCGGGCCTTGCCGTGCCGCCCACGGGTGTCAGCCCCCACTTTAATGGGTCCTTAATCTCACGTATTTGCGCCGGGATCACGCACAAATACGCCTATTAGTCACGCAGATGATGGTACACAGATATAAAGGAAAAATCAAGCTTTATTAATATAGGATAAAAGGTCTTACAATGGTGACTAAGGAGGTTACCGATCTAGGTTACAATATCAGAGTTAGCCAACCGAGAAGCGGTGGATTGACTATGGCACCGCCTCATACTCCACGAGGCAAACTTGAGCATGGATGAGCCACGGGCTTCAATGTCTTCGCCTAAACCACACCTTGCGAACTCCCACGCAACGCCGGTCCTTTACCTTGTCGACGATCTTACCTTACGTGGTGCCGATGTCACGTAAAAAACAAAGGGGTGATTACAAACTTACTTAGCAAGTCCAAACCGGGGGTGGATGTGATTATTATGGGTTGGGCTCTAGCAGTAGTCTCTCATTGCTCTCGCTAGTGTTGA
>JADLZK010001268.1:0-386243 GCA_015847255.1 Hyparrhenia diplandra
AAACCTTGAGCCACCAATCTTGCCTTGTTTCTTGTAACCTTACCATCTTCATCTTGCTTGTTTTGAAAGACCCATTTGGTGCCAATGATGTTTGTCTTTGGTCTTTCTACCAAGTCCCAAACTTGGTTTCTTTTGAAGTTGTTGAGTTCTTCTTGCATGGCTAGCAACCAATCGGCATCTTTGAGAGCATCCTCTACCTTGGTAGGTTCCAAAGAAGAAACAAAGGAGTAATGTTCACAAAATGCAGCTAAATGTGATCGAGTGGTTACTCCCTTTCGAAGACTCCCAAGGATGTTTTCAACGGGGTGATCCCGTTGAATGGTTTGTCGTAGCCGTGGGTGATCAACTCCATCATCCTCAACTTCTTCTTCATAATCATCCTCAGCTTCAAGTATAGGAGCAAGATCAAGTGCTCTGACAGGTGATGTAGGTGTTGGAGTAGATGCTGCTGAGGTGGAGGGAGTGGCACCGCCGCTCCTGGGAGCGGCACCGCCGCTCTGCCGAATTTCAGCAAGAGTGGGCTGCCCCCTGTCATCGAGTACGTCAGCGAAAATTGGTGCAGCAACATCTTGGTGATCCTCTTGTTCATTTGCTTTATCTTCTTGTGGTCGAATGTCACCAATAGCCAATTGCTTGATAGCTTCACAAGGTGGATCCTCCTTTCCTACAACACTTTGATCAACTTGCTCTACTTGAGAGCCATTAGACTCATCAAATGTCACATCTATAGTGACTTCAACCCTACCGGTGGTTTTGTTGAAGACACGATAGGCATGCTCATTTGATCCATAACCAAGAAGAATACCTTCATCAACCTTAGGTGCAAACTTAGAGATTCGGGGCTTTTTGTTAAAAATGAAACACTTGCACCCAAACACCCTAAAGTAGGACACCTTCGGTTTATTACCGGTTAGAAGCTCATATGAGGTCTTCTTGAGTTTCTTGTGAAGGTAGAGACGGTTGATTGCATGACAAGCGGTGTTGATGGCTTCACACCAAAAGATGTCCGAAGTCTTGTATTCATCTAGCATTGTTCTTGCCATGTCAATGAGTGTTCTATTCTTCCTCTCTACAACTCCATTTTGTTGAGGGGTGTATGGACCCGAAAACTCATGTTTGATGCCCTCTTCATCAAGGAATTCTTCAACTTGAGTGTTCTTGAATTCACCTCCATTGTCACTTCTCACTTTCTTGATTGGAAGCTCGAATTCTCTTTGAGCCCTTCTAATGAAGGTTTTCACCTTCTCTTGTACCTGGCACTTATCAAAGACAAAGAAAACCCAAGTGAAGCGGGAATAATCATCAACGATAACAAGTCCATACTTATTACCCCCGATGCTAAGGTAGGCAACCGGTGCAAAGAGATCCATATGAATCAACTCCAAAGGTTGTGTAGTGGTCATGATGCTCTTTGGTGGGTGAGGTACGCCTACTTGCTTTTCGGCTTGGCAAGCGCTACAAATCCTGTCTTTGTCAAAATTAATATTTGTTAGTCCAATGATGTGGTTGTCCTTTTGTAGTTTGGCCAAGTTCCTCATCCCAACATGAGCTAGTCGGCGATGCCAAAGCCAACCCATGCTAGATTTTGCCATAAGACAAGTCTCAAGCTTAGTCTCACTTTTTTTGTTGAAATCAACTAAGTAAAGCTTATTCTTGAGTTTGCCTGTGAAGACAATAGAGGAATCCTCCCTACAAATGACTTCCACACCAACATCCGTAAAGAGACAATTGTAGCCTTTCCCACAAAGTTGTGAGACCGACAACAAATTGTATCCTAGGGATTCAACATGCAAGACATCGGATATATCATGGTTAGTTGTGATAGCAATTTTACCAAGACCCATCACACTTCCCTTAGCGTCATCTCCAAATCGAATGATGTCATTTGGATCGGCATTAGGAGAGTATGATGAAAACATACTCCTTTCTCGGTCATATGATTTGTACATCCACTATCAAGCACCCAACTTGATCCACCGGAGGAGTATGCACGCAAAAGCAGTTAGTTCACAAGTTTAGGCCCCCAAGCTCCTTGGGACCTTTCATGTTAGTCACAAGAATTTTGGGAACCCAAATAGAAGTGTGTAAATAAACATTTCTGTCCTTGCCAACATATTTGGCATACACCTCCCCCTTGCTGTTGTTCTTCAACACAAAGCAAGAACTCAAACTTTGTCTCGTCGGTTGAGCCTTGGGGTGATGTGCAAACCTATTTGGGTTGGCCCAAAGCTGTTTTTCGTTGTTTTACGCACAACCTGTTTTGCTTGAGCAACCTTCTTGATGGGCTTTCTGGGACGGGGAGGTTGATGAGTTGCCTTCCCTTTCTTAGGGGCAGCGGCACCGCCGCTTCGTCCCTAGCGGCACTGCCGCTTGGCTTTCTTTGCTTTTGAGCCTGGTGTGCGGCTATACGTGCGAGGCATATCTGTACTCATCTTCCCTTTGCTTTAACTGGACACACTCATAGCCATTTACAATCTTTCTTCCATTTGTCTTGGCTCCTCTAGTGTGACCTAACCCATCCTTGATTCTTGGATTTCTTCCATCAATGTATTGTGGTTTCTTTGGTTGAGTCTCTTTGCCACTCACTTTGTTTTTTTCTTGACGGTTTGTTTCTTCTTTCCAACCAAGGTGTTGAGTCTAGCAATCTCCTTCTTCATTGCTTCCATGTTTGCAAGGTTTGTGGCATGACTCTTCAAGTCTAGATTGAAACATTTACCACATCCATTGCTTGTGGAGGGAGTAGAGTTGTCTTTTGTGGATGAGAGATGTGAGTTGCTCTCCCAAAGAAGACTATATTTCCCCTCAAGCTGCTTGTGCTTTTCTTGTAAGTCACAATACTTTTCATTGAGAGTAATAGTAGCTTTCTTTGTGAGAGCATGGTCCTCTTTCTCTTTTACAAGTTTCTTTTGTAAAGAGGCCACCTCACTTCCTTCAAACACAAGAGCGTCTTTGTTGTCAACATAGAGCTTCTCAAGTCTAGTGAGTTCACTTTCTCTAGTTTCCAACTCGGCTTGGACACTCTCTAAATCCTCCATCATCTTAGTGATAAACATTTTGGTCTTAGGATCTAGGTTCTTGGTCAATGTATCATACTCTTCATCACTAGACCCATCATCACTTGAGCTATCACTAAGTTCACTAGATTCATCACTAAGGGTTGGAGAGGTTTTAGTTTTGGAAAGTACCTTCTCACGCTTTGCCATGAGACAAATGTGAGGGGAGCCATCTTCATCATCATCGGACATGTTGGAGAAGAGCCTTGGTGTGGAGGTTGACTCTTGTCTAGCAAATGTTGCAATCTTCACATCCTCCTCACTTGACTCTTTAGATGAGTCCCACTCATGTCCAATGTGTGCTTCTCCCATGTTCTTTCCCTTTCTCTTATAATCTTGCCTCTTGTCATTGTTGGGGTTGTCCTTCTTGTACTTGTTGTTCTTGTTCTCATGTGGACAATCCGCAACAAAGTGCTCGGTGCTTCCATAATTGTAACATGTTCTCTTCTTCTTGTTGGGAAACTTCCTTTGCACCATCTTGTACCCATTTCTCTTCATGGCCTTGTGGTATTTCTTGATGAACAATGCCATATTATCGATGTCGGCACCTCCCTCATCATCATCATCACTTGAGGAGGAGGTGGAGTCAATGTGTTCTTGTATTTTCTTCATCTCTTTGGCTTGACTTGAGGTTGATTGCTTGCTGCCCTTGTTCTTGTTGGAGGTGCTTGGCTTGCTTGACTTGCTTGCTTTGAGAGCAACATCCTTGATCTTGATGCCATCCAACTTGGCTTGCAACTCCCCAAGTTTCTTCCTCTTATTTGCCTCTTCCCTTTGCATGTCAAAGGTGAGCAATCTCCCAAGCACATCATTAGGAGTGAAGTACTTAAATCTTTTCTTGTCTCTTATCAAGGTGACTACGGTCTCATTTCTAGGTGCATAGGCTTCAAGCATGATCTTCACCACCTTGTGATCATCGAGCTCTTCATCTCCATATCCTCTAATCTTTCCAACTAGAACCATCAACCGGTCAAACATCTCTTGGGCACCTTCCCCTTCAACTATCACAAACCGGTTGAGCTTTGCCTTCAACAAGTCAATCTTTGCCTTTCTTACTTTGTCAACACCCTCATGTGCAAGAACCAAAGTGTCCCAAATCTTCTTTGCCACATTCACATTCATCACCCTATTGTACTCATTTCCATCTAGAGCACTTAAGAGGATGCTTGTGGCTTGGCCATTAAGGTGGGCTGCTATCATCTCTTCATTTGTGGGTGACTTGGGGTTCACTTAGGAGGCTCATATCCACTTGCACACAATATCCCAAAGACCGGGGTGAATGCCATTAAGATAGGCACTCATCACATGTTTCCACTTGGCATTGTTGGTCCCATCAAAGTGAGGCAACTTCAGCGGGAACATTGATGAATGACTTCCTATCATGGTTAGAGAAAAGAGAGTTATAGTTAAAGGATATGGCGGCAAATTTGTTGTTGTTCTTTTTGGCCTCATCCTTCTTCTCATTCTTTTTGTTCTTTGGCACATAGGACTCATCATCATCCCGTCATCGGAACTACTTGATAGCTCACTTGATTGAGCATCAAGTTCCGCCATTTTCTTGCTTCTTTCTTCTCTTCTCTTGAGTCTTTCTTCTCTTATTCTCTTTCTTTCATCTCTTCTTTTAAGCTTCTCAATGAGCTGCATGCTTGCATCTTCTTCTTGCTTCTTGGCTTTCTCACGCTCGGCCCTTCTTGCTTCCTTGGCGGCTTTCTTCTCTTTTCTTTGTCTCCTTGCCTCCCTTCTCTCGGATCGGTGGGCTGCCGAGAGAGGGGGCGACGAGGAGAGCTTCATTTCTTGGAAGCTTTGTGGTGGAGGCTTGGCGTGGATGCCTTCGGCTCCGCCTTGATTCGAACCACCTCCGGTATCCATACTTCACGCGGTGAAGCGGCTTAATGAAGTAAACTAGCTCGATACCACTTGTAGGATCATTTGGACGCCTAGAGGGGGGTGAATAGGCCTGTTTCAAAAATCACTTCAAATTACTGTCAGTAACCTGAGCGGCACCGCCGCTCCAAGCGGCACCACCGCTACTCTGAGCGGCACCGCCGCTCCTGCAGAAGAAGTTAGCTCACAGTTCAAAATCTGTTCAATGAAAAGTAGATCGAGTAATTTTCCTTGGTTCCTGGACAGGTATAGACTGCAGATCGAGAGCTGGAACAAGCAGATCAAGAGTATAGAGATAGATCGGTCTCAAACCCTAAATCCCCTCAACAACAACAATATATATGCAATGTAAAGCAAAACAAGCACACGGTGACACGGTGATTTATCCCGTGGTTCAGCTCGCCACCAAGGCTTGCCTAAGTCCACGTTGTTGAGGTTCCACAAAGGAATGAGCTCACCACAAAGGTTTGCCTCTTTGCCTCGTTCACAAGTCTAGGAACCGAATCCTAGAGATGTGGGGTAATGTATTAGATGCAAGAGGGTGTTACAAACCTCCCTAGGCTGCCACACAAGTTGGCAAGCTCAAGGGCGACGCACTAGCCGGCTAGGAGCAACCTACAAGAGTAAAGAACCAAAACCGACGGCCAAAGTGCGTACCAAGTGCCTCTAGAACGATGAAGATCAGTGGAGCTCCCTTCCAATCGAAGTTTGCAGCCCTCACACTCAAGAATCGATGGTGGAATCGATGGATTTGCTTGAGGGAGTGAGGAGCTTCAATGGAGGAGAGAGAGCTGAGCACTTGGGTCCTTTCTGTCGAAAGTGAGCAGAGGAGAAGAAAGGTAACCGTTGAGGTTAGAAAGGGAAAGTATAAATACTCCCCTCCCAACGGTCAGATCACGAGCGGCACCGCCGCTCATGATCAAGCGGCACTGCCGCATAGCGGCACCGCCTCTCCCCCTGAGCGGCACCGCCGCTCAGCCTTAGTCAGCAGAGAATTAGAAAGTGTTTGAATGGTTGACTAAGTTTGGAGCAGGAGGTTATGTGGTGTGAAAATGAGCACTTGGTTGCACGCTTTGGCACAGTGGTTCTAATCCCTCTTAATAGTACGGCGTGTCCTATATTCAAATTCAAAATGTAAAATGAATATAAACCTCCTTTCTTGAAGTACCAACTGCAAATTGAATTGGGGTACTCCTCATTTAGGTTTGCAATGTCCTCTTGACTTGTTGCCTGCTTGTCAACTCGATAAATCTCATTAGTCCTCTATTTAGATTGTCATCAACGCCAAAACCCACATTAGAGGTTGATTGCACTTTACACTCCCCGCGCGCCATCGCCCGCACCCGCCGCCGCCGCGCCGCCCACGCGCCCTCCTCCTCCACGGCATCGCCACTCCTTGCAGCCGCCCGAGCCGCCGCCGGCCGCCACCGTCGTCGGGAAACTGCAGCTCCTCACGCCACCTTCACCGCCCCAACGGTCAACGATCACGCGTCAATTCCGGCCCAATCTAGCCGGTGCGTGACACAGAGCGCAACCCAACGCGTGGGCAAGCACAAGTGCATGCGTGTGTGAGCCCGCGGTACACTTTTTTTAGAGCTTTTTATTTTATCTATACCTACTAATAAAGCGATGAAATTTCAGTCCCAAAATTTTGATCCCGTGTCTACACTGACCCGATACATACATTTCCTATCCTATTCTAAATGGAATTCCGTGCCATCACAATATAATATCGAAAATATTTGTTTCGGACGACTATAGTATCCATAAGTCCATGTCCTTTTAAATTTGGTGTCGCACACATTATTCCATTTTTTATTCATGAGCTGTAAGTCCACAACTTACGTAAATATATATGGGCCCGTAAGGTTTGCCAAGAGTTAAAGTCCTAGGTGGAGTTGCCAAAACAAATCTATATCTAGCTGTACCTCCCTTTCTAATCCTATTTTTTATTTTAACACATGTACGGTGAGTAGTTTCTATATGTTTTATCCGGTTTCTTTGTTTTAATTTCCTCGTTCTTTTCTGTTTTGTCCGATGGGTTTTCAATATGGAGTCCAATTGTAGCTCATTGAGGATAATCCATAAAAAAGGAAATAAAGAAAAGTTTGTAGCTCATTGAGGATAACCCATAAAAAAGGAAATAAAGAAAAGTGAAAGAATAAATCTGTCAAATAAAAGGAAAGTATGTCATATGTATAAATCGCTACCTCATTGGAGGTCTCAAAACCAAAGAAAGAAACAAGATTATTCAAGAACGACGAGTTTTGTTTGTTGGTCAACCATATTCTCTTAGACTGGTTCCTTCCCCTCGAAGACTCCTTCCAGCCCCTCGTCTCGCACCTTCCGCCGCCCGGCTCGGGCCCCTCCCCTTCCTCCCCTCCGGCGCCTCTTTGGCGGCGAGAAGGGGTAGGGGCCCCCTCCACCCGATAGATCTACTAGCTACCTAGATTTTTTTATCCGCTTTGTTGCCTCTATGGCCTTGTCCCTCGCTGGTTTGTCTTTGCCGCGGTAGTAGCCGCCGTCGCCGTCGCCGCCGCCGCCCTCGTCGGATTCTTCGTCGCCGTCGACCCCGCTACCTCGGTATGTCTAAATAAAGTTGCATCTCCCCTCCACCCATCCTCCCCGTCGCCATCACCCGCAGCTCCTCCCTCGCCCTCCATCTTCCCCTGCTGCGGGAGCCCCACCTTCTATCCCTCGCCATTCCACTTTGTGCCCCGTCCACCCACCGATTTCACACGCCACCGCTCATCCACACCATCAAGTCCAAGCAGCCTATACATCGGATTCATGGTCGCCACAACAACTCTCCACCGGAAGCGGGCCAGAAGAAATCGCCTTCACCGGGGAATCGACACCGAGTTCCATATATCACCGGCGACGAGAAGCTCCCAAATCAGTCGGTCGTCAGGTGCGAGTTTCTTCACCGACTCGATCGCCCCCGCTACAACCGTTGCATCGCGCGGTCCCTCCACCCTGCTGTTCTTGCCATCGGCAATATCTCAGCTCATCGCCGGCGTGCTCTTCACCGGCCGTATCTAGGTGGTTCCCCTGTTGCTCTGGTCCAAGGACCTTCTTGTAATATGACCTTCTTTGAAGGTTCGTCTTGTAATATGGCTGCTTAATATATAAATTATGTTTTTGTCAAAAAAAAAAAAAAAAGAACGACGAGTTCCAAATAAAATGGATGAACCAAGACATGACCATGGATTTGTCGCTTGTGCTGGTCGTACACAAACGCTCTATTGTAGGATAGTTAAGGGAAGGTGGACAAAGGAAGAAGTAAGCTGGAATTTTGGTTAATTAAATAAAAAAAGGAAGGGATAGATTTATTTTTCTCCTCATTACCATTTACTATGAACTTTTGATAATTTTCATCTCCCGTTGCAACGCACGGTCATTTTTGCTAGTTTATTTAAAAGAGAACGCCCATAAGTGTATTAATGGAGAACTTAGCGCACTATGGGAACAAATCAAGTACTCATTCGTCTAAAAAATATCTGCAAATCTTGTTTTTCAACGAGTAAACTTTTTAAAATTTAACTAGATTTACATAAAAAGTACCATCAACATTATTATGAAAGTAGATTTCACAATTGATATAATACACCATCCGTTCTAAAATATGAGTCGCTTTTTACGTAATATAGTGAATGGACCAAAAAATTAAGGAGACTTATAATTTTAAATAGAGGGAGTAACACTTATTATGAACTGTAAATATTAGTATATCTTTTTTATTTATGTAGGTAAACTTTTAAAAAGTTAACATAAAAAATAATAAGATGTGCAATTATTTTTTACTTTTCCTAAAAAGCACGTGCCTAAAGTCAGCATTACTTGAACAGATATTATTTTAAGACCTAGAAAATAGCAAATCCTTTTTAGATTAGAAAGTGATATACACAGCTATTTTGGGATAAAGGGAGTAGTTTTTTTTTTTGAAGAAGAAATGGATAAAGGGAGTAGTGGCTAATTAGTTTTGTTCCGTCGCAACATTCTCTCGGTTGTAATGAAAAAACTAGAGAAGATTAAATGGTGCTAATCACCTCCATTAATGCTAGGCAAATACAGTTGCCTGTAGCCTGTAGGTTAAACAAAAAGATTACTGTTACAGGCGTCCATAAACGTGTGTCGAAGCAGGCAACCAGCGCTAATTACCAGCCAGGCCAGATTATAAGTTCTGGCTTCTTTAGTTGCACAAATAAAAAAGGGGGAAACAAAAGGGATAGGACATGTAAGAGATCGAAGTAACATTAAACAGTGCTCCTGACGATTCCGGAACACATATTCCATATTATAATTTAACTGTACAAGTTATTCACATTTCTCTGCAGAACCAAATCCAATCAAATTTGGATAAAAGAATGATTTTCACCGGATCCCTAGCTCAACTAACTCACCTATTCCCAACCGAGCCAACTGAAACTTGAGACAACAAAACCAACCTATAAGGACAAAAAAAATAATTACATAACACAAAGAGAATGGAAACCCTAGGTTAAATTTTACATCTGACGGAAGAATCTAGATGTATCTGTGTATGCCTATGCAACAACGTATATGGACGCCTGCTTTGACACACGTTTTAATCGCCTGGCTGGTAATTAGTGCTGGTTGCCTGCTTCAAGAATTGAAAGGCAGGAATTAGCGCTTCAAGAATTGAAAGGCAGGAATTGCAGTAAGCTCTTGTGGCGGGGCAACATTCTGAAATTCTTTGGCATCCATAGAATCTGCTATCTCCTCAAGTGATATGGGCATGCTACAGAAAGTAAAATGTCAAGGATTAAGCACATCCTCAGAATCATGCAAGCAACATAATAATGGCACAGTAAATCCTTTACACACCTAATTTCATCATCCAGTAGAAAGGTGCTCTCAGTGTCCTGGCTTGATTCCTTGGTCATCAATGTTCGCATCTCCTCAAGGACCTACAGTGAAGCAGCAAATCAATGAGCACCCACTAGGCCACTATTAGTTGGCTGCTCTATATGCTATGAATAGGAAAAATATCAAATTCGAAGAGCAGAAACAAGGATACAAGAGAAACGGTGAACTTTGGAAGAAATAACATTTGACTGAACATAAGTGGTATTACTTATATTCAAAACTGTACTATTCAATATGACATGAACATAGAATCAAAATAAATTTCCCATAAAACTGCTTGCAGAAATTGTGCTTATGGCATTCCATTTGCATCCAAGGCGGAATGAAACAGACTATAACTATTAACGTTTAGCATAAGAAAATGATTTTCCCTTGTTACCTCTTCTGACACACTCTCTGTATTATATTTGTCATCCCAGTACTGAGTGCATATTTTGTAAAGCTGCTGCACGCTTAGTACCTGCAAAATACCAGAATAGATTTAGTGTGAGACTGAGTGAATAAGAACGTGGATTGTGTGTGTGTCAGAGCACTTACTGGGCAGAGATCATTGACAATCTCATCATATGAAATCCTGAACTTTTTGAATATGACCTAGACAACATAAATATATTAGTATTGTGTATTGTGTATTGAGAATTCATATAACCATCAGCTGCAATAAATGCCTCAAATTTTGCCTTCAAAAAAATAAATGCCTCAAATTTACCAAGTGGAAAATATTAATTAGGGACCGTCTTCTTTTACTTGAACATGTGGGAGAAGTGCAGGTCATTATATGTTAGGGACTGTCTTAAGGTTAGTAGGTTACTGTCAAGGGCAACATCCCAAAAGTGGTCTATGCTGCCCAATAGGAAGTGGTATGAGTTTGGTATGTACAGGTTCTAAATATTCGAGTAGCAATACAGATTTGGAAAGAGCATGCTTTATTTTACAAAGTAGAAGCTGTAAATTTGCTCGCAGAGGAGCCTACCATTTATTTTTCCCAGAAAAAAGCTGACCACTCTTTGTTCAGGTTCGGGACCCAGTGGAAAGAAAACAGTGGGTGAAGGGATTGAACCAGAGCAGGAGATTGCATGCAAGGACCATCCCCAAGCTAAATAAATTACACCTAACTCAATCAAACTAACTATCTATCGCTAACAACATCGAACTAATGTATCATGGTCGCCAGCCCAGGTGTGATGCTTTGCTGCTAATAGCTACATACATACAGACATGACCAGAAAAAGCATCCACAACAGAACATTGGTGTCTTAACTTTTAATCCAATTAGAAAAAAAAAATCCACTCTAGAAAGTTATTATACTCACTTCCCTCTATTCAGGTATGATGTAAAAATGTGACACCTTCAACAATCTGGAAAAACCAATCATGACTAACTATATCTTGCTATTGTTTAACAATTTCTCAGAGCACACTAACTAACCATGTTTTATACGACTTGGAGAATCTATAAGCATAGGTCTGAGCAAACTGTTCAGGTCAGCTGTCCAAGATAGTAAAGACTGGAACTAAAATAAAAGTCACATACCAAGAAATCGACAGCTTGCCTGATATGCTTGAGTTCATCCAACGCAGATCCTGCATACTGTTAGCATATAACAGTTAGGTAAAATAAACAAAATTCAGACTTAATGTTTAATCTGCATTTCCATATTGAGCCACGAGAAATACAATGATATAATAATCCTGTAAAATGATAGCAAGAATGCAAGATTAGAGAGGGAAAATAGAGGGGTTTTACAAGATGAGCATATATCACACCCAAGATATATAAGTATAATGGACAATTTTGCTCTACCTCACAAGAGATCCCTCTCTATTGCTTTAAATTCTGCAAAGAAATATGCATCTGGGGTACATAGGAATTGAAAACTCATTTGAACTTTTAACATTATGGCTTATGCAACTAGGGAAAAAAGATTTCAACAACGTGCATCAGAGGAAATTGGTACAGAGAAGCTCAAGTTCAGATATAAGCAGCAACTGCACATGTATGATTACCTCTGGCTTGACTTCCCCACACCACAACTCTAGTTGAGCCAATCCTTGTTTCACATATTCTCCATTACTGAAAGAGCAGCATTCATGACGTACAAGAAGGCTGCAGAACAGTGTCGTGACATAGTAAGCAATTTATGCATCAGAGAAAAATGGCAAAGCACTAGATGACAGAAGTCAGCATATAACTTACTTACCTATTGAAAAGTTGTGCATTGATAAATGAGAAAACCTGGGTAAATATCTTCGGATAAAAAAAAGATGGGACCTAGAAGTTCAGCAGATGTTTAGAACAATACCCGGAGTTATAGGGAAGATATGTCGAATAAGTTGAAACTTACACAGTTGTCTTGCAAAATTTTCTGGAGTTCCCTCAAATTGTCGACTATCGCTTGCCAATAACTACCTTGAGTCGAAAATGAACGTCCCCTTGGTAAACTTGAGGACCCGAAAGAACGCCCTCTCACCATACTAGCTTTCACAGTTCTTGGGACCTGCAGTCACAACGTGATCCAAACGTTTAACTAATGAAGACACTAAAAACATAGCAACAACTCATCCTTTGAAGGTATTGGAGGAATGGCAGCTGTGGCGCTTAGTGGGAGCTTGAGGTTTGGTGCAGCTTGATGTAGCTGCCAATTTTGACTCGGTAGCATGGTAGAAGTCTTTAATAGTCAAAGGAGCACACGTGATGTAGGTGTGGGGTTGTGTTGTACTTTTTAACAGCTCTCCTATATATGTGAAGAAAAACACTAAAAGCACAGCAAGTACTTGCAGGTGAAGGCACTGAAAGTCTTTAGAAAAACGCAGGAGATGGGTGGGGGTGGGGTGGCTAAGTGTATGAAGGCCTATCTACTATAGACCCTAGACCCATGGGGCTCTCTCTATATATATAGCTATCTCCATTAATGGACTATTGATCTTCTCAAATCCCCAAGCCCACTAACACAATCGACACAAGGTTACGAATGAAGATCACATGGTGAGTAAGATACCTGAATAGCATATGCCAATAATGAAGAAAGATCTGTCTTCACATTGTCTCGTATCATACCGTATAAGCCTTCCACAAATGCCGTGAGTTGCTGCTTAAAAAGAAAAGCAGGATATTTCGCCTCGATTTGGCGCACAAGGTCCATATCAACTGTGATGTTTGAAGAGCGGAATACCTGTAAAATGACATCAGCAGATGCGGTCATCAAGTGCCAACCTTATATAATATAATGAGAATAACAAAACTATGGAATGTTCAGATTCAGAACACATCATGTCCAGATTGTAGCATGAAGAATTTGGATTATAAACAACAAAATATGCACCAGAGCGAAGTGTTCCAAATTATTGTACCTTGTACCCCACTTACTCCATGTTCAATGAAAACCTTTTATTTTTACGCAAAAATGTACTTAAAATTACAATATTGATTCTTGTCAAGAGGACAGGCATGTTTTGAGAAAAGAGGAGAGCATGTGAGTCAACTCCAAGAGTAATAGATGAAACGTACCATCCTCCCAAGGAATGATGATTGAGTCTGTGGCCTTTTCTGTGGACTAGTTCCTGTTGAGCCAGCAGCTTTTAGGCTCTTTTGAAGCATGATCAATAAAGTTGATGAATTTGATAGCCAGTATGCAAGATCCTCATTGCTATCATGTTTCTGAAATACAAACAACATCAATTGTTGAAGAATAAATTTGCTGAGACATAACATGGAAGAAATGTTTGTGGAACATGGATCCTTGTAAAAAACATATAGAACACAGAGCACAGGATACCTGCATCGCAGAACCAAAAAATTTGAATAAGCCGATCAAAAACACTTGTTTTCTCTGTTTCAAAGACCTTCCAATGAACAAGACACTTATATATGGTTATTGCAGCAACCGGCTTTCCTTCACTAAAGCCAATATTTTCACTAACACAGTTTATAAGTGCATCAACACTCTCCTGCAAAAAGTATATGGTTCAAGGGAGCTTCACATGATATATCATCCTATAAACACATTAAATGGTTTAAAACACACAGATATGAAAGTTTTAACATACATGCTGCCTCTCAAAAAAGGATGCTCTAGGCTGTCCAAAGCTCCCATAATCTTTGGGAGCAGGAGGAGTTCCATGAGGTGTCTGGAGAGAGTGATCAATTTTAGATTCAAACATAATAGAACTGGTAGTTGGCAATTGAATATATTATATGCTTCTGACCTTTTGTTCATCAATGCGTGGACTGCCATTAGTCTGCAAAGGTAGAAGGACATTGAAATATTTCAACATTGAAAATTTGTAGTTTAAAATATTAACGAGTAAAATATGCAGAAGTAGAAATACAAAAAAAAGAAAACATCAACAGGTAAACATTTGTACTAAAATGTTTGCATGACTCAAGGAATGGAGAGACCACATACAGATTTCGGAGATGCGCTTTCAAGTATTGTCCTAACAGGAGTACGCAACAGCGCCTGCTGCCGAAGTAGTTGATTTTCCGCTTCCATAGTAGTAACCTTTTCTTGAAAACTGACACCATGCAGAATAGACGATTTTCAATGCAATCCGTAAAAACATGTACATGATGCATCAGCAAAAAAAGTTTACACAATGTCGACCTTAGCATTGTGTTGGTCAGTTCATTTATCTTTGACTCAGCATCTGTAGCTTTCTGCAGCCACTCTTCCCTTTGCTTTCTTCATTTCTTCAAACTTCTGCTCTGTTTCATCAATTTTGGTCTCAAGAGAGTCCACTAAAGCCTAAAAGTTTAAAACAACAGCGCCATGTCATCATCGTTTGTAGTAATATAAAGGAAAGATAGAAAAGAGGGAAATGAAAGGAAAACAAATGAATTTATAGAGCCAGATGATATCACAAGCTTCAGTGAAAGAACTAAGATAAATCGAGAGGCACTTCCAATCAGCATTTGTTAGCTGTCCTGAACGCAAGGGCTACAAGGAAAAGATGGGCATTTCACAATGACCATTTGCTAGAATTCACCAGGTAAGATTGGGAAGTTTCTCCAAGGCAATATGATGGTTGAATGGTGGTTGTTTAATATTGGTGTCAAAACCATGTTGGCAAACAAAAAATTGGTGGATTAATAAAAAATCACAGGTAAGCACCTGGAGTTGATTATAGTGGATTCAAACTCCAAAAATACAATTTATCAATTTAATGGTCAAAACAGACCATGCTTATGTTTTGAGTAACAGAAAACTAAAGTTACTAAGCTAATTCGCATCAACAATATTTAAGCACAGGCTTTGGAGACCCGCCGTTGGGTCTCAGACATTAAAGGTATACTCTGTCCCAGTTCTGAGTATCTCCTGCTATGGGATTGGTTAATACTCCCTCCATACCCAAAAAGCTTGACGTTTAGGACAAGGTTTGGGTCAAACATTGGGAATATAAATCATCAATAACTTTTACGTTGTTGAGTTTGCAAATGTGAAACCTATATGAATAGATTTGTCTTGAAAAATACTTTCATAAAAGTATACATATATCACTCTTCGATAAATACTTTTATAATAACAAGAGGTCAAAGTTATGTTTTGGAGACCGTGTCGCTGTCCTAAACGTCAAGCTTTTTGGGTTTGGGTGGGGGGGTGGGTATGTTGCTGCAAGAGGAGGTCGAAGATCAGCACCGATGGAAGCTCACTAGGTTTGGTATTTATTCTAACAAATCAGCCTATAGTGCTTACTTTTGTGGCTCCATTCGCTTTGCTCAATGGAAAAGAATTTGGAAGAGCTAGGCTCCTCAAAACTGCAAGTTCTTCATCTGGCTTGCAATCAACAACACATGCTGGACAAGTGATCGTCTCCCTCATCCACCGGCCTGTCATCTTTGCGATCAGGCAGGAGAGATTCATCCAGTATTTGTGGATCTCTTGCGTCTTAGCTAGACAGTTCTGGTTTATTATTTTTCAAGGGGTGGGGTTGAGCTCCATCAGCCCAGTTTCTACTAGCAAATTTTCAAGTTGGTGGTACCAGGCAATCAAGGTACCTAAGGAGATGAAAAAAAGGCTTAATACACTCATTTCTCTGGCAGCCTGGGAAATTTGGAAGCACAGGAATGAATGTCTTTAATGGTACAAGTCCAAGCATCACAATTTATTGCAGAAAATCACAATGAATGCATCCGATAGTGCTCTGCTGGTGCAAAAGAACTCCAGGAGCAATTGGCTGGGTTGCTTGTTGTGGGTTAAATTTTTGCCTAAGCTTTTGTTGGTACCCTTTGTCACTTTGCCTGTGCTGGACTAGTTTATTTGGCCTTGTGTCCCATAGTCACAGACTCACAGGTCTTGTTGTGGAAGGCTAGTTGCTCTGGTCTAGTGTTTCCCTCGGGGAGGGGGATTCTTCTCCCTCTGTACTTTTACTTCTTTTTTCTCTCTTAATGAAATGATGCACAAATCTCTTGCGTGTTTGAGAAAAAAAATATTTAAGCACAATACCACGACTTATAGCAACATGGTTATGTTCAAACAATATGGTTTCATATGGTTCAAGCCCCCATAAGCACCTGCAAAACTAAATTATTCCCATTCGAGACTAAAGGTTCCTTGTCTGCTCAAGGAAGCAGCACCATCAACCAGATGGAGGATTAGCATGCTTTGGGGCATAGGTCATTAGCATTTCTCATAGTAGGATACTAAATATTGCAGTCTACAAACTGCACTTCAATTCTCATCAAATTAGTTTGCCTTTAACTCATTCACCATACATACCTTAAGATTCACATTCTCAGCAGTGAGTTTATCAATAAGAGTTGTATCAACTTGGACCTCTGGTACTAACGAAGCTTTCTCCAGTGCTTCTTTTGCAATTTCCCGTTCTCTTTTCAACAGATCTTTGGTCTCCTTGGACTGTAATTGCAGTTCCTGCAATTGTTTTTGCAACTTCCGATTTTCTTGTGTCTTGGCTTCTTCCATGTCAGTCTACAGACAGGGAAAATGTACACATAATTACAGAGGCATTAGATGACTAGAGCTAATATGAATGTTTTTAGGGCATGTTTGGTTTCCTGTATCTACATCAGCCAGGCTCCATGGACACAGGTGCGTTGTGTTTGGTTGCCTGGACTGTCCCGCGGCGTGCAGAAGGGACCAGCGAGCCTGGCTCTCCAGGAACGAGAATGAGAGCCATTTCTCCAGAGCCAGGCTCACGGGATGCAATGTATTAGCAGGTCAATGATGAATTAGCATTATTTAAGGCATATTAATGTATTTCAAAGTAAATTAAGGCTTAATATGTTGAAAATAAGTACTGCCTCCTTTCCAAATTGTAAGCCGTTGAGGCTTTTCTAGGTACATGGCTTTTACTATGCATCTAGACATAATGTGTATATCTAGGTGCATAACAAGCTATGTATGTATCTAGAAAAGCCAGAACGGCTTACAATTTGGAATGGTCCCATAAAATAGATTCAAGCAAAATAAATATTATCTTAATACTTGTTTTTTTTTATTTCAATGCAATATAACATATATCGACGCAGCCAACCAAACAAGTGCTCTGTTGAGCCTGGTCTTCTAGATTCAGTGAACCAAACAACAAGTGATTGGTGGACCAAACAGGCCCTTTTTGACCTATTTTTTTGCCAACAGTTACAGTCAATGTTTAGGGAGTGCTCGCTGTAACATTTTCGGCTGCAGCTGTTTGTTTTGGCTGCAGATTTGCTGTAGCGAATGCTACAAGCAGCTGCAGATAAGCACGGCCGAGCAAGTGTGCAGTAAATTAAGCTTAAATGGATAAAATTTACCACAAAACTGGGAGTTACTACTATACTGTAGTAGTAATACTGAAATTCAGACAATAGATAGCTAATTTACAGTGAACAATTACAATAGGCATGTAAGTAGCTAATTTGCAGTGAACAATTACAATAAGCATGTAAGATGATCGACCATGTCCATTAAATACCATGCACTTCCTAACTCATATGATACATTCTTTATATATTCAATAAACAAAATGGGCTAGGATGAGACAATCAAATGAGGCCAATCCAATCCACTTGCATCCTTACATAACAATCAACTTCAAACTGGCTAAACTGGAAAAGAACTAGATGGCTTTAGAAGCTAACTGTATACAATAGAGTGATAAATAATAAAATAAATAAGATAACCACAGTTTGCAAAAACCCACTTAAGTGCATTCATGTGCTCTAGCGACTGCATATTTTTGGACCCATTCAGAAAAGTCTAGTCTTTCCTTGGTTGGTCAAATTTTTTCAATGTCCCTTCCATGCAAATACAGAAAGCTAGAGCATCTTTCAAATAAAGTAAACCGAAACGTTACCCTCATGCGTTTCTCTAGTTGCAGCCGCCAGGTGAGCTCCTCAACTTCCTTCTCCAATTTATTCTTGGCAGCTTGAGAGCACCAGTTTCTTTAGCAGCCTGAAAATACAAAAAAGAAAGGTGAAGTTAGTAGATAATGTAGCTTAAACAATGATTAGTTTACATAACTCTAACTCAGTTCCTATTGTTGATCCAAGCTCCAGAGTACCAGAAGTGTAATGGTTCGACTTATGGCCATTAGGTGCAATTGCAGATGAGTTTGTTGGCCCATAAGGACCATAAGCTTTTACTGACCATAAGTCCATAAGGAGTTGGGGTACAAATCAAGTTTGGCCCATGAAGACATGGCCTCATTTTCATGTGTATATATAACTAGTTGTCAATTATAACATAATGATGTGCACCTTTTTGGATAATTCATGAGATATTTCTTATGCATAGACATTGGAATAAAAAGAAATACTGCAGATGCACACCAATAACTAATAAAGTAATGATATAGTCAGGCCATTTATTTACAACAGCGCTTCTTACCATTTTAAGTTTCCGAAGCTCTTTTCTGGCCACTCTTCCTCTCCAAGCACATTGGGTAGCAATGGCTGCCTTCTTCAAGCTCATGAATTGAGAGCGTGCTACATAACTACGCCAGAAACTCTGTGGAGGACAAATCAGTAAAAGTGAGGTTGATGTATTGGACCATAAATGAAGTAAAAGAGTGATTAGCAAAATGTGGATACAGACGCACAAGCTCGAACAGGCATCTAATTGAATAACAATCTTGAAGAAAAAAGCTACTCGAGATTAAAAAGAAAGTCATCTGAAATTCTTAACTTGGTAATTTCTTTGTGGCATAGAGGCAAGTAATAAAACATGTACTTAAAAATTATAATCATAATAAGTGTAAATACAAACTTATTCAGGAAATGGAGGTGCAGAAAAAGATATAGCAATCCCTAGGTAAACATGGTAAACTTTAGCCAATAACAGAATATGGATATGAAAATGTAAGCAAACGTAATCATAGTTAGCATACTAGCATGACCTAAACCATTTATTTATACACAAAAAGATAAGACTTTGAATGGATGACTGAAAATTAGATGTTTTTAGTTTAAAGAAACTAAAAAGGAGACCTGAGATCATACCTGAATGATCACCGCAGCATTTGTTTGCTGACGGAACTGGAGTTCCTTGCGTGCAGCCATACCACGTAGACCAGATTGGATAATAGTTGATGCAGTACAGAGATTTCTGTAGTTCTTCCTTGCAAAGTGCATACGATAGCATGTTTGTATGGTCAATGAAGCAGCCTCCCTGCGGAGATCTTCGTAATAATGTCTTGCAATTTGTCCTTCAGTTAATCACAGTTCAGAAATCATTATCTCCACTTCAAAACCAGAGATATTACTAAAACACTTTTTTTTTATCTTCAGTACTATTTAAGATGTACCTCTGCAAATAGCCTGGAGCTGAGTAGCAGAGATTCGCAGTTGAATGAATTTTTTGCGAGCCAAGTATGACCGTACTTTTCTCTGAATTTTACTAGCAGAACGGCCCAAGACCTCAGTTCTCAGAGCATCTAACTCAGCCATTTGACCAGCACGCAAAAACAATTTAGTTTTCCCTATCTGTAAATTACAAAGAGTATTTCAAATTAGCATATTAAAGCTAGAACAACAGAAGCAGCAACATGTCCAAATGAGGATGGAGATATTGCATTGCACTTAATGTTTCTCTTATTAACAATTCGCCTGATGCAATGACAAAATATATACAAGGTTGTCCTCGACTTTATTTTTGAGGAATTGTAAATATTTTTCTCATGACATCAAGATAAATGTCCATTGTTTGGGTTGAAATTGACCCAATCTCCTAAGCCATTGAACCATAAAACTAAAGTAGAACCAACCTCCACGTGGGATTTTTTCTGAGAGCAACATAAAGGCTGAGGCAAGAAAGCATATACCATTCGACTAGAGCTGCTTACAGTGGCCTTTTAGGGGCTGTTTGGAACACAGGAATTTTACAGGAATCATGAGGGAATTTCACATGAATCAGTTTAATTTCGCAGGGAAAACGCAGGAACCAGAAAAACAATCCCATTCCAAACAGGGCCTTAGTATTTACAAGATTACAAGAATACAGGAAATATGTTGAATCACGATAATGGGAAACAGTAGAGAAGCCAAAAAAGATCAAACATTCTACTGGAAATTTTGATTGATTTAAATACATCAAAACTATTAATTTCAGCAGCTTGTATCTGACCTGATAGCCTGTGAGATTGACTTTCTCAAGAAGCATGTTTGTAGCAGTAACTTCATCATAACTGCCAATGTACCAGTAAGTACAAACTGTAAGATCAAAATGGAAACCACAAAATGCAAAAGACCAGAACAAGGTATTAAGGATACCTTTCACCAAGAACTTCAGGTAGTAAAACACCAAAACGGTCCACAAACTCATCAAATCTCCTCCTTGTTGGATATCCTAGACAGCTTATTCTTATTGCCTCTAATACACCCTATTTACAAGATTAGGTAATGTATCAGTTTAGCATCTCTATCTTCAACAGCTAATTCATAAAGAAAATGCATTAAGAGCAAGATTTAAAAGCATAAAAATCCCTGGGCATACCTCAGTCCCAGAAAGAGTGCACTTCTAGTTAAAGTGCTAAGTCAAGACCATCTTCATTTCACCAATTTTTTACAAAAAAAAAAAAAAACTAATATTTATTATATCAAAAAGTGTCATTACATTCATCATGGAATGTATTTTTATAGTATACCTATTTGGAACTGTTGGAGTATGAGTATTGTAGGCCCATGAGGCCCATGTATGCAACTATATTGCTACCCTTCTAGGGTTAGCCCTAATTGAGAAATCCATTCTAGCATGGTATCGGCCTGAAAAATCGATCCTCTCTCGCCTCTCCCCTCCCTGCCGCCGCCACCCATGGCCGCCGGTCGGCGGCGCCGCCGCCCTTCCCGGCGCGCGCGCCCGCCCTCTCCCTTCCCTCCCCTCCTCTCCAGGCAAGCAGCAGCGCCGCCGGGCCTTGGCGCAGCGCCCCACGTGGCCCCGGGACGCGCGGCGCAAACTCTCGCCGTTCTTTGCCGCGCGGCCGCGGCGCCGTCATCATCCGGGCGCAAGCGCTGGCGGGCACCTTGGCGCGGGTGGCCTGCGCGAGGCACACGGACGCAGCGGCACCTTCGCCTTTGCGACCTGGGCCGCCGCTTCGCCGCCACAGCACGGTCACCTAGCCCCGAGCCTTTGGCGCTCTGGCCTTATTTGCTCCCCTCCTCCGCGCCCCCCGGCTGGACCTCGTCCGGGTGCCGGAGGAGATGTGGCCTTGGCGCTTGGCCGAGACCGCCGCCGCCGCCGCCGCAGCCGCCGAGGACGGCCACCGCGCCGATGGCGCACATGGCGGCCGCCGGCGCCTTGTCATGCCTCCCGGATGCGCCGCCGCCGCCGGCCGCCTACGACATCGACACGCCTTAGCGCGCCGCCGGCCGCTGCGTGGCCCGCCAGGCCATCTTCGTGCGGCCACTCTCGCTTGGGAGCGAGGGCGGTGCGGCCGTTGCAACCATGCCGCGTGTCCTGGCACGGCGCGGGTGCCTCGCTCTTCCCCATCCCGCCTCCGCGGCCGCCTTTCCTTGGGCGTCGCGAGTGGCATGCGGCCGCCGCCCCGCTACGGCGCGCATCCCATCGCCCACGACCGGCCGATCCTTGCGGCATTTTTGAGGACCTCCCGCCGGGTCCGCCCCTTGCTACTACTTCTCGCTGCCCTGTCTCCTCGGGGTGCGGTCGCCGTCGTCGACGCGGTGGCGGTCGGACTCTCGCCCGGTGCTCCACCGGGGACTCACCACTCGTCTCCGTGGCCTCCTCCTCTCGGCGCTCCGGGTTCGCCGACGGTCTGTCGGTTCGGACCGGCGGGCTGCCCCCTTCCACCACCCGTGGTCGAGGACCGTGTGGCCCTTCCAGGCTCTCGGCGGTGAGCCTCGCCTAGCAGCAGCCATGCTCGCTGGTGCTCCACCGGGATCGCACACCACGTCTCCGTGGGCTACGCCTCCCGGCGCTTCGCTCGGGCATGTCGATTGGGACCCGGCGGCCTTGGCGGCCTCGACACCTCTGTCGGTCCAACTTGGATCACCGACTCGGGGGCCACTTACCACACCGCTCCTGACCCGAGTATACTCTCCTCCGTTCATCCTCCTTCTTCTCATCCTTCGTCTATCATGGTTGCCAATGGCTCGTGTCTTCCTGTCACGTCCGTGGGTGCCGCCGGCGCTCATGGCTCCTTTCGTCTTCCCGACGTTCTTGTTGCCCCCTCTATGGTTCACAACCTTCTTTCTATTCGTCGGTTTACAGCTGACAACTCATGTTCCGTCGAGTTTGACTCTTCTGGTCTTACCGTGAAGGATTTGGCTACCCGACGTCCTATTCTCCGATGCGACAGCTCGGGCCCCTTTACACCCTTCGTTTTCCTCCCTCCTCCTCGCCTTCTTTTTTGTCAGCTGCTTTCGCCACCACACCTTCCTCCACTACTTGGCACCGTCGTCTCGGCCATCCCGGGTCGTGATGCTCGATGCGGCTTCGATCGGAGTTCCGACATTCGGTGCCCTCGGGCTCACGATGAGCACTTGTGTCATGCGTGCGGCCGTCATGTTCGTCTTCCTTTTCAGTCCTCTTCTTCACATGCCTCTCGGGTGTTCGATCTTGTTCACTGCGACCTATGGACTTCTCCTTGAGATGTGTCCCTGACCCGATGGCCCGACCACCTTTAGGGCGCGTTTGGTTGCTGCTCAACCTTCAACCAGGCCCGCGGATGCAGCCTCCATGCGTTTGGTTTCATGGTTGACCCTCTCGGCCCAGCTCCACGCATGCAACAAGGTCCTCTCGGCGGCCGAGAAGAAACGAGAATCGGGCGTTCCGTGGAGCCGGGCGGCGGTGCAAGCGTGAGTGAGTGCGGCGTGCTTGGGCCCGCGAGCATAGACACGTAAAATCACCTATTTGCGCTAGATATGCAGCAACCAAACATCACATCGAGCGGCGGGCATGCATGCATGCACGAGAACCAAACAAACGCCTCCCGCACCTCGCGAGCCGGCCGGGGCCCTGTATGCGGCATGTGATCCGGTCGTGGCCAACAACGAACCAAACGCGCCCTTACGGTTTCTGCGGGTCCTAATTCACCGTGTCGGCTCGCCGCCCCGGTCTGCGCCCGACTTCGGCACCTTGTCCGGTCCGGGTGGCCTCACCCCTCCGGCGGCCCTCGCGCGGACCCGGGGGCGCCCGGTGTGCGTTTCCGAACGCGGCGCCCGCCGGTGCCGTTGCACCTTAGGGGCGCTTTCGCCGAGCCGATCGCATCTACCAAATGGGCCGGCAGCGGTGGTCCCGCCACCGGGGTGGCCTCTCTCGCCGCCCGGCGTCTCCGTGGTCACCACCGGTGGTATCCCCTTCACCGACGATACCGACGCCACCGGTGGCCTCCCTCTCCTTCGGCTAAGCCTACTCCCGCCCAGCGTCACGGTTTGCCGCGTCTTCGCGGTCGCCGGTGTACCACCCGCCGTTCCTTCACCGCGACCGCGTCATGTTCACCCGATGGTGACGCGGCACGCGGCGGGTACTCTCCGGTCCCGAGCTCTTGCGGCGATGCCTGGCGACTCGCCGGTCTCTCCGGTACCCTCTTCCGTTCGCGCGGCCTTGTCGGACCCTCACTGGCGCCGTGCAATGGAAGGAGTATGCGGCCCTCCTCGCCAACCGATTTGGGATCCGGTGCCCGCCCGTCGGTGCCAACATCGTCACCGGCAAGTGGATCACGGACACACAAGCGCCGAGCTAATGGTACCCGGAGCGGTACAAGGCTCGTTGGGTTCTTCGCGGTTTCACTCAGCGCCCGGGAGTTGACTATGATGAGACCTTCAGCCCAGTGGTCAAGCCGGCCACCGTCCGCACGGTGCTCTCACTGGCTCTTGCTCATCAGCTGAATGTCAAGAATGCCTTCCTACATGGGAGCCTTGTTGACTCTTCTCGTCCTGACATGATCTGCCGGCTCAACAAGTCTCTCTACGGCCTCAAGCAGGCCCCTCGGGCGTGGCACTCTCGGATTGCTGCTTTCTTGATGTCATTGGGTTTTGTGGAGGCCAAGTCAGATACGTCCCTGTTTATCTACCACCATGGAGCTGAGACTGCGTACCTGCTGCTCTATGTTGATGACATTGTCCTCACAGCTTCCAATCCTTCCCTACTGCGTCGCATCATCAGCGCTCTTCAGCGGGAGTTTCCTTTGAAGGATTTGGGTATGCTCCACCACTTTCTCGGGGTCACTGTTGAACCTCGTCCCACTGGACTTCTTCACGAGCGGCAGTACACTCTTGATATCCTGGAGCGAGCAAGGATGACGGGCTGCAAGCCTTGCACCACTCTAGTTGACACACAGGGCAAGGCGTCGAGGTCGAGGGCGATCGATGGCGAACCCCTGCGCGCACCGAGTCTCGTTGGTGCACCCGGTACCTCACCTTCACCGGACCGGACATCACCTACGCCGTGCAGCAGATTTGCCTCCACATGAATGATCCCCGAGAGCCCCACCTGGCTGCTCTCAAGCGCCTCCTCCGCTACCTCCGTGGCACTGTTGACTACGGGTTGCTCCTTCACCGATCCCCCTCCACAGAGGGGGTAGTCTACACTGACGCTGACTGGGCCGGGTGTCCTGACACTCGGCGTACCGCGCTGTTGCTAACGGCGTGGCCGAGGCTTCCTGGCTCCGGCACCTCCTCGCCGAGCTCCACAGCCCCCTCTTCAGGAGCACATTGGTCTACTGCGACAACGTCAGCGCCGTCTACCTCTCCACCAACCCCTGGAAGCACCGGAGGACCAAGCATGTGGAGATCGATCTACACTTTTGTCGTGATCAACCCGCCATCGGAGATGTTCGGGTCCTCCACGCCCCGACATCTCGCGCCGACATCTTCACCAAGGGTCTCCCATTCTCGACCTTCGCCGAGTTCCGCTCCAGCCTCAACATCACCGGTGGCTAGTTGCGTCTGTGGGGGGCTCCTGTGCTTGCACTTCTTTTCGGTCCAGTCTGCAAACTCCGCTGCGACGGTAGTTCAGACTGCGGGGAGGTGTTGGAGTATGAGTATTGCAGGCCCATGAGGCCCATGTATGCAACTATATTGCTACCCTTCTAGGGTTAGCCCTAATTGAGAAATCCAATTCTAGCAGGAACCATGATTGGTGACAGTACTTTCTAAAAATTTAGTCAAACTTGAAATATTTTGACTTTGACAGATCTAATGTGAGCTCTTTTTGGGACAGTAGTACATGCATGCAGCATGCTGTACTGTTTTGTCCACATGATTATCTTTTTGTCCTTAGATCAGTTCAAATGAACAAATGTTTAGCAGCCACCATATATGGTTAAATAGGGAAGAAGGGCAGATGGTTGAAAATAATTTTGATTTACCAGAGTAAGCCTGTCCTTGTTTTTCTATTCAACCATTCTATATCTGTCAACATGTACTTCCAGTTAAAATACTTGTGACAATGTCTTACCCCACATCGAAGTTGCTGGAGAACATTACTGTTCTCGAAAATCGCTGGCTTGAGAGCATTATTGGGCTTTATGCAGCGGATGTAATGTGGCTCTGTTGCACTCAGAGTTTCCAGCAAAGATTGTAATTGTTGCTGTAATGTTATCAAAAACGATAAGTTTCCTGATAGCAGAGCTATAAAAGATGGGACAAGCAACATTCTGTTTTACCTTAAAGCTTGATCCTATCGATGTAAATTTCGTAGATTTAGCTGATTCTTCAGAAGGTGGGAAAAGACTGGAAACAAATGAACATCTAGAAGCATGTAACAAAACTTGATGCTCATTTACAGCATAATCAATGTTCTTATCCAAGAATAGATCTGTTTGATACGTAACCTGCATAAGAAGAAATGGAGCTTATAATATTGTGCCACATACTCGGATACTCCATTCAATTATAGAAATATAGGCACCACAGAGCTAATTAATCTCCAGGTTAAATATACATGTGCAGTAAGTGATTTTGTTGCCAGCGACAGGAACACATAAGCTGAAAGTTGCTTATTGACATGTTAGAAAAGGGGAATTATTCTAAACTTACATCCTTTATCAACATGTAAATTGGTTTATGCACTAGTATACCTCGAAAATTCAGTGCATTTACATTACAAAACATGTATCTGCAAAAATATCTCCCATATATGTGCAGTTGTGCACTATGTGAAAAAGTAAAAGAAAATACATAAGTATAGAACGCCAAGCTGAGGAAACAATTGATAACGTGCCCACTATGTGTTTGCAAGGCAATTCTGGTTCTCCCTCCCAAATTGCTTTGGGCTGCAAAACTCTAGCGCTGACGATCAATAATGCTTATTTTGTGGGCTAGTGGTGTAGAGCTGGTGAGGTGGTAGATGGACAATTGCAACGAAGCATCAACTCCCTCATTATACTAGAGGCTTGGACACTCTGGAAACATAGGAACAAATGTGAGGAGCAGGCCCAACTTTGGGCATTGGTTGGAGCACAAGGGTGTTGGACCTTGTTCCTAGGGGCTAGGTCTTACCAGATCATGTACTCATAGCAAAAAGACGCATATGTAATTTTGCAATCCTTTGGGTGTGTGGGTGTTGGTGTAACAGGGGTTGTTTACCCTTTTATCCCTCTTATTTAAACAAATGATACGCAGCTCTCCTATGTGTTCGAGGAAAAAAATGTCTTCATAGTTTGTTTAGTTGAACTTCTGGATGTTAATATATTTTTCTACACACTTGGTCAAATTTAGAGAAATTTGACTTAGGCAAAGCTAAAGTGACATCTAATTTGGAACAGAGAATACAATCTAATATAATGTACACAATCATATGTGACACTGTCACAAAGTCCACAATGAATGCATTTTACATTTCGTGAAGAATGTAAGAATTACTTTTTCAAATGATAGTAGGGCTGGGGGCTTGGACTCTTTGGAACCATCGGAACCGTTGTGTTTTTTATGGCATTACCCCCAGCCTTGGCGGTGCACTTACCCTTGCTGGTGAAGAACACCGGTTGTGGAGTTTAGCAAGAGCTAAGGGTCTGTCCTCTTTGACAGCCCCTCTCCTTGGTGGTTAGCTTAGTGCTAATCTTTTTGGTCGCTTCCCTTTCTTTTTTCGGGCACGAATGTAATTTCTAAGTTGTGTGGGGTTTGTGTGTGTGTGTGGCATGTGTTGTAGGGCTCTTGCCCCCTTTCTTTCTTCTTAATATAAGCGTTTCCAAGAAAAAAAATGATAGTAGGGGAGACAGAACAAGTATGCTACTTACATTTCCAGCATAGTGATGAATCGTGAAATCAGACCGTGAGAACTTTGGCCTACTGAAGTGTGGGTTCCCCTTAAATTTTTGATACAGCTTTTCAGCAAATATTTCATGGGTTGAATTTCGCAACATGCTGAAGCACAAAACAAGACAATGTTAGAAAGGCTCAGAACTATAAACAAGATATTCACAGTTTACTTACCAAGTTTCATCCAGTAGAGCAATTATACCCCCTGGTTTCTGTATTGAAAGAAAGATGTCAAAAATGCAATCTCACAGTATAGCCAAACTACAATGGAAATTTTTAACTAGCATCTCTAGATGGTTAAAAAAGTTGCACACTGAACTCAGACCATCCAGTTTTTTCAATAATTATTGGTATCAGATAATTCCACATTCAATCCTAGGTTACATGAGTCTACAATAGTAATTAAAAAAAGGCAATAACTAGCTGCATATTAAAAGAAAAACTAGCTGAAGACAGATCAAAGAAAATGTCACAGATTCACACTGGTTCAAAAACGATAATACCAATGCAGACAATAAATATATATGGATAATAACAGAAAGTATCACAAAGAACAATGTATGTTGTTCACCTTCTCAATAAGATCAAGAATCCCTTGGTTATCTACGAACTGGATATAACTCCAATCAATTTCTTCCCTTGTATATTCTTCTTGTTCCATCTTAAACACATGCTGCTCATATTACATATAAAAGAATGATTACACATAATGGAACAAAACAAATTTTATTTGATGATGCTAAAACATAGAATGCAGAATATTCTTGAAATTTGATGATGCTAAAACATAGAATGCAGAATATTCTCAAGAACTGAGACTTTCATTCTCTAACCTGGTTAAAATGTTGCTGCAGCTTCTCGTTAGTTAAGTTGATGCAAAACTGCTCGAAACTGTGGCATATCATAATATCATCATATAAAAGTTGTTATGTTTCGTATCATCAAAAGATAACAAGATGGTTTCATGTGATACACAACATACGCTAAGTAGGGTTATGGAAGATTTAAGGCTCTTAATAAGGAGAGTAACGTAACCGCTATTACTATGCATCACCGTAACCAGTGCAGCCATTAGCTGCAGAAGCTACATGCTGCAACTTCTAAAAAGAACACCACATATTCCAGCCAAAGTTTGAACCCCGAGTCCCCATTCATGTCAACAACATGATCTTGGTTTCCCTTAAGGTTTTCTTTTGTGCGGCAAGTGTTGTGAGTCAAGACCATAGCTACATATTCCTTTAATTCTTTTGAAAAATCTTCACAAATACCACACTTTCAATATGTGAATTTGATTTAGCATGTTTTGGGCCTGTAGTCACATATATATTACTCTTTCTTCTTTGGTCAAATAAGCTATTTTTTCCGCTCAAAATAGCAACTTAAGCGATGAATCTTTTTTTTAAAGCAACATGGAGGATATTTTCCCTGATAAAGCCAATTACTATATAAAAAGTGAAACCAACATACATATTGAATGAATGTCACAATATGCACACTGCTTTTCATTCATATATTTGGAGTTCCCTAAAAATGTTGCAACACCAAAGAGCCACTCCAAAGAAAGTAGATTAGGAGAAAAGCTCTGATACGACTACACTTTTAGTTAAAAAGTAGAAAAATATGTTTACGTTCTAAGCACATGAAGGCCATTGTTTCAACTGGCATTGTATGACATATATGTTACATAATCGACAATTTCCATTTTGAACTAATTCCAAAGACTTGAGATATGTGATTGAAACAAATAATCCTAATGGAAGCCATTTGATTTAACTTCAAATAGATGGAATGGCTTTGTGTTGCAGCAAACATAGTTTATGTTGAACCCGTTATGTCATCGATAAAAACTGCTGCTGTGACTCTAATTACACTATATTTATATATTAAGACATTGATAAAGATAAACAGAAGACTAAACACAAAGGCATACCAGTTAAGCACCTGTTTGTCTTGAAACTCTCAAAACCATATATATCCAGTACACCAATCAGAAGCTTTGAACTTAGATCTTGTCCTATTGAAGTATTTATCTTATTTACAAGCCTGAAAAAACATCAACATAAGTGAATTATCTTTTTATGTTACGGAAGTAACATACTATAAAGCAACAACAATAAACTTGCAAATGTGAGAACTTACCAATCAAACAAACGAGAGTAAACAATTCTGGCCAATGCATCTCTACTGAGAGCTGCTGCTCGTGCATCTAAATTTTTCACAATACTTTCACCACGTGTTACCATAACTCTCTTGCACAAAGATTCCTCAAGAGCCTTCTCATCACACCTGAAATGTTGTCAAATGCATGTCATGCAAAAGATGAGAAGGTAATATTACAGAGGGAGCACAAGAAAGGACTAATACATGAAAAGCTCTGCAGCTGTCCTAAGATGGAACTTGGACTTATCATCTTTGGGTACAGAAGAATCTGCTTCACTCCCTTCTGAAAATTCCACATTGCCCAAATGAAGAATAGCAGCGACAACTCTAAATATTGCATCCTGCACGAAATGGCCAGAAGTTATAAGCAAATATATTCAGATAAAGTAAATTAATTTCAACCGTAGACATGTACATACCTGTTCATCAGAACTGATGCCCACAATGTCCATTGCCCTCCTAGTTATGATATATTCTGAAGCATCATCCATACCATCAAGCTTAATGCAACTAGACTGGTTAAGATAGTGAAATGATGCGGCATCTCCCAGTTTATATCTCTCACGGTCCTGCACCAGCAACATTTTAACGCAGATCAAAGTTGAAGACACAGTTGATGGCAAAGTCTAAATCATCAAAAGAAAAGTAGTACTACAATGTAGTAGGCTGGGAACACAGTTACCCCATATATATTGTTTACAAAGTTGTACTTTAGAATTTGGTTTGTAGCCATGTTGAATTATTTACCTCAGGTGGTGCAGCACATAGCATGTAAAAGCAGTGATAGTTCCTTTCTGGATCAGATATTTGACAGACACGAGACCTTTCTAGGAGGTAAGTCCTTATGGCAGCTCCTGAGATCTTCCCATTCTTGTCAAACTGAATCTCAACAAATTTGCCAAAACGACTGCGTAATAAGATAAATGAAAGTATGAAAAAAGTATGAAAAAAAAAAAAAAAAATATATATATTGGGAAACAGGAAAAAGCAAATAATAACCATGTTTTCTAAGTTTATTACCTTGAATTATTATTCCTGACTGTTTTTGCATTTCCAAATGCCTCAAGAACAGGATTGGACTGCATCAATCAAATAGATAGATTGGATAGTATAAGACACAAGAATGACATTGGTGAAATGTTAGTTTAATGCAATCCTGCAGAACGATCAGCTTGCTCCTTTACAAAACATTCCAAGATGCCAGTTCATAATTCATACATCCACTATTCTGGGTTGCTAATATTCCCGAGAGCAAGAAGAGAAATTGGAGCTCACCTCCAGTACTTGTTGTTGCACTGACCTTCCCCCTGTTTGAGCTTTACCACCCATAAATGCAAGATACTGCATAAGACTTTTAGTGCTTTCTGTCTTACCAGCTCCACTTTCACCACTCACTAATATGGCTTGGCTTTTACCATAATTCATCATAAGCCTGCATGGTTGATATATCAGATACATGCAACATGATAAATCCATCAAATATTCGAGTTTTCCTTGGGGAGTTGAAACACACCTATATGCATGATCTGCAATGGCAAAAGGATGGGGGCTCAGCTCGCCAAATTCTGCACCTTTATAGATTCCCATCATGTGATTGTTATAAAGGTGGGGAAGTCTTTGAAATGGATTAACAGCTATTAAAATGTTGCCAGTATAAGTCTGGAAAGGACAAACATCTTTAAGCAGTTAGATCAGAACACAAGATTGTTCGGTACACTAGAGCATATTATAAAATATAAACAGTGCAGTGTTGCAGAATTCCAAACTCCGCTAATATAGAAACTAGAAACAGTAGAAACCTTAACACCAATAAAATAAGAACAGCAATGAAATATAAACACTATACAGACAGGACACTGGAGGTGTAATTTCTACTGTC
Organism: Hyparrhenia diplandra; assembly: GCA_015847255.1. Classification (NCBI taxonomy): domain Eukaryota; kingdom Viridiplantae; phylum Streptophyta; class Magnoliopsida; order Poales; family Poaceae; genus Hyparrhenia; species Hyparrhenia diplandra. The sequence goes on from JADLZK010001268.1 coordinate 31,517, forward strand.
ATCCTAGAGAGCATATAAGAACTGAAAAGTCAGATAACCAAGAACTTACAGGACTGGATCCAAGTATGTATGAGTAAAAAGAATAAAAAGAAGTGTTCATATGTTGAACAACTCAACTTACATATATTTCATTCATTGCATATCTAGACTTTAAGTTCTGCAGAACTCCTGGTTCATTAAGATAAGCTAGCCTCGTCATATCCTCAACGCCACAGCGCTTCGCTTCTGCATCCTTAGGATACACACTTGAGACATTGGCAGTAACCTGTAACCCAAATATGTTTATTTATCTTTATTTATCATTATCCATATACTTCAGTAAATTAATTTACTATTATAAGCTATAGTGGTATAGTCTGCAACTCATGAATTAACAAATTCAGACTTAAAAACAATTAACCTGAGGCGCAAAAAAGAATTTAAGGAGAAAAGTGCTGCAAATAGCCTCAGTAAAGCATGAATAGAAAGTGACAAACCATCAGGACGAAATAAACTAACAAGATGTCACTTTTGGCAGAAAATAAAAAGAGAAACCTGTCATGGAACTAATATCTGACCTTCTTCCCAGAAGTGCAGTTTATAACTAATTCATCTCCTTGGACCTCCTCCACCAGCCCATCAATCCAAGCCACCTCAGCATCCTCAACCCAAACATGAGAACCCACTGTAAAGCGGACTTTGGATGTCTGCAACAGAATATGAACAAGAAAAAAACTAATGTCAGTTAACAAGTCATTACAGTAAACTAACTAGTGCAGAGGATGATGAGTGAAGAAAGGGATAAAAACTACAATATCTCAATCCATAATTACAATGAGGAGACACATTTAATGACACAGTAATAGTTACAAAGTTCCTGACTGTCATATCGTTCCATTGAGTTTGAACTTACAAGTGGCATACAAGGATCCACATGTGGTGATAACTGATAACAGAACACAAAACCTAAGTTTCTTGTCCACAGGAAAAAAATTAAACTAAAAGTGTTTATATAAAGCATCCATAGACACTGTCCCATGGTTTATGTGCCCATTTCTGGACACTGATTGAAGAGATAATGAACCAGACAGAGAATAAATGTCCTAACTAATTTTGATTAATGCTAGCTCAGCAGTATCACAAAAAACTTGATCAAGTTTCATGAGATGATCAGAGTGTCTCAGTGATAAGAACAAGATGGAATGTACCATAAGACAGTATGAGGGGCTGAGGTAGAGACCCCAACCTCACCACATATGCACAATCACGGCCAAACGAACAAATAACAGCAAGGCTGTCCTGATTCATATCCTAGGTACGCCATTGCCCGAAATTATGCCCGGTTCAATAAGACGTGTTTATCTCAATGCCAATGCTCGCACGATACACAACTGCTTCAACTAAACGATCACACCAAACGGCGTGGAAACACCCCGAACCGAGCCGGCATTTCGGCACCCTCATCAAGCGGGGCAGTCCCCGACACGCTACTACCCAAACAAAGCACAAGTAACATAACAAGCACAGAAAAATCCGACGAAAAGCAAATCACAGCACGTACCATTCCGTCGGCGGGGCCGGATCAAGGCCGGCGGCGCCGAGGGCGAAGAAGCGGCTCCGCTGGCGCGATCGCCGCTACCGCCCTCCCGCCGCCGCGAGGGGAGTTAGCGCCGGAGTGGCCGACGCGCGAGCCCAAGGCAGGGATCCGCGCTGCCGCCGCGGGGTGGGTGGAGTCCGCGGGATCGCGACGTGAAAGCGTGCCGCTAGATTTGGATTTGGACCTGCGCGTTTCGTGTTTGTTTGTTTTTCCTTCGGGTTCTGGGGAGGAAGGCGACTAGCGAGCCGCGAGGAGGCGAGAGCGACGACCGAGTCGACGGGAGGGAGATGTTGGGGACGAGTGGGAACTCGAGTGGCCAGATTAAACAAGAGCGAGGAGAGAGACGGGAGAAACTCGCGCGCTGCTGCAGCTCGGATTTGCTGTCAGTGTGTGTCAGCGCCGCCTGAAAGGTGGGGTCTCAACTCTCAACAGCGAGTAGAGGGTGTGGTATAGCTTAGCTGGAGTCGGCGCTCGTCTCGCTCGGTACAAAAAAAACTTTTTAAACTGTACGTTATGTTCGCTTTGAACTTGTTTTATACTCCCTTCCCTTTGTGATATGATAAAATAAATAGATTTTTCCTTCTAAAAATCAAACTTTTTAACTGTACGTTATGTTCGCTTTGAACTTGTTTTTGTCTCCTCACATAGATAATAATCAGCGAGCCTATTAGCCGGAGAAACTATAACAGAACGATTTTATGATCCAATATACAAAAGAATACTGATATTTATAACACATAATTTGTCGGGGCTTTGACTCGGTGTTCTTCCTCATGGGGTGCCTTCTATGGAAGGAGCGTAACGTGAGGACCTTCGACTCCGTTGCGGTTGCCCCAGCGAGTCTAGCCATGCGGATTAGAGATGAGGCCTCGCACCGGTGCTCGGCGGGGAACAAGAGGCTAGCAGAGTTGTTGGCGGCTGTAGATTATTAGTGTTGTGCTTAACGGCTTTTCGTCACGAATCTGTAGCAATGTAATCTTAGTATGATGTATCCAGTAGTTCGTGGGTGCCGTTTTGATAACTATACGGTTACTGTCTCCTAACTTGTTTGTTTGAACTTTATTCTGCTTGATGAAATACGCGCAACGGCGCGGTCTCGGAAAAGAAAATTTATAGCACATAATCAATCTCATTAAATAGATTGTTCAATGCATTTTAACAACAAAACGCGTATTATATAAGGCCAACCGGAGGCCAACAACTATGAGCCTCTATTATATTCCCCATGTCCAATCACTCTCCCACCTCCACCGAGCTCTAGATCTATTCCTCATGTCCAATCACTCTTTTACCTCCATGTTATTTGTAAAGATTTCTTATTTGGAATGGATGAATGACCAAGTTCTCCATGCCATTCGGTTTCCCATGCATGGCCGTCCATGCGATCCCAATCAGCATAAACTTCTTGGTGTGTCCAAAAATCCTGCAGTAATACGCATGGTATTCAACTAGTTTTTAATATAGTTTTGTTCATCGTATATATTTGTTGTTTCTTGAAATTCTTGTATACCTAATCGTAGATGTTTCTTATATCTTAGTCGTTGGCATGGTATTCAATTAGTTTTTAATATAGTTTTGTTCATCATATATATTTGTTGTTTCTTGACATTCTCGTATATATATCTAATTGTAGATGTTTCTTATACCCAATTTCATGTGCAATCTATGCAACCTCCAATTAAGGCCACAAGATCTGGATTCAACGTCTGAGTTTTTTTTTCACTTAAACCCTCCCACCTAGATACACACGGGTTAGATTTAAATCTCACATGTGGAGGGGTTTAAGTGAAAAAAACCTAGATGTTGGATCCAAATCATGTGGCCTTAATTGTAGGTTACATAGGTTACACACGAAGCTAGGTTGCACAGGATATATTGTCTTTTTATATGGCCAGTCTCAATGAGAGTTTCAGGAGTGTTTCATGCACATTAAATATAGGGCCACATCAGCAAAATTTCACTTTTTGCATAAAACCTCTAGGAGAGAGAAGGAAAGAATTTCACCATGGTGAAACCTTTGGGCACTGTTTCACATGCGTTGGAAACTGTGTGAAACCCTTATTGAGACATAAATAAAGTTTCACCATGCAACTATGCAATTAAACCATGCAATGAGAGAGAGGTTGTGGGACCCTTGAGCCTATGAAACTGTGCAATGAAACTGTGCATTGAGGGAGACGTCTATTTCATGACAAAATTTCACATCTTGAAAACCGGGAGGTGAAACTCTCCATTGAGACTGGCCTTAGCGTTGTTTGGTTGGATAACGTGGACCCCAAAAGGCACTCACACTGGAAACCACACAACAAACCTTGCAATTGTTTGCCTACCTAATTAAATCGGCTGTAATGGATTTCTTGAAGCTCCGAATCAACTACAATAATAATATTGGATCATGTCATAGGTGAACAAAAGGAAAGTAACACTATCATCCCATAGTCTGATCAAATCACTTCGAAAAATGCAGCAACCAAACAACATTTATTGCCCTTCTTTTAGTTGTGAGAAATAAACACTTTTATGAGATCAGAGGTCTGGATCCTACATACAACGAACGACCCTCACATCGCTCCTAGGGGCAGCATGGGCGGAGGCGGCGACAACCCTTCTTTTGTCACGTAACACAGGAGATCAACATAACAGAAAACGAAGCCAATAGCTTTTTTTTTTTTTTTTTTTTTGAGGGAACGAAACCAATAGCTATGAAGAAAGAGTTGTGTAACCGGTGTCAATGGTAGATATTTTTCACCAACTCCACAAAAGGAGCTCCATCAAATTGTTGAATATATGTGTCATGAACCGCCGCCGCCTAAGGCCTAAGGCCAGCGCGCGGGGCTCATGGCCGTCCCCGCCGTCATCCGCCGTGACTTGCCACATCATTTGCTTCGTCATTAAGTAATATAATATTTAGAGAATAAAAGATAGAAATAAAATAGGAAAGGAATAAGATTGCTTGTAAAAGAGGTATTCCAATCTATAAGGAAACCTCTAGATCTTTCTTAGCGGGCAAGTCTCACTCGGACTATAAATATAAGGGACATGTAATCGTTTGCAATCAATCAGAAAAATTAAAGGGGTAGCTCCCCAAACAGCTATTGTCTCTCCAGCTCTCCCTCTCCCCCAACCCTACCGCGCCGCCCCGCATGTAGGGTCGAGATGGGGACTAGAGGGGGTGAATAGTCCTTTCTAAAACTAATTACGCCGGCTAAACAAATATGATATGGAATTAAAACTATTCGTTTAGCCAAGACTTCCCCCTCTAGCTAAGACTCTAAATCACCTCACAAAAAGATTCTACACAAAGCAAATGAGGTGATAAGCCTAGCTCGAGCTCCTAACCGTTTCTATTGCAAGGTCACACAAACCTATGCACTAGTACTCCAAACAAGGGTTGGACCAAAGTAAGAATAAAATTAGTTTGACCCAAATCATTTTGAAGTTTTAGAAAGTAATGCTACGGTAAGAACTTCGGTAACGGAGGCTCGATGCCAAATAATGAGAACCTTCCAAATTACGGGGCCCACATGTACTAATTATCGGTTCAACGACCTTTAATAGTCACATATGTGCACCTATAACCCGAAAAGCACTATTAACTATTCCAACCGTGATCCGTTACGAGGTCATTTAAAGTATTACAACAATTTTCATACATACCGTCGAGTTGGAAGACTTATATATTACAACAATTTTACAACCATTTATTTAAAACAAGTTTTACAATATAAAAGTAGGAGTAGCGGAAAGTTTATTACATATATGACACTAATGAGACCCGCCCACGGGTCTCATTTCTCACTCATCCTCACTATCTTCTCGATGAATCGTCATGCAAAGACGGTCCCGGTGCGTACATGACTTCCCGGTCCTGCAACATGGGTCAACAAACCCTGAGTACGGGAGTACTCAACAAGACTTACCCGACTAAAGAAAATAGGAGAAGACTCAGGAATGCTGGTCTAATAGGATTCAAGGTAAGGCTTGTAGCAAGAAGCAAGGACTCTTTTTGCAGAAAAGCTTACTAGTAGTGAATCCTTACTTTTAACATTTTTTTAATCCCAATTTAGTTCCTCACCTACTCTAGGTGATCTGATACTAGAGCACACACTTGTAGATATTCCATCACTTATTCCATCTCTTCATAGTTCCATAATTAAACTACGATATAAGACTGGAAACCAAGTCTCCATATCCGAGAAGCACGGCGATTTCGAAATCGATTAACCCAGCTGGGGAGTTCTTTCCACACGACATATGTAGCACTTAAGCTTGCATATATCAACCCTTTCTTGGATACTCAAAACGGAACCGCTGGCCCCACACGCCACCCGAGAATACCGTACACCTCCAATCCGGGACTTTAACCCACGAGGGTAACATGTACTCCCGCCATCTCTCCACTCCCGGTCTTGGCGGTTTATGCGTTTCCGATTTGACACCCCCCAAGATTAGGCTTACCGGAGTATGTGTCCCGGAACTAGTTTCGACCGTCCTGGGACGACGCCCGAACGAGGCGTGCCATTGGTCCAAGACCTCAGGCCAGGTGCGTTCCATAGTCGGTTACATAACAGGCCTACACGCCGGTCCTTAATCGACAAGCCGAAATACTACACCGAGACTCCATTCTCAATGCAAATTACCCGACCGGTCTCAAATTAAACACCATATCCCGGTATGGTTTCATCATATAACATCCTTGTTCATCAAATGCCACTTTCGGGCTGTCATAAGACACTTGTCACATTTTGACTCAAAAAGTCTAACTAATTTAGCCTTTGGCTAAGCATTTCTAGTTATTTTACCAAAATAGGTTATCAAGGTAGGTATCGGAAATAATCAAGGATGGATAATGCATCAATTAGGTTATCACACAACTCCTATCACCTAATGCAAAGCATAAAGCAAAGATGATATAAAGCTTTGTAAAAACATAAGGAATGTTTAAATGAACAGGGGCTTGCCTTGATTGGGAAATATCCCGACTTCGGATGATCGATCGAAGCATTTCGAGAACTCGGGTCAACCGGATAGCCTTCTTCTTCGGCGGCTTGATCAACAACTTCTCGATCACCCTCGTTCACTATACGAAATAATAATACATGCTTAACATGATGCCATGCATATAAACATGATGCGAGAGTGCATGAAAAGATAAACGCTTGAGTACAACTTTCCTTTCACGATAAAGTTGTAATCCAACAAAACCAACTTGTTGAACTACTCTACGAGATATCATCACCATTGCCTAAGGAGTTCTCAAGGACCACTTGATAAAGGTATGGTTTAGGGTTCACAAAACAATCCAAAATTCACCCAAAACCCTAGGTTATAAGACATAAAACAATTTATTCAACACATGAAATAATAGAGCATGAATTAATAAATATTTTAACTTTCTCTAAACAAGCTCAAAATTTTTGTACAGGTAGATCATGTCATAAAACAGTTCCAAAATAATTTTCATGATTTTTGGATAAATAAAATAATTATTAAAAATCAAGGAAGATGCATTTTTCAATTAAAATTTATATTTTTAAATCATGCCAAAAAGTATTCAAAATTCAAGTTTCAAATTTTTCATGGATAGACATACCCATGGGAAGGCTACACAAAAATTTTCAGAATTTTTAAACAAGTATTTGAATTTATACAAAATTTGGAAAATCGGACACTATTCAAATAAATGAAATTGAATAAAACATTTCAAAATTGAAAAACGGGTTGAATCTTAATCGTGCACGGCCCGGTCTTGTGCAGGCCATTTATTGTTCCAAATGGGCGATGCAGGATGAATAGTGGTTAGCGGCCTGGTGGAGCGGTTTTGAGGTCAATGCGGCCGGCGGCATCACTTAAAATGATGGACCAAATGGAAAAAGGAAGGCACGGGCGTGGCTAGGAGCTCACCGGGTTCTTGGACGTGAGCCGGCTTAGAGGTCGACGACGATAGGCCACAAGCAAGACGACGGCGACGTTCGGTGGTGCAAGGCGTACCGAGAAAAGAGAGAGGTCGATCACGACCACGACAGAATGAGCCGGTTTGTGAAGAAAAAGCAAAGCTCACCGGAGCAAGGATGACGACGACGGCTCTCGCGGCGGGCGATTCCGGGCGAGGCGGGGTTGCGCCGGCCCAGAGGTGCTCAAGGAAGCTACGGAACTGCTGTGGGGATTGGTTTAGTGAGAGATGGTTCGACGGCGACGAACGACGGCGGCGGAGGGAGATCTGTTCGGCGGCGGCCGGCCAAAAAAGAGGAAAACGGCGGCGACGGCGGGCTATAAATAGGCAAGGGGGTTGGACGGGTGGACGGCGACGTCGCGAAGGTCCTCGGCCGGTCGGCTTCACGCGAGGAGGACGGCGATTGGTGGGTGGCTTGGCGTTTGGCGGGTGGAAAAGGGAGAGTGGTAGGTTTCTTTGTTCACCTCAAACCCTAGCTTTGAAATTTCCAAATTACTCTCAAAATTTGAACTAAACTCAAAAATTTCCAAAAAGCAACTTGCCTTAATTTTTTCAAGATCTACAATTTTCACAATTGGAAGATTTTCAAATTCGGTCTCTAAATATGACTTTTTGAAATGGGGTCAAATTTTTTTTGAAATTTGAATTCAAAATTACTTTTAAATTCATGTAGAAACTTGAAAAACTTTGTACATGACTTTTGTTCCTCTCAACAAGATCTACAAACTAGTTTTTGGAAGTTTTCTCAAATTTTGCTTAAATTTTGAAATATAGAAAAGGGGGCAATTAGGGTTTTGATAAAATTCAAAATTACTTTAAAATTTTGAACTAAACTTTGAAAACTCAAAATACCAACTTTGTTCAACTTTGAAAACTCTACCTTTTCCCTTTTGTGACCACCCTCAAATTCTTGATAAATTTTGAAATAAAGAAAGAGGGACAAACTAGGGTTTAGGATTTAGGGTTTCCGACAAGGGGATAGTTTTCTAATCTGATTCATCTCGCGTCTTTTCGACCCGACAATGCATCCAAACATAAAATAAACTTATTTTAGTTCAATGCAACACAGGGTGAGCTAAACATTCATGCTTTGCAATGATCATGATGACATGTCGGGGTTTTAGTGAAAGTAACACCGTGGGTGTTCTGACCCTTCCTAAAAAAAAAAAAGAAATCTCGTCCCGAGATTTAAAGCCTAAGGTTTAGTAACGGCAAAGGAAATGTGTCAAGCAAACACATCTCAAACTAGTTCATAAAACAAAAAAGAGGTCTTACATTTACAAGGATTAAGAAAGTGGGAATTTGGGAAAATTTTTTTCCGCCGGAAAGTCTTCCGATTCCCAAGTAGCTTCTTCTTCCGAAAGTGTTGATTCCATTGGATCTTGTACCATTTGATAGTTCGCTTCGGGTGACTCGAGCTTTTCGATCTAGAATCCGAATAGGATATTCGAGTAGGTCGATATCGGTTCTAAATTAACGTCTTCGAAATCAACCACACGATCCGGTACTCGTAGGCATTTCTTTAATTGAGATACATGGAAGACATCATGCACTTAGCGATAATCTTTTCGGCAATCTAAGTCGATAGGCAACTCGGTCCCCTGTTTTTTCCAAAATTTGAAATGGACCAATGTATCGAGGTGCCGGTTTACCTTTAACTCCAAAACGATTCACCCCTTTCATGGGCGACACTTTCAAGTACACAAAATCTCCTACTTCAAATTCCAAGAATCTACGCCTTTTATCTCGCATAACTCTTTTTTGTCGAGATTGTGCCTCTTTTAATTTAGCTTGCACAAATCTCACTTTTTCTTCGGCTTCATTTACTAGATCTACTCCGTAAAACCATCTTTCTCAGGGTTCGACCAATGCAATGGGGTTCTACATGCGACCATACTGAGCTTCAAACGGTGCCATTTGAATACTTTCTTGATAAGCGTTATTGTAGGCAAACTCGCTAATGGTAAATGGTCATCCCACTTTTTTCGAATAATTGAGAACATATGCTCTCAACATGTCTTCTAAAATCTGATTAACTCTTTTCGTTTGTCCTGCTTTGTGCGGGGATGATAACCCGAACTATGATTTAATTTGGTACCAAGTGACTTTTGCATCTGTTTCCAGAATTTGGACATAAACAAGGAACCTCTATCTGTTACAATATGTTTTGGGGCTCCATGTAAACTGAAAATTCGATGGACATATAGCTTAGCATAATCTTTTGCTCTATATGTATCCTTTACTGGCAGGAAATGAGCTATCTTGGTAAGTCGATCAACAATAACCCAGATGGAGTTGAGTCCTTTTGCTGTTCGAGGTAACCCTACAATAAAATCCATATTGATTTCTTCCCACTTCCAAGATGGGACAGTAAAGGATGCAATTGCCCTGCAATTTTCATGTGCCGCGGCTTTTACTCGCCGACAAGTGTCACACTCGGCTACATATCGAGCAATCTCAATCTTCATTTTTGTCCACCAAAATCTCTGCTTTTCAAATCCCGATACATCTTAGTTAGGGATGAATAGAATATCCGGTCAAATGAGCTTCCCAGGATTTGTTGACGTAACTTCGGATTCTTTGGTACCACCAAACGATTCTTAAACCATAGTACATCCGCCTCATCAATTTCGAAACTCGGTGGGTTTTCCACTTCTAACTTTTTCTTTGATATGTGCTATGCCTTTACTTATCTTTTGAGCATCAACAACTTGATACTTGATGGTAGATTCCATGGTAGCATTGGTTACCATTCCATGCTCAACAATTCCTATATTCAGTTTCTCCAGTTCCTGACATAGAGTTCTATCCCTTATGCTAGCCATAAGACAATTACACCGAGGATTCGGACGAGTGCATCGGCAACAACATTTGCCTTTCCGGGATGGTAATGCACTTCTATGTCGTAGTCCTTGATTAACTCTAGCCATCTTCTCCGGGCGCATATTCAAATCGACCGGGTAAAGATATAAAAGACTTTTATGGTGCGTATATACATGACAAGTATTGGATAATGAATTTTTAGAGCATGAACCACTGCCGCTAGCTCTAGATCATGGGTTGGATAATGCTCTTCATGACGCTTTAGTTGACGTGATGCATAAGCAATGACTTTGCCTTCTTGCATTAACACACAACCGGATCGTCACAAAAAAGACGTCAAATGGTTTTTCAATGTCCGGTTGGGCTAAAATGGGGCGTGGTTAGTGCTTTCTTCAATGTCGACAAGCCCGCTCACACACGGTGACCATACAAACTTGGTCCGATTCTTTAACAACTCCGTGATAGGCTTTGCTACTCTTGAAAAGTCGGGAATGAATCGACGGTAATATCCCGCCATTCCAAGAAAACTACGAACCTCATGAACAGTCGTTGGTGGTTTCCAGTTGAGGATATCTTTCACTTTACTCGGGTCAACTGCAACTCCTTCAGATGATAGCACATGACCTAGGAATTGTACTTCTTTCAACCAGAAGGCACACTTGCTAAATTTAGCATATAAATGATGGTCTCTCAATCTTTTTAAAACTATTCTGAGATGCTCGCATGCTCTTCTTCATTTTTGGAATAGACAAGGATATCATCAATAAACACCACCACGAACTTGTCCAATTCGACATAAACACTGTATTCATCAAGTACATGAAATGAGCGGGGCATTTGTTAAACCAAAAGACATAACCAAATATTCATAAAGACCGTATATCGGTGGTAAATGCGGTCTTTGGAATATCTTCGGGTTTAATCGATTTGATGATACCCCGATCTCAGATCAATCTTAGAAAAGACTTTGGCTCCGGCTAATTGATCAAAGAGTAAATCAATCCGGGGCGGAGGGTACTTGTTTTTAATCGTCACTTCATTAAGTGGACGATAATCTATACACATCCTCAAAGTCTGATCCTTCTTCTTCACAAAAATAGCTGGACATCCCCAAGGTGAAGAACTTGGTCTAATAAACCCTTTTTCTAATAACCCTTGTAACTGAGTTTTCATTTCGGCCAACTCCTTTGGTGCCATTCTATAAGCTCTTCGAGAGATGGGAGCAGTTCCCGGTTTCAATTCTATACTGAATTGAACATCTCTCTCCGGTGGTAGTCCAGGCAAATCATCTGGGAATACATCCGGAAACTCACATACTACTGGGATGTCTTTAATTTCTTTAACACAGGTTACACATACTTTTTCAACTGTCCTCTTTACAATTGGAAGTTGAATAAGGAGTTTAGAATTTTTCTCGGGTAGCTTTACTTTGACAGTTCTATTGATGGTATCTATAATAGTACCATAACGGTACAGCCAGTTCATACCAAGGATCACATCTATATCTTGATCCTTTAGAACTATCATATTGGTGGGGAAATCATATCCACCTAATGTTATGGGGATTTGATATACCACTTCTTTAGTACTCATACGTCCTCCAGGTGAGTGTATAATGAACTCATCTTTCATTTCCCCAATGGCTATCTCATTTTTCACCACAAATGTTTTACTGATAAATGTATGCGATGCACCGGAATCAAATAATATTATTACTTGAGGGTGGTGTCTAGCGGCGGGGAACATACCCATCATGATTGGTTCCCCGAGGTATTTCCTCCACATTGGTGTAGTACACCTTTCCAGTTTTTCTTTTCACTCTTTCCCTTCGAGTATTACGATTATTATTCTTGCTCTGCTGTGGCGGCTGACTTCCAGAAGCTACCGGATAACTTGGGTTGTACCTTCAAGGATTGGGGCATTCTCGAGAATAATGACCAGGTTTTCCACAATTATAACAGATGGGAGTGTGGCTTTGTGGAGTAGGGTTGCGAATGACAGGGGCATTCGGCTGACGTGGGTAAGGAAGAGCTGCAGCAGGTCGAACAAATGGCTGCTGTCTAGGCTGGAACTGTGGTGGACGATAAGAAGGACGAAAATGATTCACGGGATGGTAAATCACTCTCGACGTTTTGATTTGCCACCAGAATATCCAGAGGATAAATTTTTCTTTTTCTTTTCTTCCTTATGCTCGTATTCCATAAGAACACGATTCTTTTCCTCACAAGATATTGCCATGTTTACCACATCATGATAAGAATCCGTATCACGGATATTCATCATGGCATGAAGCTTTGGATGGAGGCCCGGATGAACCACTCCTTCTTCTTTCCATCGAATTCACAAGTTCTTACGTGGCATATTGTGACAGTGATTAAACTTGCCCACATACTTGAAGTACCGAGTCTTCTCCTTGCTTTAAAGCTAAGAACTCATCTAGCTTCTTGGCCATAACCCCTTTGGAATGAAATGAGCACGAAAGGCATGCTTGAATTCATCGGGTGATTTGGTGTCGCCAGGCCGCTTTCGGCTTTGAAATTATTCCACCAAGCTCCGGCAGTATTCGAAGTCTGTTGTGCGCAAGAAAAGGGGCTTCGATGATCCGCACAAGTCATCAACTCAAACTTTTCTTCCATAGCACGAAGCCAATCATTTGCCTCTAGAGGCTCATCAGCTCTACTAAAAATTGGAGGTTTTATACGGTGAACTTTGGATAAGAAGTTTCATCTTCTTCATCATCATGTCGACCCTTGTGGCCATGACGATTGTTCCGACTCGAGCTACTTCGTATCGGGCGAGTTCTCGATAGTAGCTTGAACCGAGCCGCAATGGCATCGGTCGGGTTTGTTGGGATTGGTGGAGGGTTTGGAAGGTCACCCCTATTCTCGAGAGTTGGCACTATTGTTGTGTGACATCTGTTTTTTAAAACAAAACTATATAACACCCAACCAAGTTTATTGAACTTCAAAAGAAAATACAAACGTAAACAACACATATAACTTATTCATAAAACAAAGTTCCATTCTACATCTACCCCGGGCTCATCTAATTAACTTACTATTAAACAAAACTATATTACATATTCTACAAAAAACCTCACTCCTAGTTTAAGGGTTATTCTCGACTCATTATCACTAACGTGAGGCTCCTCTTCTTCCGGATTCTCCTCGCCTTCCACATCCTCTTGTATTACTTCACCCAAATCCTCTTGTACTTGCTTGAGGTTGATGATTTGGGTTGAGAAGATTATTCATATGATGAATTTGCATATTGATTGACTTCTTGAGCTTCCGGTTGAATTGCATAAGCCACCGTTGATGATTATCTTGAATTAGGTGGTCACACCGATCTTTGAAGTATTTGTCTTCTCATGGACCGTCTCAATCAATGCGACTACATTCCCCATGTTTTGAGCACTTCGATTCAACTCAACTTGCGTCTTCCAATTTGGATTGCATCACGGAGCCTATCTCTAGCAGCTTCATCCAAATCCACGGTCGCGCTTGATTTCTTCTTGAAGATCTTTATTGGGCTTGCTACTACTTCCTTCTTGAGCTTTGGCATGACCGGTGCTTGCTTCAGGGTCATTCCTTGCTGCAAGCTGGTGATGCGGGACGCCTTTTGGTCATGTCTTCTTCCTAGGGGTCATTTTGGTACGGGCCATCCTGTAGAATAGTTAAGATCAGATTACCCAAGCTCGGGTAGGAGGATCTAAAGGTTTAGCAAGAACGGGATTGATATAACTTAACCCAAACCACATTAAAGGGAAGGTAAACATTAACAAGTGATTTAAAGATGATGCATGAATCAAACCTACGTAACAATCCATAAACACTTTTTGCGTTAAAGATTTTATAAGTAGGGCTTTTATATAATGCTACTCCACTTATATCGCTTGAAATAAGATAAAAAAGTTTTTCAATAGAATAAGATAAGAGGATAAGCAATTTGGACCAAAGTAAGAATAAAATTAGTTTGACCCAAATCATTTTGAAGTTTTAGAAAGTAATGCTACAAGAACACCGGTAACGGAGGCTCGATGTCATTTTAATGTAACCTTCCAAATTACAGGGCCCACATGTACTAATTATCGGTTCAACGACCTTTAATAGTCACATATGTGCACCTATAACCCGAAAAACACTATTAACTATTCCAACCAGGATCCGTTACGAGGTCATTGCAGTATTACAACAATTTTCATACATACTTAGAGTAAAACAAATGGGAAGACTTATATATTACAACAATTTTACAACCATTTATTTAAAACAAGTTTTACAAGTAGAAGTAGCGGAAAGTTTATTACATATATGACACTAACGAGACCCGCCCACGGGTCTCATTTCTCACTCATCCTCACTATCTTCTTCGATGAATCGTCATGCAAAGACGGTCCTAACATGACTTTCGGGTCCCCGCAACATGGGTCAACAAACCCCGAGTGCGGGAGTACTCAACAAGACTTACCCGACTAAAGAAAATAGGAGAAGACTCGGGAATGCTTTGGTCTAATAGGATTCAAGGTAAGGCTTGTAGCAAGAAGCAAGGACTCTTTTTGCGAGTAAAAGCTTACTAGTAGTGAATCCTTACTTTCAACATTTTTTAATCCCAATTTAGTTCCTCACCTACTCTAGGTGATCCGATACTAGAGCACACACTTGTAGATATTCCATCACTTATTCCATCTCTTCATAGTTCCATAATTAAACTACGATATAAGACTGAAACCAAGTCTCCATATCCGAGAAGCACGGCGATTTCGAAATCGATTAACCCAAATTTGTGGAGTTCTTTCCACACGACATATGTAGCACTTAAGCTTGCATATATCAACCCTTTCTTGGATACTCAAAACGGAACCGCGTCCTACGCCACCCGAGAATACCGTACACCTCCAATCAGGGACTTTAACCCACGAGGGTAACATGTACTCCCGCCATCTCTCCACTCCCGGTCTTGGCGGTTATGCGTTCCGATTTGACACCCCCAAGATTAGGCTTACCGAGTATGTGTCCGGAACTAGTTTTCGACCGTCCCGGACGACGCCGCGCATGACAGACGTGCCATTGGTCCAAGACCTCGGGCAGCGGTGCGTTCCATAGTCTCCGGTTTACAGGCCTACACGCCGGTCCTTAATCGACAAGCCGGAAATACTACACCGAGACTCCATTCTCAATGCAAATTACCCGACCGGTCTCAAATTAAACACCATATCCCGGATGGTTTCATCATATAACATCCTTGTTCATCAAATGCCACTCCGGGCTGTCATAAGACACTTGTCACATTTTGACTCAAAAGTCTAACTAATTTAGCCTGGCTAAGCATTTCTAGTTATTTTACCAAAATAGGTTATCAAGGTAGGTATTGGAAATAATCAAGGATGGATAATGCATCAATTAGGTTATCACACAACTCCTATCACCTAATGCAAAGCATAAAGCAAAGATGATATAAAGCTTTGTAAAAAACACAAGGAATGTTTAAATGAACAGGGGCTTGCCTTGATTGACGAAATATCCCGACTTCGGACGACAGATCGCAGTATTTCGGTAACGGGTCAACGGATAGCCTTCTTCGGCGGCTTGATCAACAACTTTCGATCACCCTCGTTCACTATACGAAATAATAATACATGCTTAACATGATGCCATGCATATAAACATGATGCGCGAGTGCATGAAAAGATAAACGCTTGAGTACAACTTTCCTTCACGATAAAGTTGTAATCCAACAAAACCAACTTGTTGAACTACTCTACGAGATATCATCACCATTGCCTAAGGAGTTCTCAAGGACCACTTGATAAAGGTATGGTTTAGGGTTCACAAAACAATCCAAAATTCACCC
This sequence comes from Hyparrhenia diplandra, assembly GCA_015847255.1. Lineage (NCBI taxonomy): Eukaryota > Viridiplantae > Streptophyta > Magnoliopsida > Poales > Poaceae > Hyparrhenia > Hyparrhenia diplandra. Next base: position 47,722 of record JADLZK010001268.1, read on the forward strand.
AAAACCCTAGGTTATAAGACATAAAACAATTTATTCAACACATGAAATAATAGAGCATGAATTAATAAATATTTTAACTTTCTCTAAACAAGCTCAAAATTTTTGTACAGGTAGATCATGTCATAAAACAGTTCCAAAATAATTTTCATGATTTTGGATAAATAAAATAATTATTAAAAATCAAGGAAGATGCATTTTTCAATTAAAATTTATATTTTTAAATCATGCCAAAAGTATTCAAAATTCAAGTTTCAAATTTTTCATGGATAGACATACCCATGGGAAGGCTACACAAAAATTTTCAGAATTTTTAAACAAGTATTTGAATTTATACAAAATTTGGAAAATCGACACTATTCAAATAAATGAAATTGAATAAAACATTTCAAAATTGAAAAAAGGGTTTCGGGTTGAATCTTGGCTCAGCATCGTGCACGGCCCGCATGCGTGTGCCCATTCTATCGTTCCAAATGGGCGATGCGGGATGAATAGTGGTTAGCCCGGCCTGGTGGAGCAGTGTTGGGCCGGCCCGCAGCTCTGATCGGGCGACATCATTCACGCGTGCCATCGGCACGCGCGCCACCGCGCGGTGGCGCGCCGCGTTCCGGCGCCGGTGATGGACCAAATGGAAAAAGGAAGGCCGCGGGCGTGGCTAGGAGCTCACCGGGTTCTTGGACGTGAGCCGGCCGGGTCCGAGATTAGGTCGACGGCGACGATGGCTGCGCGGGCAAGACGGCGACGCTTGTGGTGCAAGGCGTCTACGGAGAAAAGAGAGAGGTCGATCACGACCAGATCGAGCCGGTTTGAAGAAAAACCGACCGAAAGCTCATTCGCGCGGGCGATTCCGGTGGCGAGGCGGGTTGCGCGGCCCGAGGTGCGCAAGGAAGCTACGGAACTGCTGTGGGGATTGGTTTAGTGAGAGATGGTTCGACGGCGACGAACGACGGGCGGCGGAGGGAGACGGTTCGGCGGCGGCGGTTTTCGAAAAAGAGGAAAACGGCGGCGACGGCGGGGCTATAAACAGGCAAGGGGGTTGGACAGGTGGACGACGACGTTGGCTTCACAAGAGGACGGCAAGGCGAAGCTTGGCGCCGGTGGTGGCGAAGGGAGAGCTCACCTCAAACCCTAGCTTTGAAATTTCCAAATTACACCTCAAAATTTGAACTAAACTCAAAAATTTCCAAAAAGCAACTTGCCTTAATTTTTCAAGATCTACAATTTTCACAATTGGAAGATTTTCAAATTCGGTCTCTAAATATGACTTTTTGAAATGGGGTCAAATTTTTTTGAAATATGAATTCAAAATTACTTTTAAATTCATGTAGAAACTTGAAAAACTTTGTACATGACTTTTGTTCCTCTCAACAAGATCTACAAACTAGTTTTTGGAAGTTTTTTCTCAAATTTTGCTTAAATTTTGAAATATAGAAAAGGGGGCAATTAGGGTTTTGATAAAATTCAAAATTACTTTAAAATTTTGAACTAAACTTTGAAAACTCAAAATACCAACTTTGTTCAACTTTGAAAACTCTACCTTTTCCCTTTTGTGACCACCCTCAAATTCTTGATAAATTTTGAAATAAAGAAAGAGGGACAAACTAGGGTTTAGGATTTAGGGTTTCCGACAAAGGGGATAGTTTCCAGGAATCGATTCCTCTCGCGTCTTTTCGACCGACAATGCATCCAAACATAAAATAAACTTATTTTAGTTCAATGCAACACGGGGTGAGCTAAACATTCATGCTTTGCAATGATCATGATGACATGTCGGGTTTTAGTGAAAGTAACACCGGTGTGTTCTGAGCCGTCACTATCGCCCGTCACACCGCCGAACGCCTCCCCGACTTCGCCGCCGCCGCCCCCAACGCCGCCGGCAGCCCACGTGTCACATCGAATCCAACCTTGTGGTATGACGCCAAGATCCACCGTTTTGGTGAATCTAGATTTGGTGGAATGAAGTTTTTTTTTTTTTGGTGATATGAAACTAGTGAATCTCTGCCAAACAAATCGATCAAATACATGAGTAGCATGGGTTGTGGATTGGCTGGGTTGACCTAGCGCAACCCACATGCATCTCTAGATTGAATGGCAAGTCATATTTGTTACGGGAGCCCCTAAAGGAACCAATCAAATACTCCCTCCATTCAAAAGTATAAATCATTTTAAGAAACATATCAAGTTTGAATAAAATTACAGATAGAATTAAAAAAATTGTGACATCAATTAAGTATACTATAGAAATATAATTAATGAACAATTTAATGATACTCAGTTGGCACCATAACTTGTTATATAAATTTGGTCAAACTTAAAATGTTTGGACTTCTCAAAATTCTTAGAATGACTTATAGGTTAGGAAGCATCTTAGTAGCACCCAACAGACTTGGGTTCGACTCCCATGAGGACGAATTTAAACGGGTTTGCATTATTAAAAACATTTTAAAATAGGCTAGGTTTCTTTCGATAAAAAAACTTAAGCGTTCACACACACTAGAGTAAAACGTTAATCCACTTTATATAACGATGCCACCGGGTAAGTTGATGGGTTATTCGTACCCATACCTGTTAATTATCCATCTGCAATTATCCAGAGGATAAATATCCATTGGGTGTGCATTATCCAATAGGTTAGAGAACTAGCAAAGTAAAGCAGTGACTAGCACGCAGAGCACAACACCCAACAGACACTTATTTCTTATCCCTAAACTGCAACAAGTAGAGAACTAGCAAAGCAAAGTAAAAGTACTCCTCTATCCCAGAATACTAGACGTCGGGGAGTCCAGCTGAGCGTCCGCATTCATAACCTTATTTCTTATCCCTAAACTGCAACAAGTAGAGAACTAGCAAAGCAAAGTAAAAGTACTCCTCTATCCCAGAATACTAGACGTTGGGGAGTCCAGCTGAGCGTCCGCATTCATAACAGGATGCATGCTGAGCGTCCGCATTCATAACAGGATGCATGCATCTGGACGTTTTCTGTGTGTAGGTTCGTTGAATCTTGGATGCACGTGGTCAGCTGCTGCAAGTATAATGGGACAGAGGGAGTAGAGAACTAGCAAAGCAAAAGCCATTTGGAGTAGCGGGCGTAACTGGTACACCCTTCCCATATTCATACTTTAGTAGATATCCATACCCTCCCCCAAACAACACGAGCATAGGTTTAGGTATGAGCATTGGTTATCTAGTGGCATGGTTAACTTTATGTGTAAGGGCATCCGTTACATGGCTTAAAACAGTTCAAAATGATGCATTTTACTTAAAAATTAACCCACCCACTCCAGCTGCAAGCTCGTTAGCGTCATACACCTAGCCTAGTCGCATTCACCCAAAACTCTTCCACTCCGCCTCACCTGCCACCCCTATGCCCTCTGGCCCAAGCCCCGACTCCTCTCATTAAACAAAACCAAATCCACGCAAGCACGACCGGCTGCGCCGCCGCGCGGCCCTACAAGAGGAGATGCTCGCCACGTCCACACCCACATCACTTCGCCTCGTCCCCCACTACTCGCGCTTCCACTCCACCGCGTGCACGAGTCATGAGGCGGCGATGGGCCGCGGCGACCCACTCTCAGGTGTTCCCTCCGGCCCCGACCCCGATCCACCGGGAGACCCGCGATGAGGGGCCGAATAACGATCGAGCTCACTGCCTCACTCATTGCTTGCTTGGTGCCTTCACAACTGCAGGTGCTGCGACGGGACCGCGCCTACTCCTGCTGTGAATGCGGGGGGCGGCGGAGGGGAGGATGGCGGGGGACATGATGTGGTTGCGGGTGCTTGAGGATGGCGTGTTCCGGTTCGACGCGTCGGAGGCTGCGCGCGCCGCGGCGGGGTGCAACCTCTCATTCACGGACCCGAGGCGGTGAGCATGAGCGGCCACGCCGGTGACAACAACAACTCGGTCTCTGCTGGATCTGTGCAGGCAAGTATACGAGGTGCACCGCCGCGGAACAAGAGCTATCTCGCCGGTTTTGTCACCGTTGAGCGGTGGTGATCAAGAGCGGTGTTTAGGAATAGTGGGGGCTCGTTATGTGACTTTTACGAGTGAAGATCTCTAGTTTGGTTTTGGCTAATTAGTGACACCTAAGGACTAATCTCTCAATGCTAAGTGTTTGACATGATTGGAGATTGGTCGGGCCGGAGTTGGTGCTTGTGATCATGGAGGATGGATCAAGGTGATCCAAAAGATGATCAAGCATACAACTCGGTGGAGGTTTGGAGATCAAAGGTCCCAAGGTAAAGGTATAACCATAGGACTTTTGATTTCGCACCCAAGACACTATAGAGAGTGTGGATGATTATAGGATCGATAAGCCGTACTATAAAGAGGGAAAAACTTTCGTACATATCGATCCTCACGTGCCTTTAGGTTCAAGTCTCATATGCATGCATTCTAACCTAAAGTGCTAACTCCGTCCTTGGTGGAAATGGTTTCGAAAATGCTAACACATGGTGTCGAGGTGTTCTTCGACGTGTCGGTAACAAGAAACAAGTGACGGAAGTCGGTTTGGAGCAAAGGCGAAGGAACGACGACGAAACGACGGATTTTCGCAGCTCGGGCGTGGCCGGACGCACCGGCCGGAAGCGCGACCGGACGCGATGCATTTTGACCGGGGACGCTCCGGTGGGTGCGTCTGGCGTAGAGCATGTTTTTAGGCTTCGGGCGTCGGCGGTGGCGGGACGCACCGGCCGGAAGCATCCGGTCTTGGCCGGACGCATCGGCCGGATCGCCGACCGGACGCACGGTGGCATGGGTCGGCCGGGTCGATTTTGGCTTGTCGGTTGTGGCCGGATCCACCGACCGGACTCACTGGTGAGTCCGGTCGGTCGCGTCGGTCGGGCCGCGCCTTAAAAGTGTGGATTTCACCCTTTCCACCACATTTCATGGTGTGGCCTATATATACCCATTTGGCTGCCCCTTGCTCTCTCTCTTGGTCATTTTGAATCACTCCTAACATCTTTGAGCAAGCAAGCAAGCCTCCCTCCTCTCTCACTCTTGACTTGAGCTTCATTCTTGAGAGAAGAGTTGATCCAAGTGCATTGCATCGAGTTCTTGCATCTAGAGGCACTTGGGGATCATTGTGAGACGGTGGATTTCCCGTTTCTCTTGGAGGCACCGCTCCTAGCCGGCTTGGTGAAGTGGTGGAGTTGTTGGCAAGAAGAGGTGATTGTTTCTTGGCCACCTCCGGTTGATTTGTGAGAGGATTACGTACTCCTCGTCGGGAAGACAAAGTGCAAGGAATACATTGCTCGTGCTTTGGATACCACACTTGTTGAGTGGTGTGTTGAGGCTAGCAAGGGCACCGCCTAGCTCAAACACCATCCTTGTGTTGGTCGGCACAACCGGAGAGTAACTTGTCGGTGTACAAGCGAACTTCGGGTGAACAAATCAACTTGTTCATTGTCTTGGTGATTGGTTCTTCATCTCATTGTGTTGATTGGTTCATCCTCTTCTCGGTGATTGGTTCATAGCCTCTACAAGTCGGTATAACAAGTCTCTCACTCTTGCATTACTTTGCTAGATTACTTTGAGTAGAGAGCTAGCACTTGCTTGTGTAGGTTGTTCTTGCTAGCATAAGGACTCTACTAGGTTTGCTCACTAGTTAGTGTAGTGACTTAGCTCTTGTGTGACATAGAGATCATAGAATATATTTAGAATTGTCACTAGAGGCTTGCAAGACCACTAGAGCTAGTGCAAACCGCTTTACGCCGTGTTTTATACTAATCGGTTTGTTTAGTTGAGCTTGTAGAAAAATTTTATAGGCTATTCACCCCCCCTCTAGCCATCTAGGACCTTACAACGAGTCGCGACTCCGCTAGAATGAAAATTTCATCGAAACTTTATAATTCCGATTGACTCTGATATGGGTTGAAAATTTTACAACTAAGACCCTGTTTGGTTACTAAAGGGACTAGGGACTAATTTTTAGTCTCAATTATTCTCTAATTTATCCAACAACAAGACTAATGGACTAATTTTTAGTCCCAACTAGTCCCTAGTCCATTAGCCCCTCTTGAGAGTCTAATTGAGACTAGTCTGTGCTCTTGTCAGTCGTCAACTCATTTGTGCACTTGTGCATGCACTAGTCAGTCGTCAGTTCTAGTCCCTCATTAGTCCTTGAACTAAACATCTTTAGAGATTAATAATAAGTCCCTAACTAGTCTCTAGTCCATGGAACCAAACATGCCCTAAACAACGGTGAATGCACGGTACGAGCACCGGCCGAAACCGGCGGCAAATGCAGTACATAGCGTTCAATGGAGCTTAGACTATCCGCACTCATGTTTCTTTATTTACTCCCTCTATACATAAACATCTTTAAAATCTTTACTCTACCCAACTATCGGTGGGGCCCACCTCTAATTTTATCTAAATATATTCATATGAGATCTAGTTTTGAAGTATTTATTCTAATTCAATGGTGTAATCGGAATTTAATTTGGCTTTGTAGTTTATGAGATACAATGTTTTTAGTTAGTGAAAATAGTGGACCAAACCCTCCATGCCTTCTCTCTCCTCCAAACAACGAGGGTGAATGCACGGTACGAGCACCGGCCGAAACCGGGGGCCCTGTAAAGGCCAGTACATAGCGGGAGTTTTCAGACTCCCAGTGCAGCTGGTCTTAACCTTCAAATCAAAACGCAAAAAAAAAAAAAAAAAATACTGGACTTCAGGATGGGAGGAAAAGGTCGCAATAGCTGACGTCTCCACCTGGCCCAATCGCATCCACCCAAACCTCTCCGCACTCTTCTCGACTCGACCGCCCTGTCTCCTTGTGCTCCTGTCTAGCAGAGTCCACCAACCCCCGGCCCCTCGCATTAAACAAACCCAAATCCACGCAAGCACGGCCCTTGTACAAAGAGGAGATGCTCGCCACGTCCTCGCCAACCACCTGCATCGCAGCATCACTCCGCCTCGTCCCCCACTACTCGCGCTTCCGCCGGTTCCGCTTCCACCGCGCGCACGAGTCACGAGGCGGCGGCGGGCCACGGCCACCCACTCTCAGGTGTTCCCTCCGGCCCTGATCCACTGGGAGATCCGCGACGAGGAGCCGAACGATCGGGTCACTGCCTCACTCATTGCTTGCTTGGTGCCTCCACAACTGCAGGTGCTGCGGCGGGACCGCGCCTGCTCCTGCTGCGGCTGCGGGGGCGGCGGAGGGGAGGATGGCGGGGGACATGGTGTGGTTGCGGGTGCTTGAGGATGGCGTGTTCCGGTTCGATGCGTCGGAGGCTGCGCGCGCCGCGGCGGGGCCCAGCCTCTCGTTCGCGGACCCGAGGCGGCGGGAGGCGCCGCGGGACGGGGCGGACACACCCGCCGTGGTCCCGGCGTTCGAGGTCGCGCCGGAGGGAGCCCAGAAGGTCGTGGTAAAGGTACGCCACACGGCGACGCACGCGTGTGTGCTGGCCGTTGGTTTGGGAGTCTGGGTGGTGGCCTGGTGGGGGTGACGCGTGTTTGGCGCTCGTGGCTCGTCTTGTTTAGTGTTTTTGTTCTTATAGATAGTAGATTAGACTATTGTTAGATCGCTCGCTTCGTCTGCCGTATCGTTGTGCTGCTCGGTGTTACTGTTGGCTGATCGGGAGAGCGCGTGAAATGTTGATCCATTGATTTTTTTTTTTTGTTCTTAGGTTAGATAAGTTAGATTATATTAGGTCACTCCCTTCGTCTGCCGTATCATTGTGCTGCTGGGTGTTGGTCGTTTGGATGGTTCCCTGTTGGCTGTTGGTGACAGCACGCGAAATGCTGATCCAGTGATCCCCCATATATGTGTTTGGTTTTGGCCTTGTTTGATGACATTGCACTGTTGCGATGGGTCCTCTAAGACATGAGTATGTATCTGACGCAGGACTTTCTCCTTCCTTTCCTTGTGAGGTTTCACGCTTACAGATGCACGCATTGGGCTAAATGAATCAATGATAAGAATATAAGATAGTGTACATGCTGCAGATCCACACAAACATTCAAATTTCTCACAGAAGGATGAACGTTTTATCACTACCTTCAGAGTTTTGGTGCAAGTCAAAATTGCTAAGCTAACTCAAACTATTTGCATGTTTGGTCCGTTGGGCAGTTGATCCATTAAAAGTACGTCGTTGTGTTGTCATGCTCACTACAGTGATGCAACCATTTCAATTTGAAGCATTCAACTCCACTTAGCCATCCGTTATCTTTTTTTTTTTTTTTTACCATTTTGTATACTGGAGTTACTACCATTCTCAGTTTAATAATTCACATACTGAACCTGGCCCTCTTTGCTGGTTTATTTAACTTCGTCCATCCTATAGACATGATTTCTGTGGTGACTTTTTGAAACATTACAATATGTTGGCAACAGTTTTTTTTACTTAAGGGGATGCCTGAACCCCAGGACACAGATGAATGTTTGTTCCAGTTTTTGCTTCAACATGTTTTTATTATCCCTGATAATGCTGGATTGTGTTTGGTTTAATTCTTGATGTGTGTGTACATTCCTGTAATATTATCTACCTGGAACTATAACATGTCACAAAAACAGATGTGTGGAGGCTCACTTGTTTTCTTTTAATGAAACAGCTTCCTCCTGGGACATCTTTCTATGGTACTGGAGAAGCAAGTGGCCCACTTGAACGGACTGGGAAAAGAGTATGGCATCTGCTTTAAGAAACTATATTTGAGTTGATTTCTCAAAACTGCAACTAAAAAAGGTCCAATTCTTGACCATTTCACAAAAAATGCAACAACTTTGGTTTTGTGACATATTATCACCAGAGGTTGTAGTTCCTTGTTAAAACTTTACAAATCAGGGGCAGAACATGAAAACTCTTCAAGGATGTGCTATCTAGTGAGCAGGTGGTAAACTAGATTGAAATGAGTAAAAATACTATGGTTTTAGACCAACTATTATATAATTCACCTAAAACAAAGAGGCTATAGGATTGGTTCTGCAGCGCCCCGAGCACTGGCCCTGGCTGTTGTTATGCTAAATTAATTCTGCATGTCCTGCTTATGTAACAGACTTGATTGTCATGATTTATTATAGATATATTTGTCATCAGGTTTTCACATGGAACACAGATGGATGGGGTTTTGGGCCAGGAACCACTTCATTGTACCAATCACACCCTTGGGTTTTGGCCATCCTCCCTGATGGAAAAGCATTGGGTGTCCTTGCTGATACCACTCGGCGTTGTGAAGTGTGTTGGAATAAATCATTCTAAAGTTCTTTTATTTGTTGACATTAATATTTTAACTAACCTGTATATTAATGTAGTGTTTTTTACTATGACAGATTGATTTGAGACAAGAATCAACTATAAAGTTCTCTGCCTCATCTGCCTACCCTGTCATCACGTTTGGGCCATTTAATACTCCAGTTGATGTTATGACATCTTTGTCACATGCAATCGGTATTTCTACCATGATTTAACAAATCTATCTTCGGGCACTTATAAACTATATTTCTGTGGACAGATATACCCTACATGCTAATGCTTTATTGAGTCAAAGTTTAATATCTTTCATAAATAATGAATCTGTCTATATTTGATCTAATATGAATGCAAACAATTCAATTTGATACATTTTGTAAATCCGTATATAATCAAGATGTTTTTTAGTAGAATGTTGTTTGGTTGACCGATCTAACATTACTGGCACTGGTTTATCCATTTAGATATACCTGTCACAGTAGAATGTGGGGTTTCCATCTTTACCGCTTATATTGTCATTCTCTCTCCAGTTATCTTTTACCAAACAAGGCATTAGCTACATAAGATAGCATCATTCCCTCTCTATATCGAATTGGTCATAGTAGAACACAAACATGTAATTTAGATGCTCTATGTTATTTTACTTGCTGCCTTGTTGAATAAGGTGAGAAAAAAATCCATTATAGGTACTGTGGCCATGCCACCAAAATGGTCACTTGGCTATCATCAATGCCGTTGGAGCTATGATTCTTCTGAGAAAGTACTAAAGGTATATTCTTGGCACAGTGCATTAACTATGTGAATAAAGTGTGTAGGTGTGCACACTGCAAGAGAATTTGTGGATCCATAAAATAATTCCACCTATATGCTACACCTTTAATGATTTCAACAAATTTTCTGTACTTCAACATCAAATGTTCAAGGCTTCATATTTTGTTTTCTTATTCATCTGTTAGCCCCACTGTTACTAAATATGTATCACCTGGTATCCTCATTTCAAAGTTCTGAAAATTTGTACCACTTATACATATATTCTCCTACAAATGTAAAACTATATATGTTACTACATACAAATTACACAAGTAAATTTTTAATGGAATATATTTTCATGGTATATGTACTTATTATTTGTAATGTAATCTGTTTTCATGGTACATATACTTATTATTTCTAGAAGTAATATATAAACTATGGTCAAAGTCTTGCATTCAGGGCTTGAAAAAGTAAAAAGGTTGGAACATACATGTAGCGACAAAGGAAATGCATGAAAGCATGATGTGCTTTTCAAACACAGTGATAATCTTCATAAGTTGAAGTAGGAAACATTTATTACTAGAGTTTTTTTTTTTTTCTTATGTAAGTTGGAAAATAAACCATGTTATTGGAAAGAACTATGTTTCTTTTCATGGGACATCTGAAGTTAATCAAACCATTTGTCATGTGCTTTACATATTTGTCACATGGTTCATTTTGAATTAGTGTTGCTTGGTTATTTCTTGCTTCCACAGGTTGTTAGAACATTTAGGGAGAAAGGCATTCCTTGCGATGTCGTCTGGATGGATATTGACTATATGGATGGTTTTAGGTGCTTCACGTTTGATAGTGTAAGTACTGGATCTGTTGTCTGTTGCTACATAGGAGCACTTTAACCAGTGATTTATGTTTCTCCTCATGTTTTAGAACTTTATGTTTATATTGCTTTGGAATGTTTACTAGAGCCTCCAGTTATTTTTTTGCTATCATCATGCTCTTTTTAGCTAACCTTTGTGGTGTTCTTTTGAATGCAAATAATTTACTATGATAATTGATTTTGTTGAATCCTGTCTGAGCACTTTGCATTGATGTGCTACAGATCCGATTCCCTGATCCGAAATCAATGGTGGACGATCTCCATTCCATTGGTTGCAAAGCAATCTGGATGCTTGACCCAGGGATCAAGAAGGAGGAGGGTTACTCTGTTTATGATAGTGGCTCAAAAAGTGATGTTTGGATTGAAAAGGCAGATGGCAGCCCGTTCGTTGGTATGTATCACTGACTTAAAATAAGGTTCATTGCCATTTTCTCAAACGTGAGGAGGATATGCCTCATATGGTCTACATGCAGGGGAGGTGTGGCCTGGTGATTGTGTTTTCCCTGATTATACATCTGAAAAAACACGATCTTGGTGGGCTAGTTTGGTAAAGGACTTCATCTCTAATGGTGTTGATGGAATATGGAATGATATGAATGAACCCTGCTGTTTTCAAAGTACGCGATTTATCATGACACATATATTTAATATATTGCATTGTTCATTTTTTCCTATGTAACTGAATGTGCTTGTCCAAACTTGTAGACTACCACGAAGACAATGCCTGAAAGCAATATCCATAGAGGAGATGCTGATATTGGTGGTGTTCAAAATCATTCATACTATCACAATGTATGTTTTTGTTCCCTTGCCATGAAAGTGGCTAATGACAGTGGCATTAGGGCACATATTTTTTACATCTATATTTATATATTTTTGTGTGTATAATTTTTAGGTCTACGGAATGCTAATGGCAAGATCTACTTATAAAGGAATGGAAATGGGCAATGCAGCTAAACGGCCATTTGTTCTTACACGAGCTGGGTTTATAGGAAGCCAGCGCTATGCTGCAACATGGACTGGTGATAATCTTTCAAATTGGGAGCATCTGCACATGAGTCTACCAATGGTTCTTCAGTTGGTAATTGAAACATTTGTTCTAATATTCCGTAAAACTTTTTTTTCTTTGTGTCTAGCCTTTCCTACTTCTGAAAATATGTTCCCTGTTGTCCTGAAAAGATTTTTTTCTGGATCTATTGTTGTTGGTGCAAATGTTCATCCATGACTACTTTTGTGACTAGTTATTTTAGCATTTAATCTATTGTGATATTCAATTTGACTGTATGTAGAGTCTCATGATGTGAAGGCAACTAAGTGTGTCAATACACAAAAGTACTAGGGTTGAGATCCATGGTCTTCTTGTATTAGTTAAATTTGATTCCTCAATTAGTTGTTCTCCTGTCACATTTCTACCGTTCTTCCAGAAATTTTAAGGAGACTGTTCCTGAGATGTTGATGTTTATAAACTAAAATTGTTAGTGACCAACTTTTGTTTTTACAGTGGTTCATCTGACGAGATGTAAGATTTAAGCATGCATTTTCACGCGGCCAAATGATCTAACAATATGGTTATCTGATCAGGGTCTCAGTGGTCAACCATTGTCAGGTCCTGATATTGGTGGTTTTGCTGGAAATGCTACTCCAAAACTTTTTGGAAGATGGATGGGTGTGGGTGCACTGTTTCCATTTTCACGCGGCCATACAGAAACTGGAAGCATTGACCATGAGCCATGGTCCTTCGGTGAAGAGGTACTACATCATGCTACCCAGACTGCCATCCAATGTACTCAAGAACACAGGAAATTTTTGCTACACTCCAAGAAGCTCGATTCACTGTCCATGTTTCTACTTCACTGCATTTCATCTATGCATGCAGTACATGGTTGATGGCTCAATTTCAGTTTCTTTATTATGCTCCTTGTGTGCAGTATACTTGCCACGTTTCTATAGGTTAGCTTGTTCTCGAGGTTGCCATACATCTGTTGAAATTTCCTCTATTTTTATGCTGTGTGTTAACTCTGCTGTGCATCATGATTTAACCTGTGCTTTTTCTGTTCTGGTAAAAGGGTTAAGGTTCCAAGGGGTTATTGCTGTGCTAGAAATTTCTGCTGTTGTGTAGGCTAGATATGTTCTTAGGTAGCTTGACCTTGTGGGCTTAGTCTTATTTCTTGCCATCTTGTGTTATTCTAATGCTGTACACCTTCCTCTGCGACAGCCCTTACAACTCTATTTACATCAGGGGGAACCGACCTGAAGATGCAATTGTTATGATGCTTCCAAATCACTATTTAGTATTGATCATTTCTTGATTGAAAAAAGCATTGGCTAATTGGATAACTTTTATGTTTCAGTGTGAGGAAGTCTGTCGCCTTGCACTACTAAGACGGTACCGGCTACTGCCACATATCTACACTCTTTTTTACCACTCACATACAAAGGGTATTCCAGTTGCTGCTCCAGTTTTCTTTGCTGGTAATTAATTCCTTCATTTTGTATCACCCAATTTTAAGTTGGCTCAGATGCTGGTAGTTTGTAGGAAGAACACAGATTTGTGGCAAGTTGCTTTCTCCTTTCTTTTGTGATCCAAATTTTTGTATATGATATTTACAGCCTTAGAGGAGACTGTCTGGTGGGTTGTATAATAAACAATATTCCCCAGTTGCAGTTTGTTAACAGATATTATGTTGCATTCCTTCTTTTAGATCCACAAGACCCCGAACTGAGGAACGTTGAGACTTCCTTTCTCCTCGGACCACTCTTAATCTGTGCAAGGTAATCCTTCACAACAGTGATGTGACATTAGCTCTTTCCTTTTCTCTTGAGATCCTGTTCATTTGCTTTGATGTAGCTCTGTGTCAGTTCCTCAGTGGATGTTTGTTTGTTCACGATTTTGCATCATAAATCGTAAATTGTTCAATTATCTGGCATCAAATATGTATAGATGAAAAGATGACAAAATGCCAAGTGTTATTTTTCTCCATCTTTCTCTATGCTTTTGTATCTTTACTAATCTTTCCAATTGTTTTGGCAGCACTTTACCTAATAAAGGAGCTCATGAATGTGCACATAAGTTACCAAAGGGCATATGGTTGCCTTTTGATTTTGCAGATTCTCACCCTGTAAGTTGGTTTCTAAACTCTTAGTTTTCTGATTCAATTCTATTCAGAGAATTACTTCTGAATGGATAATTGTCTAGGATCTGCCGGTGCTATATCTACAAGGTGGAGCAATTCTTCCTGTAGGTCTTCCTATTAAGCATGTTGGTGAAGCAAGTTTGGAGGATGACCTGTCACTAATTATCGCATTGAATGAAAATGGTACACGCCTTCTTATTTTCTGAAGATTAGATGTTTGTATCTTTATTTAAGGTAGTGTTTGGTTGGGATAAGGACACACAAACGTGGAGGGACAGGATGGTTAGCCTTAGTAATGGTAACAGTAGCTCGTGACACCAAAGCAGAGTAGATATTGGCTGCATCTTGCCATCCTGGTCTCCCTTCACAATGCCGCTCTTTGGATTTTAATGTTTCTCTAACACTCATGAGAACTGCCCATCATTATATAAGAAGGGAGTCTAGATGACTCATAACCCTATAGGGCTATAGGGGCAAATAAGTTACAAAAGGATTCACCAACAAACCTTAACCACAAATGCTTTTTGTGTCTGGCTTCTGTCAGTTATTTTCTGTATGTAAGAACCCTCTTGTTTATTTATCAGTAAAAAAATTGTGTACTGTGGGGATCTCCCCCACAGTCTTTTGCCGCCAGAAAAAAAACAAACCTTAACCACAGCAACTGAGCAAAACAATTATGGCCATATGCTTTGGAGCCCTTTGGCTCCTGCCATACACCATAACGTTGCCTCATCTCTAATATCCCGCAAGATGGCAGTAAGATTAGGAGGAACCCCTAAAAACTACAGCCATTACATTCCCATGTTTACAAATCCACCATGCCACCAAAACAACCAAGGTGTTGAAGCCCTTGTGAGGTAAACTGGGAACTCTGTAAAGCATGACACCACCTATCTGTAGAATTGCAGTTCTCCAAACCTGAGGCTAAGTGCTGCAGACCAACTATTGATAGCACTGAAAACCACACACTCCTTGCGAACACACGAGAAGTGAGCAAACCACAAATTGCTGCTACGCCGTGCATAACTAGGAGAGATGCCGAAGCGTCACAACAAGCTGCCACCCGCCAGTAAGGACCGCACTATGTCCTTTGCTCCACCCCACCCCTTCTGCAGCCCAGCTGCTTCTGGATGGCAATTTACAGTTTTACACCCTTTTTAAGTTCGTGCTTTAACAAAATCGATGAGTCCTGGTAGGAGCATCATCACTTTAGGGAATGCCCATATTCAATAAGCAGGATGACTAAAACAAACACCACTCAATGGATCTATTTCCCTCTGTAATCAAATTAAAATCATATTACCACCATCTGAACCAAAGATTGCCTAAATGTCAATATGTCATATGTGGTTGAATGGATAAGAAAACAAAGTTTGATCTGTTGCACATTAATATGTGTTTCCATGTAAACTATTGTTTACGCTTTTAACTTTTTTTGTGTTCAAGATATTGATTTAAAATGCTGTCTCAAAGCTGTGTGCATAATATCTGTCAATGGCTTGGCTTGTTTTACAGGTAAAGCTGAAGGTGTCCTCTTTGAAGATGCTGGAGATGGATATGCATTCACACAGGGAGACTATCTTTTGACATATTATATTGCTGAACTTCACTCATCGGTGGTTACTGTCAAAGTCTTAAAATCTGAAGGGTCATGGAAGAGACCAAAGCGAAATATAAAAATAAATATATTGCTTGGTGGAGGTGCTATGGTACGCCTGTTGCCTTTCATTATTATTTTTCACTCAACAACGAACTTATCTTTAACACAACCTTTTCTTTTCATCCAGATTAGTACAGATGGTGTTGATGGTGAAGAAATACACCTTACAATGCCTTCTGAATCTGAAGTGTCAAGCTTAGTTGCAACTAGCGAATTTGAGCACAAGAAACGAATGGGTATTTCTCGTCCACTTATGGTTATACTGTTTTAGTTCTACATCGAAAGATTTATTATTTCCATAAATTTTTACACATTATCAAAAAGATACAATAGTTTTAGTTGTCTCCGCTTGTCTTATACTGGCACATTGGGATGGTTGTACAGAGATGATTCAGCCTATACCTGATATAGAGGAGCCATTGGGGCAGGAAGGTGCTGAGCTATCAAAAATACCTGTTGATTTGAAAAGTGGAGACTGGTTCCTTAAGATTGTTCCATGGATTGGAGGCCGTATTATCTCGATGGCCCATCTTCCTTCTGGTATGCTTCACAATCACATGTGTAATGTGTATTATATTCTAATATTTTTTATCTTAGAGATATCCTTATTTATTTTCTGATGCGTACTTTTCCTGACATACTTTAAATTCATCTATGTTCTTTGTGATGGTTTTATACTTGTATATTCTTTCGTCATGCAAATGCATTATGAATAGATCATTTTAATTTATCACTAGCTTTGATGATTACCACTTTTTAATTATTATCTAGCATAGCTTGAGTAAAATTTTATAATTGATATTTGCAGATTCCCAGTGGCTTCACAGCAGGATTGAGATAAATGGCTATGAAGAATACAGTGGGACTGAATATAGGTCTGCTGGTTGCACAGAAGAGTACAAAGTCATCAGGTAACTGAAATAATCATTTCAGACTAGTCCTCCAGTTTTGTCAGTAACTTTAAGTTAAAAAAAAAAAAAAAAAAAAACTGTAGGAGGTATCTTGAACAATCTGGAGAGGAGGAATCTATTTGTATGGAAGGAGACATTGGTGGTGGTTTGGTTCTCCAGCGCCAAATATCTATTTTGAAGGACAACCCTAAGATTGTTCGGATCGACTCCAGCATTCAGGCAAGAAGTGTAGGAGCTGGTTCTGGTGGGTTTTCAAGGTGAGGCCCTTCTCTCATGAAATTACTCTGATAAAAATTCTGTGCAACTCTGCAACCAACATAAATTTCAATCACAAAGCACACCACCAGAATGGTCCTATGATACGTTTCTGTGCAACTCTGCAACCAACATAAATTTCAAACTGTGCACCTAGAATTTCAATGTGGTTCTGGGCTTTGGAAAGCAATTTTGTGGAGATTCTGTCCTCAACTCCAACAGTGAACTTCAGGTCCTTCAATAATTAAAATTAGTGCAAAACACAGTCTAGTTTTTCATAAATTGAATTATGTTTTGCACAATAATCCAGCACATTGTAACCTTGCTGGCATGCCATCCACCACATCGTGAGCCACATAGGCCAGTGAATGGAAAAAAGGAAAATATATTCTTTTTGTTCTCCCACTAAGCCTACCTCAAACTCAGGTACTGGGCTACTGGCATGTCTGGGCCTGAATCACTGGTGGCCACTGCTTGCCACCGTACCATTTCCTTCACCCACCACTAGCAAACATTTCCACAAAATCTCTGATAGTCTCTGTAGCTTTGAGAAAGACCATGAAAACCATATATTGATTGAGCTGAACAACCAAACAAAGAAGATAAAAAAAACAGAGACATAGGTGCGCTGCTGCCGTCATTATACATTCTTCTCTTTCTCTCTGTTTATGATTTAAACTCAAGTGGGACAAAATGAAGGATTGATGGTCAATCACTTTATAATTTTTGTAGTGGATCAGGAAAAAAAATAAGAGCTTGAGCAGAAAAAAATGTTTTATACAATTTATAGCATAGTCTAGAAGAAATGTATTTTTTAAGAGCAATTGAGCAAGGAAAAAAAGGGGCAATGGTCAGCCTGCATGTTCATAGCCTATGCCTAAAATGCTGTGAAGCTATTTTATGACAACTGGTATGATTATGCCCACATTAGCACTGCCCTCCTGCCCTCTTGCCTCTTCCTTATGTTGGTCAAATGTAGGTGCTACTTACTGCTGTTTAGGGACTAGACAAATTACAGAATAAAGATAACACCAGAAACAGGACGTTATGCTTGTTTGGTTCCAGGCCTCAGCTGACATTATCCTCGATCTTGTCAGCCTGCATCTAATATGCTTTGCTCAATTATTTATAGATAAAATTTAGCTATTTTGCTCATTAAAAAGTGTCTCTTTATACATCTATATGATCACTAGTGCTCTACTTCGCATCATACATTGTGAAATGTATGCAAAATATAGTAATTTTGAATTATTTGGAAGGACATTTAAACACAAATCTAGTTAAACCATTTTCAAAACTTCAAAAGAAGTATTCAACTGGAATGGGTTGTCAAAGTTTTAATCTGGTGAATTGTTGTAAAAAAAGTTTTGATCTGGTGAGTGCATGCAACTCAAAATGACACTCTTTTGTATTGCCTGGATTTGTTGCGTCAGGTTATTTGTAATGTTTTTTAACCGTTCAATTGATTCTTGCAAGAATATATTTTGAAACATTGAATTGTGTTTTCACTGTGAAGGTTGGTTTGTTTACGAGTTCATCCTACATTCACCCTGTTGCACCCAACTGAGGTAGTGGTTGCTTTCACGGCCATCAATGGTTCAAAGCAAGAGATCTCCCCAGAGGTAGGAGAAATGACATTCGAGGGAGACCTCAGACCCAACGGTAAGTTACTCTCTATAATTTGAAGACCCTTCCACCTTGGCACATCTCTGTTAGCACATTTACTTTTGGCAAATTCTCAGGGGAATGGATGCTAGTGGACAAGTGTGTCGGGCTGAGCTTGGTGAATCGATTTAATCCCATGGAGGTTAGCAAATGCTTTGTGCACTGGGGAACTGGTGATGTGAACATGGAGCTCTGGTCAGAGGAAAGACCAGTGTCTAAGGAGACACCATTGAGGATTTGCCACCAGTATGAGGTGCGGCAAACAAGCTAAACACTGCCCGGTCAGCAGAAATAAAAATACCAATTTGGAGGATGCACTTGTTTTATGGTCTTTGTATTGACGGTCGCACACCAAAAGATCTTTCATGGTATTTTGGAGTCGTGTCGTTAGTCATTACCTTATTGGAGGACGTTGGATCTGCTAAAAACATGGTTGCTCTGCAATCTCTGCTACTGTTCACGACTGACATTAATAAAGCTAGCTGTGACTGTTGCAATCCATATTAATTATTTGTTTCAGTCAGTCAATTTCTGTTTGAAAATCACGATTCCCAGGCATGTTCATCAGAACATGGTTCTCGATCTTTTAACGGCAATTGGTTGGTTTGTAAGATAATGACCAGAGTCTGTTCTCCGACACTAAATGGCCCAGTGCGGACTGCGGAAGGTAGAAATGTAGAAAAGCTAAAGCTGTGGGGTCAAATTAAACAACGGTGACAGAGTCGATCTAATCCACCCCAAATTGATAAGGCTAACTATAAAAATAATTAGTGGACGATAAGCGTGGCGTGTTTTTTTTTTCTTACAATGAATGCCTATACGTATATTTTATTAAGCAGAATAGAGTTTTGTTACAGACATCTAAGGAGTGGTAACTGAAGGATTCTGCACTAAATTCAAACGTATGATTATTTGCATTTGTAAGAAATCACACCATCCTCATTTGCATTTGTAAGAAATGACACCATCCTCCATCCTCCTCATTTGCATTTGTAAGAAATGACACCATCCTCCTTTTTAAGAATTCACACCATCCTCATCTGTAACCACGTGTCAGACTAAATATACTAATGGGATACTAATTAACAATACAACCACATGCCATGCACAATATAACCACGTGTCATGCTATGTTGACCACAATAAATCTTTACTAGGAATGCATAGAAGAAAAATAAATCCAAATCACTTACATAATTCACAAGAAAATGAGGAAGGAGATGCCGGCACCACCGTGTGGCAAATGAGGGCGTGGGGCTTGGTGGGGGGGGAGTGAGGAGGGGGGCTTGGTGGGGGAGGAGGGGGTTTGGGGCGGTGGGGGGGTGGAGGAGGGAGGAGGAGGAGGGGTTTGGGGGGGGGAGGGGGGGGGGGAGGGGTTGGGGGAGGGGGGAGGAGGAGAGGGGTTGGGGGCGGGGGGAGGGAGGAGGAGGGGGTTTGGTGGGCTTTGGGGGCGGCTCCCGGGGGTGGGTGGCGGACCGGCGCTAGAGGTAGAGGAGGGAGAAGAATGAACACGAGGAAGAAGAAGGTGCGATATGTACTCGACGTCGCGCCAAAAAAACCGGCGCGACGCGACGTCGCGCCGTCGCATCAGGCGCGATAGGGACATGCGTCAGTGTGCAGTTCGATGGAGGATGAGGGAACGCTCGCGCCAATGGTTCTGGCGCGACCCGTCGCGCCACAGAAACAAAACCTCCGGTTTGTGCCAGGAATCCCCCTCTTAGACACGTCGCGCCTACAGTACCGGCGCGACGCGTCGCGCCAAACGAGTAGGTGGTACAAGGGGGACACGTGGGTCGCTTTGCAGCCAGTGATCGCGCCACCCGTCGCGCCGCCGGGAAGGAAAACTTTTTGCGGGACTGTAGAGTCGCGCCGAGAATTTTGGCGCGACGGTCGCGCCATAGTATCCGGCGGGACCGTTTGGGACACGCGTCGTGTTCTTTGTTGCTGTCGAAATGGCAGTCATGCCGGTAGCTTAGGCATTTAGAGCACCGGACCAGAGCCGTGGCCTCATCAAAGTCTCCATAACCATACATATCGAGACCATAGCCATTGGAGTCATACACATCAGGGCCATTGGCATTGCAATCGTCCATAATTCCTTTAAGGCGTTTTCTCTTCCTTCTACCAACCTTTTTCTTTTCTAGATCCGGGTCGGGGACATAATCCAATCCATAGTATGGAGGCCATTGTGAAGGATCTAGGTACGGCTCGAAGCTGGATTCCCACACTTTTAGGGTGTTTGATTTGAGATAGAATGGAGACATGAAAAACTGATCTTCATGGTCTAAACCCCTAAACTTACAAGCGGTGATGACGTGTGAGCAAGGCACATGAAGTAGTTGGGGAATGCAACAAGAACATTCCGGTTTCTGGAGGTCCACCCTATAAATTTTGCCACCGTACTTCTCACCGCCCGGATTGGTTCCTCCCGCTGACATTATGTTGTACACTAGCCTTGAAGGTCCGTAGGCATCACCAACCTGATTGGAACCTATGGCCTCCGCAATGTCGAGGTGTCTCCTACCGGCTCGGCCCCATTTTTCTTTAGACGCCTTGGCAATGTTCCAGCGATTAACAAAGTATTCGTTGCACTTCTTAAACGAGTACTCCACAATACCGACTGTGCACTTGACGGATACCCTTGAACACTTTGTTAAACGATTCTGATGAATTGGTGGTCATCGTGCCATACCTAAGGCCACCCTCATCAAATGCGAGAGCCCACTTGTCCAAATTACTCATCTGGCCCTGAAGCCAAGTCCTCGCATGAGTATTTAGGAACTTGTTCAACTCTGCAAGCTTCTCCTTAAACCTCTCCTTCGTGCGACAACAACACACTATCTTCAACTTCTGCACGACCTCCTTCTTCCTTTGTCGCTGCCAAATGTTTGCGGCAAAGTGCCTCATGCACCATCGATGCTCAAGAGGGGGAAGACCATCTATCTGCTCTCTCGCAGCCATGAGCAATCCATTATGTCGATCAGATATCATGCAAATCCTATGGGACGTACGACGGATGACATGCAACCTAACAAGCTTCATGAACCAAGACCAGCTGAAATTGTTCTCGCTCTCCGCCAAAGCAATTGCTAAAGGGACAAGCTGGTTTTCGGATCCACACCGACTACAATCATCGAGAACACCTTTGTACTTCCCGTAAGAAATGTTGCATCAACAAGCACTACAGGCCGACAATGCTTGAACGCGCCTACCGATCGCGGAAAACACCAAAACAATCTCTACAAAGCACATGTTTAGGCACGCCGTCCGTGTCATCCACTATGGGGCCTGCAACAGGATACCACCTAAGCCCTGGATTGAAGTGTGCCATGGCGGTAAGGATCCTAGGAGCTTGGTTGTATGCCTCCTTCCAATCACCCCACAACAGCTCTATAGCATGCTGCTTTGCTCGCCATGCCTTCGAGTAGCTCACTCGATATCCGGTCCACCCCCATATGCTCTCGATCAGGGAGGCAACAAATACATCGCTATCGGCCTTAACAAGGCCGACAAGACGACGACTCAGATAACGGGCCGTGTTTTGTGCGTGCACCCCCTTAGGCTTAGAAGACCGACACGTGTGAGGTTGCTTCACATTTCAAATCCTCCAAGTCTTGTTTGTTAGCTTCCTCGCCCAAACTCCCCAACCACAGGACTTCTTGCAAAGCACTGTGTACCGCTTGTTAGGGTCGTAGTGGTCAACATAGTAGGGCCTATGATACCTAACGGCGTAGTCCGCAAGAAAGAACTTGAAATGTTCCAATGTGTCGAAGACCATCCCCTTCTTAATCTCCATCTCCTCGCTCTCTGTCCCCTCATCGTCCAACAACGACAGACCGGTGTCACACACCGCCTCATCAACCATACTAATGTCCATGAAGTTGGGTATGGATGGTACCTCCACATGGACCTCCCTCAACTGACTTAGCTCCACATCATTGTACTCCATTCTAAATGACCCGTCAGGTGGATGCAATATCCCCCTATACTCATCGCTTTCATCCTCCGTATTAGCCTCCGACCTATACTCATCCTCTAAAATCTCCTTAGAACTACTCTCACTAAAAGTGAGCTCATCTCCGTAGTCTCCATCATCCTCTGATCCTATAAACATGTCGTCCATAGCACCAAACTCCTCCTCATCGCACTCTTCCATACCTACCATCACTGCCTTATCATTTTCTCTAACAACAGCCGGTTCCAACTCTTCCTCTTGAGTAAGGTGCTCTACGGGCTCCTCATCCACATTCTCAGCCGCAGGCACAACAACAGGGTTCATCACCTTCTCCACAACAACTTCCAAGCAATGAACACTACTACCCTTCACAACCTCTACAAAGTTCTTCCAATCATTGTCACATGACAAAGACATAAGGGCATAGTGTGCTCGTTCCTTCCCACAGTCAAATCAACCTCTCAAGGTAAACGACCATCCATACTTGTCATGACAATGGCCGACCAAATCATCGAAGCTAGGAGCTCTACTAAAAAAATGAACTTGTTCATGCATGTTCTCAAACTTGCCATCCCCTCTAACTTTGCCACCAATATAAAAGCGCACTAAACGGTCCATCTACAAAATATGAATTAGAAACCAACTCAATACCTCCATGCAACAAATTAGAAACAAACTCAACACACCTCCATGCAACAAAGAACTACATTAATGTAAATTATAATCTAGGTCAAATCCACAGCAAAAACATATCCTAAACCGTTTCCACGTACCACATTACATCAATAAACAATCCAATCACTCAAAATTTCACATTGGAAAATATAAATTAAAACCACCTCAACACCTCCATGCATGCATCAATGAACTACTTTCATGCAACTCGTTCTCTAAGTCAAATCCACAGCCAAATCGAATCCTAAACCGAATCTATGAACCACATTGTATTCATTAACGCTCCAATCACTAACAATTTCATATTAATCAAAAAAACACCATGGAAAGGAGTTGGAGGAGAGGAAGAAATAGTACCTAAACCGGTTTTGGAGAGGAAGAGGGGCCTCCCGGCCTTGCTCCCGCCACCGCCGGGTGGGGCGGCGCCGCCCGCCCGAGGTGACGCCGCCGCCCACAGCCGGTCTCCCGGCGGTGGGGTCCGCCCCTCGTGCCCGCCGCCCATGAACCGACGGTGGTGGTGGTGGTGGGGGGTTCCGCCGCTGTGACCGCCGGCCGGTGGAGGAGGACGAGGGGGTGGCGGCGGTCGAGGAGGAGGGGGGGGGGGCGGGCGGTCCTCCGGTGACGCGAGAAGCGTGGGTGGATGGGGTGGAGAAGGAAGAAAGAGAGAGAGAGAGAGAGAGAGAGAGAGAGAGAGAGAGAGAGAGAAAATCGGTGGAGACCTAATCGCGCCGCGCCATCGCGACGGGCGCGACGTGGTGGGACCCACGCGGTTTCGACGAGGCCCAAAAAACCCTAATGGGCCCGTCGCGCCCACGATCGCGCGACGGTAGGATCACGCCGCATGCACAGCGCCGACGTGGTGGGACCCACGGCCATCCACGCCAAAGACCGGCCAACGCCGCCAACCCGCCATGGAGGGACACGCCGCGCCACATGCATCGGCACGACATGTAAAAATCGCCGACGATATCGGGCGCGACCAAAAGGGATACCAGGTGCAAATTTTTTCAAACGAGGGATAAATTTGAATTTTTTTTAAAAAAGGGTCAAATTTCACGAAAAAGCCCTCGTCAAGACTGAAAGCAAAGATGCAAACGTATGCAGCGGCGACACAACGCCGCAAAACCGTGACCCATCCCTAAAATGCGTGTTGCATAGTGTTTTTGGGCCCAAAATACATCCTCCAACGGGCTAGCAAACACATGACGTATTTTGCGTCTGAGGTGATGCGGTACTGTAACACCCTAAGTGTTAAGCATCTCTTTTGCTTGAGCATTTGCATAGAATAATCATCATTTCATGCATAACCATGTTACTAGTGACATTCATTTGGATTTGACTTCATTTCATACTTGTTTGATCTAGCTACTATAGGATGTTAGCTATAATGTGGTTTTGGACCTAAATTGTTCCTAGTTATATTTTTGACATAATTTAGGACCATGTTTGAGCTTGTGAATCCTTTTGGAAAATTTTTATAAATCTGCCCTAGAGCTTCAAACCCTTTTTGAGACATTTTGAAATCCTTTTCAAAAGTGCATGTTAGAGTGGTTTCTAGCCAAAGTGCTCTATATATGAAGTGTAGTACTTTTTATATAGATCAAAAAGTCTTCGATGAGATCCTTATGAAAATGCTTGCAAGAGATTCAAATAGGGTCCAACAGTTTGGGTCAGATTTGAATTTGAATTCAAACTCTGTTTTTATACTAGTGATGCTTACCTTGCTGTTTTTAATTTTTAGTTCCAAATCTAGGCCGAACCAGGAGAAGTTCATATTGAGACTTTTGTAGCATATGAAATTCTCTACAAAATCGGTGTTTTGAGTTTTTCCAAATTCTGCACGAATCTCGAGGCACTGAGCAAAAACCGAGAGGCAAGGCGGGGAAAGGGGGATAAGGACCTATCGGCCACGGTCCACCGACACCGCCGCTACCGACGCGTGGCGGCGCGTGAACGCCGATGTACGGCTCGGATCTCGCGAGCCGGGCCGCTAGCGCCGCATAAATAGGGTGAGCAACGAGTTTCCCTAACCCTAGCTGCATTCCCACGCCGCCGCCAGCCGTTTCCGCGTGGGAAAGCGCCGCCGCCGTCGTCCGCCATTTCCGCCGCCACGTTCCACTGCCACCACCGCACCAAACCGCCTCGAACTAGATCCCTAGCGCCACCATGACTTGCTCTACTTAGTGCCGTCAACGAAATGAGGTAAAGACCGAGGTAAAGCCACCCATTTCGCCTTTCCGCGTCACCGGCGACCGGTCCGCCATGACCGCCGCCGTGCTCAAGCTCGTCGAGCTATGTTAGATCGGTCTTTGGGTCTTGTTCTTCGTGTTCTAGCATCGCCTCGAGTTTCTAGAGCTTGTGTTTTAGATGGTTGAGTGGATCTTGCCGTCGTTGAGTCGGAACGTGTCATCGCCATCGCTGTGCTCGTCGCCGCCGCCGTGCATGCTCACGGTTCGCGCTCGACTGAGTTTCTCCAAGCTTGAAACCGCCATGCATGTCACCCATGAGTCCAGCCGAGTCGGGAACGAGGTGTAGGTTGCTTGGTTATGCCTTGGAACGGCTCGTCGCCATCGATCCGCGCCGTCGTCGTCGCCGCCGCCGCGCATGTGCACGGTGTGCGCTTGAACGACCTTTCCAATGCTTGTAATCAGTTTGCATGTCTCTTATGTTGCTCAGGGAGTCGAGAATGGGCCACGGTTTGTCGTCTTTCGCCGGGAAAACGGCCGGACCGCCGCCGCTCGCCGTCGGCCGCGCTAGAGTCGATTTTAGTTGGGGATGTTTGCATGGATAGATAGATGGTGTCGTGGGGATGCCGTAGGTGTCCTTAGTTGGCCGGGAAACCCACCGCCGACGGAGATCCGTCGCATCCGCCGCCGTGCCCTGTTTCGTGTTACTGACACGCAGGACCCACACGTCAGCCGGTTTCTTTTATATTTTTCGCTTTTTCAGATTTCGGTTAAAAGCTTTGGAAATTCATATCTTAGTCATTTTGAGGTGTTTTTGAGTGAAACAAATTTTGTCATGCTTGTTAAGTGATAGACTACAGTATAAAATTATGAAACCCTATTTTCCAACAGTTTTTATATATGGTTATATTTAGGGCCATAAATGCATGGAAAATGAGAAAATCCATATCTTTTAATTGGTGCAAGATAAAAATATGCTTCCTGTACAAAATTTTTTTGGGAGTAGAGTCCAGGAAAAATATCATGCATAGTATGTTCTGTGGAGGAAATGTGATTTTCTATTTATGTGCCATTTTCAGTGTGGTCTTTGGAAAATCATAGGAAAATAGTTACTAGGGTTTTGGATGTGAAACTTGGTGTGCTTGGTTTTGATAGGTTTGAGTGCCTTGCCATACTCAGAAATCTGTTGTCTGACGCTTTTCATAATACAAAGTATTTTCACATCATGTCTTAATGCCTCCTAGTGATTTTTGTGTAGGGTTGTGTATGCATGATCTTGCCATGAAATGTTTATGGTAGCCTTTGTAGACCAAGTAGGATGCTCGGTAATTTTTGTAAATTTTTCTCAAGTGGTTGTGTGTTGACGGTGAAAACACCCTTAATTTACACCATAAAAACACCGTCAATATCCCCTTTTGAGAAAGGAAGAACAACATTTCATGAACATATTTTATCCAATAACCTAGTTCCACTTGTAGATGTCATTATTTTTAAGCAGATGTGAATTCGGAGGAAATAGGCGGCCGTAACAACACGTAGAGTCGCCATCCAGTCAGTGACCCAAGTATGGAAATTGGGCAAAATACCATCACCATCATGATCTCCATGTTCTAGGATGACTCTACACAAAATTTGAAGACATTTGGCCACAAGACCAGCATCGGCCGACCATCAACATTTCGTCACAAGACATCGACATGTGGGGGACGGCTTCTAGAAGGGCTGGGGAAGGTCAAGGCCCAATGGGCAAGCATCGGCCGACCATTGACCATTGGCCCAAAACCCTTCCCACGTGACTTGCCACGTCACCAATCCATGGGAAACTAAGAGAAGACACCCGATTGGTCGGCTAAGACGTCCCCCCGGATCGTGTGGGTACAAAACGGATGACACGACAAGTTCGCACTCAAGACACACAAACCGGCGGTGGGGCAAAGCATCTCCAAAGACTGAGGATGGCCCACACGTCATGGACCATGGTCGGCCGACCATGGCCCATTTGGCCACCGACGCCCCCCCACCTACCACATTCTCCACGTGATTATTTTATCCATCCGTTGATTCTAAGGCGGTTTATCCAAGGGCTACGGGGTGGGATCACGCGGATCGATGACATGGCAGTGGAGTAGCCCCTACTCAACCTCCACTATAAATAGAGGGCCACACCCCCCTCTCCATTCATGATGGTTGCAAGCTTCAAGTAGTTTAGTTCCACTTGTATTAGTAGTGTAGGTATTTCTAGTGTGGGAGAGAAGAGTTGAGTAGTGAGCTGCTCGGGATTTCGAGCTGGTCTTCTAGAGTTTCCGGTACAGTCTTGTATCTTTTCTCTTGTAAGACTTTATTCATTTATGCATATATAAACCTTGCTCTCCTTTACTTTAGTTTATTAACTTAGTACGACTTTAGTCTAGTTCTCTAGTCTATAGTTGTTATGATATAGTCTTCCATAGTGGTGCATTTAAGTTGCGGTTCAGTCTTGGTTCATATTGGACCCTCGCCTTTGTGTGTGATCATTGTCTCGCAAGAGGTGCTTTAGTTGATCTTCGTGCACACAACTAGAGTAGTAAGAGGAAGTATAAGCGTGGTGCTTAGACTCAATCTTACTGTGGTTATCGCTGTCGCACGGATGGATTGTGGTAGCCGATAAGGAAGTGACGGCCCTTCCGGTCTTTTGTGTAAGCCACCACGTGTTTATAGGCAAGTTCTCAAAAGATAAGGCTTCAGTAACATAGTAGCGGGGTCGTGTGGTGTTTCTTTTCACCATTGCTTACCTCTTGCCTAGCATACATGGTCGTGTGAACCCCAACTTGTGTGAACACCACATTTGATTAGACTAGATTCATAAAAGTAGAGTAAAGTTATACAAGAATCCTATACTTTTTCCTACCTCCCCACAAAGATTTACCTCACTTATCAATTAGAGCTGCTTTTGTCTTGTGACATCATCATCCCTTCCTATAAATTTCCATTATTCCCTCACGCTAATTGAATTAAAGTTATAGTAGACAAACGGATCATTCCTTTATTAATTTCCTAGCTCTTTGTTTCCCTTGGGCTAAATATAAATAACGATACCTTGGAATACTCCCGGGTGAAGTGCTACAACGGTATTTTACATGCGCTGCGGAATCCCCAATAGCAATAAGATATACCCTTACATATTTTTCAGGTCGTGTTCTTTGAGATAGGTTCTAAGATCTACTTCTAGTGACAACGCTAAGTAAATATCAACAAGCATTTTTGTCGGGAAGCATACGCCTAGGACTTTTGATAAACTTGATCCGGAATCTACCATCAATCTAGTCACCAATTAGTTGTAGGGTTTATCCTTGCTTTGTTTCCACTTTATTGTGAAGACAGGCATTGCATGAGCGGTTTCTATCTACCCGAGCAATTTCATCGAAAATCCGGAGAAACTCTTGAGAAATACTAGACGCCGTCTAGTTCCTCCTCAAAAGGTTCATCTCGGAATCGGACCCGTTCAAGGAAGGAATTAACACACCCATTGTTAAGGAAGCCATGGCTCGAAGACCATCTCGACTATCTTTGCCCCATCGGCTACTAACATAGCCACAGGACCACACGTCAACTTGGGGATGCCTCCTTTGAACTCAAGCGGCACTTATCAATTTGGTGCAAGCAAACCCATTCTATGGAAAGCCCGGTGAGGACGCCAATGCACACCTTCAACACTTCCTAGAAGTGAGTGACACCGCGTCAATCAAAGAAGTAACGGTAGAAAGCATCCGCTTGCGTCTGTTTCCCGTTCTCCTTACTCGGGGAAGGCAAAGCAATGGTTCTATGCCCACCGTGAAGATATTGGCACATGGGACAAGTGTGCAAATGCATTCCTCAAGAAATTCTTCCCGATTGGTAGAACCAATGCTCTTCGAGGAAGAATCTCAAGCTTTCAACAACAGATGCACGAGACTCTTCCCCGAAGCATGGGAACGTCTCCAAGAATACATTCGGACTGCCCTCATCATGGAATAGAAGAATGGTTGATAATTCAAGGGTTCTATCACGGGTTAACAAACATAACCCGAAGCCACCTCGATCTTTAGCTTGGCTGGAGGAGGAGCTTTCTTTTCACTCAAGGTCAAGGATGCCAAAGATCTCATTGAGAAGATGGTAGCTAACCAAGGATGGATTGAGGCAGATCACCGATCAAAAAAGAGAGTCACTAACACAACAAAGGAAGTAGAAGAACTCTCGGCAAAGATGGATCTCTTAATGGAAGAGGTAACTCAACCACCTCAAGAACTGATCCAACAAAACCTTGGGAATAAGGAGGAAGTGAGTTTCATCAACGAATATGAGCGCCTAATCCAACGGCGCTTCACGCCCCCTCAACCAAGGTAACGGAGGTAACAATTTGAATACTTTCAACAATGAGCCTTCGTTAAAAAGAGTTAGCTTTGAAACAAGTAAAAATTAATGAAAATATGAGTAACAAATTACTTGCTAATACTAAAATAATTGAAAAATTACATGAAAATATGGATAGTCTTCTTGCCTCCATTACGGATCAACTAAGTTTCAATAAAATGATAGAAAATCAGTTAGCTCGGTTGAAACCCTTTGTTCCTCAACATGGTAAGAGTCTTGAGAGTGTTGCAAATATTAATGCGGTAACTACGAGAGGGGGTAAGACCACTTGAGATCCGCCATATCGACATGACAGGAAAGGCCACGACCAAGGCAAGGGAGGAAAACACGGAGAAAGAAGAACTTCCCAAGAAAGATTTGTAGCAAGTCCCCACGAAAAGATAGCTCCGCATGAGTACTACGACACCAGCGTACTATTACCATTCCCTCGGTCAAAGGAAGCAATCTGCCGGCCGAACAATTGAGGGGAAATTTGTTGAGGTAATACGCAAATTATATGTCAATATTGCATTACTCGATGCAATGCGGTACCCACCTATGCCAAATATTTACGAGACATCCTCAACAACAAACGTCCAATATCCACAACGGAGGTTATTCAACCGACGAGAAAGAGTGTAGCGCAGCTATACTAAATCAAGCCCCGTTAAAGAAGAAGGATCCGGGATGCCCAACAATCGATCGCCGATAGGCACACAACACTTTGACCAAGCACTATGTGACTTGGGAGCAAGTGTCGATGTCATGCCAAAGGTAGTGTTCGACAAACTCAATTGTAAAACTACCTTGTCCCCTACATCAATGTGCTTTGCGGTTAAGCGGACCAATCAATTCGCTACCTGCGGGGGTTCTTTGAGAATATACCAGTCAAAATCCGAGACTACTTCATCCCATGGAGATTTCGTAATCTTGGACATGGAAGTAGACAAGAAAGTCCCACTCATCCTTGAAGACCATTCTTGAGCACCGCCAATGCACACATCGATGTCGGGCGGGGAGAGATCCAATTCAACATCAATGGATCCCAAGAGAAGTTTGCCTTCAGACCCAAGCTAGAGCAATGCTCTATAATTAAGGTAAAAACAAATTGATTTTCAAATTGCCACAATTCTTCCGATTAAAAGGGGCAAAGAGAAAACCTCGACCGAAAGTCAAGAGAGTCCGGCGGAAGAAAGTGGTACAATCCTGCGTCCTTCCAAAGAAAGGGGGACTAGAGCACCACGGCATTAAACAAAAGCGAGAAGTCCAACTCCAAGGACTCTAAACCCGGAGAACCGACAGGTAAGCGGTATATATTCCAACTCTAATCTCACTTAATATTTTTTTCTCGGTTTTATTTTCATTCTTTTCTTTGAACTTTACGAACCTAACTCTCAACCAAACTTCACAAAACATTAGAGGACATTAAGAGGGAGGATTAGCAAGTAATTAAGGAGTCAAGTGGGCCCCTTGGCCACATCGGCCGATGCCCCAAATAGGACCCACGCCCGCTTACTCCTCTCTCTCTCATCTAGGCATCTCATGATGTGCATGTGCATGCATGGAATCAAAGGAGGGGTAAAGTTGATGGTCGGCCGACCACCCTTGGCTGCCATCTTTCACTCCTCCCCATCTCATTCTCTCACATATGCACCATCACATATTGTCCTTGTTGAGATTCCCATGAACAAAAGCCAACACACTTCCTTTTTTACTTGACTTTCATCCCTTTCCATGCAACAAAGGTTGGTACTTGGGGGAACCAACATAGTGGAAGCATGACATACTCATGGACAAAGTAGGAGACATCCTCATGTCATGTCCTTGTTCCCCACTCACACCCAAAGCCCAAGAAAACACTATAACCAAGGATGTTTGGAATCAAACTTTTTTTTCACTTTACCTTTACCATGCATGGGGAACATTTTTATGACACCTTGGACCAAGTGGGGGACATGGGGCATGGTCGGCCGACCATGGCACCCCATCCATCCCACTTTGGCACCATGCCCTAGTTTGTACCATGTAGTAGTGGCCTTGTCCCTAGAAGTACAAGCACCAAAGCTTAAAAGTAAAACATGCCATGCTTAACAAAGATGAAGAGGTGATGGGTGTTTGGTCGGCCAAACAATTTCCTTGGGCCTTGATCTCTTTCCCTCACTTCCATGCTTCATGTCATGCTTGAAAAAAGTGAAAGGTGGGAAGGGTGCATGGTCGGCCGACCATGTCACTTGACCCCTTCTCCTTTCTTTCACTTTCTTGTCTCATGAGAAGAAGTGCCATGCATGAGAGAGTGGAGGAGGTGAAAGGGGGTGGTCGGCCGACCATAGTGTTGGGCTTGCCTCCCTTCCTCTCACTTCTACCAAGCACCATGCACACTCCAAAATTTGAAATCACGAAGGAGGGAAGAAGTTGAGGTGCCAGCCAACTATAAATAGGGGTGCAAGGCATGCACATTCTCCTCACCCCTCCATCACACAACTCATTCACTCAACCAAAGCCCTCTCTCCCATTTTCTCCTTGCTCTCGTATTCATCAAGAGAAAAACCAAAAATATTTTCCCTTATTCTTATTTACTTTCCATCCCAAGAAGAAAAGCCAAAAATATTTCTTAGATTTTAGTTCTTGTTATTAGTTTTAAGAAAACCCCAAAAATATTTCTCCTTTACCACCTTGGTTGTCTCCACATGGTAAGTAGGTAAGTCACCCACGGGTCCATTTATATTTATTTGGACTAACCCCTACCATAATCCTTGTCCTATTAGTGCTTTTGTAAGTGTTGCAGGATGAAAAAAGTGTTAAGATCAGCGAAGAAGAAGTTAGGAGCAAGCATTATGGGAAGCCGATCTCACCATTCAGGCTCCCAAGGGAGTGCACCATCCCGTGATGCCTCCTCAAGAACCATTCAGATGACTGATTTAGAGGAAGCATCAATGCACGGCTCAACCGCCATGGAGATAATCTCATCCGATGGCCAAGACTACGAGCAACCCGAAGAGGATGCCTTTGCCTTCATAGGTAATGAGCATCAACATGAAGAATATGAAGCAATGTCGGAAGGATCGGAGTCACCCCGGTGAGAACATTCCACCCCGAGTCGGGAAGGAGGACCACCGGGGAGCGGACAAGAGATGCACAAGATACTCATGTTGGCACCTCTAGGGGTTTGAGCTATGAGGATGACAACGAGGAAGAGGAGGACATGGCTACCTCCTCCTCGGTTGGGCTCCAAGTTCAAGTGATATGTCACGCACATGAAGAGCTCGTGCTTCCTCTGCACAAGCGAGGAAGATATGAGCGGGATACGAAGAGATTTGACCTTGCTCACCGGCCGGTTTGGAAACCTCCGGGTAAGACCACGATGCTCTTGAGAATACAATGCGGGGATACGGACGGACTTTAGGGGCCATGCAGCAATACATGCACACACACTATGGGTACCCAACACCACCACCACCACCAGAAGGCCAGTAGAAAAGCAAGCTTGGGGGAGGTTCCCTCCCCCACTAAGGTAAGTTTACTTTTTCCGCAATTTTATTACATGCATTTCCTAAAAAAAAAAAAAAAAAAAATTGTGGAGATGATGAATAGTTGCTCTGTCTATAATTTCTCTTGTACCTAGTTTATGCCTTCAGTATTCCCCAATGTTTAAGTTTGTTGGCTAAAACATATCTCATCCTAAATATTGTGGGTTGCAAATACACGATCCCTGTTTCCAAAGTTGTTGCTAGACATGATATGGTGCAAAAGAGATTACGCTATAAATTCATTCTTAGAGAAACTTGACATCCGGGAAATTTCAAATAATATAATAAGAGATATGGGCTATATATATACACATATGTATATATATATATATATATATATATAATAATAATAATAAAAAAAGAGATGAAAAATGGACACAAGTCCGAGGGCGAGAAGAGCCCACATCTCTAGAGAAATAGAGAGGAAATAATGGACACAAGTCCGAGGGCGAGAAGAGCCCACCTATCCAAAAAAAAAAAAGAGAGCCCATACTCTCTCTAAATAACACTAATCCCGGATAGATGGTTAATCAAAAGAATGAATGTGTAGTGTCTCTGTAGCAACCGTTCTATCTTGCAACCGCCGAAGAACATGGAAAAAGTTAAAAGCCCCACATGATTGGGGGAGGAAAATTAAATATGCCAACTTATTTAAACAAAGGAAGAATATTTAGACATAAGCATGGTACACTTGAAATTATATCAGCATTGTAGCAACTCCCGATCCACCAAAACCAAATAAAATCTTTTTACTCGGGGCGAGTAAAAGGCAAGCTTGGGGATTTTTTGTTGACGGTGAAAACACCCTTAATTTACACCATAAAAAACACCGTCAATATCCCCTTTTTCGAAAGGAAGAACAACATTTCATGAACATATTTTATCCAATAACCTAGTTCCACTTGTAGATGTCATTATTTTTCTGCGAGATGTGAATTCTGGAGGAAATCTGGCGTAACAACACGTAGAGTCGCCATCGGTCAGTGACCCAAGTATGGAAATTGGGCAAAATACCATCACCATCATGATCTCCATGTTCTAGGATGACTCTACACAAAATTTGAAGACATTTGGCCACAAGACCAGCATCGGCCGACCATCAACATTTCGTCACAAGACATCGACATGTGGGGACGGCTTCTAGAAGGGGGGAAGGTCAAGGCCCAATGGGCAAGCATCGGCCGACCATTGACCATTGGCCCAAACCCTTCCCCGTGACTTGCCACGTCACCAATCCATGGAAACTAAGAGAAGACACCTGATTGGTCGGCTAAGGCGCCCCCGGATCGTGTGGGTACAAAACGGATGACACGACAAGTTACGCACTCAAGACACACAAACCGGTGGGGCCGGCATCTCAAAGACTGAGGATGGCCCACACGTCATGGACCATGGTCGGCCGACCATGGCCCATTTGGCCACCGACGTCCCCCCACGCCTACCACATTCTCCACGTGATTATTTTATCCATCCGTTGATTCTAAGGCGGTTTATCCAAGGGCTACGAGGTGGGATCACGCGGATCGATGACATGGCAGTGGAGTAGCCCCTACTCAACCTCCCACTATAAATAGAGGGGCCACACCCCCTCTCCATTCATGATGGTTGCAAGCTTCAAGTAGTTTAGTTCCACTTGTATTAGTAGTGTAGGTATTTCTAGTGTGGGAGAGAAGAGTTGAGTAGTGAGCGCCTTTCGGGATTCTGGAGCTGGTCTTCTAGAGTTTAGATGCAGTCTTGTATCTTTTCTCTTGTAAGACTTTATTCATTTATGCATATATAAACCTTGCTCTCCTTTACTTTAGTTTATTAACTTTAGTGCGACTTTTAGTCTAGTTCTCTAGTCTATAGTTGTTATGATATAGTCTTCCATAGTGGTGCATTTAAGTTGCGGTTCAGTCTTGGTTCATATTGGACCCTCGCCTGTGTGTGATCATTGTCTCGCAAGAGGTGCTTTAGTTGATCTTCGTGCACACAACTAGAGTAGTAAGAGGAAGTATAAGCGTGGTGCTTAGACTCAATCTTACCTGTGGTTATAAACTTGCTGCACGGATGGATTGTGGTAGCCAAGTAAGGAAGTGACAGCCCTTACGGTCTTTGTGTAAGCCACCACGTGTTTATAGGCAAGTTCTCAAAAGATAAGGCTTCGGTAACATAGTAGCGGTGGTCGGTGGTGTTTCTTTTTCACCATTGCTTACCTCTTGCCTAGCATACGATCGTGTGAACCCCAACTTGTGTGAACACCACATTTGATTAGACTAGATTCATAAAAGTAGAGTAAAGTTATACAAGAATCCTATACTTTTCCTACCTCCCCACAAAGATTTACCTCACTTATCAATTAGAGCTGCTTTTTGTCTTGTGACATCATCATCCCTTCCTATAAATTTCCATTATTCCCCTCACGCTAATTGAATTAAAGTTATAGTAGACAAACAGATCATTCCTTTATTAATTTCTAGCCTAGCTTTGTTTCCCTTGGGCTAAATATAAATAACGATACCTTGGAATAGGGTGAAGTGCTATAACAGTATTTTTACGTGTAAACTGCATGGAATCCCCAATAGCAATAAGATATACCCTTACATATTCTTTGGTCGTGTTCTTTGAGATAGGTTCTAAGATCTACTTCTAGTGACAACGCTAAGTAAATATCAACATTGTGTATTTATCATAATTATGTTGCATAGGAAATATCCTAGAAATACATGTTTATGTTAGGGTAATATGTTTTGGTTGGCTTACTATTTGTTCCTAGCATGATTAGGGCCTGTTGATGTACTTAGTTTGATAGCCTTGTGCTTTTGGTCAATTTATTAATCCTAGCTTTTATATATTTATAGTGTGCATGTGTAGTGGATATTAGGGCATATCATTTTATCTTTTGGCTTGACCAGTAGATTTATTTGGTAGTTTATAACGTGTCTTGCTTGTTGGAAAAGTTCTAGATGAAGTACATGCTTGAGTGATTCATTTGAAGTGTCCTAAGTTCTAGTTTGTGCGAAAAACAGAGCCTCTGTTTTCCTGTTTTCGAGGCTGTATATGACAGAATCAGGTCGGCGTGTATTGAAGGTTTTGTAGGAAATTTTGTTAGCTTTACAACGAGTATTTGTTTGCTGGATTTGGAGTTGTAGAACTCTCTGTAGGACTGTTTTCTTGACAGTAGGTCTAGCTGTCATTTTCTCGTAAATTGTAAGTTAGAGTGTTTTGCTTGATGTAGATTACTAGGGTTTCTTGTGTAGATATGTTGGTGTTTGTACAGAAGAGATATGCATTTACTAGTATCATACATCATGAAGAATTCATTCATCATTCCATTTTAATTACATGCAAGTATACTTTTTTATGCATTTGTAATGATCTTTTCTCCATCATATGCATCATCTTAGGATCGGGAGAGGTGATAGAGGAGCTGATCGAGGAGCTGACCGGGGAGCTTCACCACCTTGGAGTGCAGCCAGAAGAGGTCATCGGAGGAGGAGAGTCGACCGTCGAGCTTCCTGAGTGCCCGGAGCACGTGCCTGCTACGTTCCTGCGAGGCAAGCCCCGGAGCATTCTGCCTTTCCTAATCTTCTCAATTAATTTGACTTGAGTTTTTTATATGTTTCATGCATTAAGTTTAGGAAAATGGTTGAAACCGTCTGCATAGAGATCCTTGCTGAAGTTGTCCTATCCTATTTGGAAGTCTAGGTTAATTGCTCAGTCTAATGATTTCAGTAGACAGTGATTCCGGTCACTTAAGAGAATGTGTGAACAATCACATGAGTGATTGTCAAGCTGCTGCTGGAAACCTGTTTAATAAAACATGTGAGATTGGATGCATATTGTGGTCTTTCCATCTGATCGATTAAAGACTGAAACTTTGTCGGAAGGCGGTCGGAAGTTGAACGTACCTGTTCATATAGTAGGCTCTGCCGGGTCGTGAGCCACGAAGCTTGTGGGAATGTTAGGGGCCGGCTTTGCCCGCTTTATCGCTCCTCCTTTGGCGTGGTAGGTTGGGATTGATTGGGGCGCAGCGAATGCGGACGGCGGCGTCTTCGGGTCGCACACTTGGTGGCCCGGAGAAGGAGGGGTAGCCGGCGGGACCGAGACATACGTCCCCTAACGCCCCTGGATGTGATTGGGTCTGCCTTTGCAAAGTAGGCCTGGTTTATGACAGGGTATTCGCCAGCTGGTTTGCAATCGATTCGAATCGCCATCTCTCCTGGACAGGGAGAACCCGAGTTGTTTTCGCGGCATCGTAGTCTAATATCACAATATATGTTATATGGGAACGTATCCTGTGCACACCAACCTTATATGCACACGTGCACACTAGCGATTTGGGCAATCGATTCCCCATCTGGTGGCCAGCAACGAGAGTGGGCAATTTTGCAAAAACATGCCCGCCAGGCCTTGGTCTTTTTGCACTTCGCACCCTCGTCAATGCACGCGGCCGGAACCACAGCCCTCACGCGGATCGGCCCCAGAGTCACGCCGACAGTTTTTCACGAGAGGACGCCGCCGCCGCCAGGCAGCTTGTACAGTCATACACGCATTTAATTTTTGAATCAATGAGAAACATGATAGCTTTGTTCACCCAACTACTCAAGGCTGCCTTTTCTGCTTGAATTTTCCTGAGAATGTCAAACATGCACCGTTGGTGAAAGTTGCAATGTAGATGACTGAGATGTGTTTGTTCTTATCTGATTCTGAACGTGCTTTAGAACAAAAAGATGCCTACTCAAAAATATTTTGCTGCAGGAACAGATGTACTGTGGCAACAACTTCAAAACGAAAACAGAAAAACAAGCTGCTATGCTTCAGTTTTATAAACTGAACTGAAGGACTGAAAATCAATGCAGCGAACAACAATTGATTTGTATTCTGTAGTCTGTAGTGCTCTCAATCTGCAGAATAGATCAACGAACATCAGTGCACCACATGAACTTTGAGCTGAATGGACATGTCAACCCATCTCGCACGAAGACAGATCCAGGATTGTCCCCGACGCCCGCGGGTCTGGGCCGCCGCCAGGCCGACCACCGCCGTGGGGCGCCTCGCCGCTCCATCGCCATGGGCCGCCGGGCTGCTGTGGGCGCCTCGCCGCTCCTTCGCCATGGTCCGCCGCCGTAGGGGCGCCAAGGCCATGGGGCGCCCGCCGGACCGCCATGGGCAGCCTCGCCGGTCCTCAGCGGTGGGGGCGCCTCCGTGGGCTGCTTGGCCCGCCGCAAGAACTAGGGCACGGGAGTCTTGCCGTGCGGGGGAGGGTCCGTACCGCTTCGAGCATCCATCCTGATTCCTGCCGTGGGGAGGGGAGGGGGGTTTCGTGCAAGATGGCCATGGCCCGACGGGCGGTTTTCTGCAAAATTGCCCACTCCTGCTGCTGGCCACCGGATGGATGATAGACGTCCCAGATCGCTAGTGTACACGTGTGCATATAAGGTTGGTGTGCACATGATACGTTCCCATGTTATATTTATCATGCTGCCGTTTAAAATATTGATCAAGTTACTTATGCTGTTATTTATATTACTGAGCAAATGTTTTAATCTTGACTATACGGGATCTATGGTTATGTATATATAATAATACCCTTTTAACTTGGAAAAATACAAGTAGTATGTGTAGGCTCACTAATATAGTATGTGTAGGCAAACTAATCAATTTTATTTTAAAAGTAACGTGAGTCAGCCGAACCCCAGATAAAGCCTAGCATAATCCTTGGAGTCTTTTATTTTATTTGTCGGGTAAGTCTAGCTGAGTATTTGTATACTCAGGGTTTTATTCCCATTGTTGCAGGTGAGCATTTGTACCATGGGTACTGTAAGACTTGTTTGTATCCTGCCGATGAGGAGTAAAGGCCAGGGCAAGGCATTCCATATCCCTGTCTCATACTGTTGCAGGGTTGACTACCTTATCTTTATTTCCGCTGAACACTATTTGGTTTTCAAAACTACTGCTTCCGTACTCTGAACCTGAATTTGTAATAAATGGTACATCGCACTCTGATATTAATATATATGTCGAATTTGGTTTGAAATACCTGCGGATTGTACTACTGAGCTCAACGATCTTGGTTGTGTTGTTGATGAGTTTGAAATCACTCGGAGATTTCCGGAATACCGGGTTTATATGGACTCAAGTGTAGACTGCGATTACTTCGGTGATTGCGAATTATACTTGATTTCTTATAAATTGGTCGGCTCTGTCACAGGTACCTAGAGTTGCATCCTCTCTCCGCCTCTTTGTGGTGGCGTGATGTAATCAACTTGTCGAGCACCAGACGCGGCTGCCTTTCAATGTCCCCGATTCAATCGGTCAGCCGGCGTCATCAATGGCCTGCTCGTGGATGATGTGGCCGGCGACGGCGTGGTGGTTGTGGGCGCAGCCGGGGCACGCACAGCGGCGCTATGCTCCGTGCGTGAGGCTAACTTCAACTGATGCCATCTCCTATTGGATGGAAATGCCTTGCCCTTCCTCGATGAAGCCGTGCGTCTGGGCTTAGAAGCAGCCTGACCACGGCAAATGGACCTGAGTTGGTTTACAAACGCCCAACACAAGGGAGAGAAGTGAGCACAAAGAGTACACGAAAGAGAGAGAGGGGGGTACAATAACACAAAACAGAAGCAACAAGAAAAGAACAGGTAC
Source organism: Hyparrhenia diplandra (assembly GCA_015847255.1). Taxonomy (NCBI): domain Eukaryota; kingdom Viridiplantae; phylum Streptophyta; class Magnoliopsida; order Poales; family Poaceae; genus Hyparrhenia; species Hyparrhenia diplandra. The sequence goes on from JADLZK010001268.1 coordinate 87,501, forward strand.
CCTAGTCACAAGCCGAGAGACGCCAACCGATCGTCGAAGTTGTGCCACCACCAAACAACATACTCGCCGGTTTCACTTTGATCCATGTTCCTTGCACCAAACCTCATAACTGCGCCGCTCCATTGTCATCCTCCATCTGAGGACTTGGCCAGTGGAGAGGGGACTAAGAGTGGTGTAGGTGACACAAACCTAAGGTCACTGGACACGACGACCTCCTTTGGAGTTGATGGTGAGGTACGCAGCACATCCAGGCCCACATATCGCCATTGTACGCCGTCCACGAGGAGGAAGCCTTGGAGGGGAACGGCGGTAGCAGTGGAAACAACACCCGGCATAAGATTTCCTGGCACCATCAATAAGAGCACCGACGGAGCAGAGGCGCCAGAGGAGCACACATCAAGGAATAACAGCGCCCGACAGCTAGGATCAGACTCACCTAGGAAAATAAGAAGACACACAAGGAGGAGAACAAGGAACAAGGAGACACAAAGGAAGAGGGGGCAGGAGGGGAGAGGGGAGGACATGAAAGCTCAAGGAGGTTTCAGGGGCAGACGACAGGAGGTCGGAGCAGGTGGGTGCTGGAATCTGCCCTCCCACAGTGGTGCCCTCAAGAGGGTCGCGACGTTGCCACCACTGGCTCCAGAGATTGGAGCTAGGTTTTCACTAGGAGGATTGGGGCATGACTGCAATCATAGGGGAGACAACACTGACGCCTCCAAGAAGGTAAACGGCGCAAAACGCGTCGCCGTCGGTCACACAAACAGGTTGTGCAAGGCTTTCGCCAAGGCTCCCAAGATCAATGAACTATGGCCCGGCAGCCGGAAACCAAACCGGGGCGAGCCCGAGCAAAACCCACGCTCACGACCTCTGGCGAGTAGGGCCGACAACGGCGGAGGATAGAGTCGCTCGTATCGGAGGGGACGAAGCGGGAGCCCGCGGCAGGGAAGCGAGGCCGCCACGAGACGGAGGCAAGCACCACCCACCGGGACGGACCCGAACCCAGCTCGCGAACGAAGTGGCACCCCACCTGTGTGTCCTGAAGTCGGCGTCCGATGCACGCGACGCGCCGCCGCGCGCAAGACCCGACAACAGACACGGTCGGGACCCGGCGGGGGACGAGCGGCCACCATCCGCGGGACCGGCATGGAGGCCGGCGGCGCCAAAGCTCCGAGTTGGGGGGACGACGGCGAGTCCTCGGAGGAGGCCGCCCGAGGAGGAGGAGACTGGCCGGCACGCAGGTAACCTTGATCGGTCCCGTCCCGCGACGTGAAAACTCGCCACCCAAAGACGGATCCGCGCCTTGGGAGCAGGGGATCCGCCGCCGCGACCTTGAGTCCTGCCGGAGAGAGAGAGAGGGGGGATGAAAGCACTAGCCCCCTTTGTGTGCTCGCGACCAGCTTGGGGAAAAAGCCGCCGCCCGCCGTCATTGGGGCCGTCGCGGGCTTCCGTCGGCGCCCTCTAGCGGCGAGAGGTGGAGGGAGGGCGGGGTGGGGCGGCGGCGGCTGGGGTTTGCCGCCGGCGGGGGTGGGGCGACGCGGGGGCTCTCCGCACTTTTATTTTCGGGCTTTTTATATAGGACAAAGGTTAGGGTTGGGCACGCTTCTCGGATGCACCATGAGTTTGTTGGCGCACCGATATTTCAGAGTCCAACCACCTACGTACTTATCCCACGTGACAGCTTATCCCGATCAAGTCTCTTGAAGCCGAGATATTTAGGTCGGCGTAGACGACATGTACACGGCGCTTGTGTGTTCCAACACTCTGCACTACGTCATGATCCATTGGGCCGCCCGGGGACGGGCTAATTGGGCCCCGACGCGACGGCCGCGGGCCCGAGGGGCCATGTAGCGCCGCGCAAGGGGTCCGGTGCCCTTGCCGCCGTCTTCTCTCTTGTACGAGTCCGAAGTTTGCTTCGTCTTTGTTGATATTTCTTACACGATCCCAATTAGGAAGGCGAAAAAGAAATATATATGGGATATCTATCTAATCATGTTAGCTTGGATATGGGATTAACCTCATGATCCAACAAAGCGGAGTTAGGGCGGTGTTAGTAGTGGGATGTAAACTTAGCATCATTATCCATAGTGGAGTTAATCTCACCAGGATATGTACTCAAAGGTATACCACTCATTTCTAAGCATTACCTACGTACTAGTCTGTCACCCTAGCAATAACGCTCAAAGAAAAATGCGAGGCATGATATTTGTTGATTGGCCTTGATAAAAGAATGAACATGATATACGCAAGCGCACGGATAGAAATACCAATTGTAGCACTTCACCGGGAGTAATCCGGTATCGTATTTATATTTTACCACGGGGAAGGAGTCTATAGAAAGTAGAGAGAAAAGGACATCTAATGATTTATATTATGATTTAATTAGGAGATCCACTTACAGGTTGTACAATGTAGAGTAGCCATATGCATCTAACATTACTCAACAGGATAAGTCACGCAGGATAAAGATAAATATATAAATGATAAATATCCAAGTCTAAGATCATCATAAGCCACTAGAATCATAAGCCAAGTTATAGAAAGAATAGAATGAATATTCCTAAGAATCATATATGTCAAATGAATACTACAATTAGTGCAATACATCTAGCTATCATGGCAGGGTTGGATTTCTTCAATGGGATTCACAACCAAGGACGAAACTTGATCATTACCGTAATAAACTTCGACTAGTCCTACATTCGGAGGGTGGATTCAAAGGACTCCGCGGATCTACCACACACGATCTACCGGAATATAGGGTGCAATTGCAGATAAACGTTGTATAAACACCACGTTTACACATTGCTTATCACCCACATAGTGATCATCTATATGGATGCTATACAATTCCATGCATAAAATATAAAGCAATCTTACTAAACTAAACATATAATTGTAGCAAGCATAAACACATATCAATAAGAATATAATAATTATAAAGATCAGAGCCATAACAATTGTATTCTAAATATAATAGTACTTACAGATCGAATACAAGAGAGAAGTCTCAAGAACGATGATCCTTGCTACTTCTTGACTATCAGGAACTCAAGATGAACTTGATCTTCAACTAGAACTAGCTAGATAGCTAACTACTTCTAGTATGAACTAGGGCTTAGGTCTAGACTTGGCTGGACTAGATGGGTATGAGTTGATGAATGAATATGATAATGAAATTGATATCAGCCCTGGGGTCAGCTGGTCTTCTTATATAGCACTTGGCGATGAACGTGAACCCTTGGATCAAACCGACCTTCAACAACGGTATAGATACAACCTCAATGTCGGTAGTAAACCGACATAAAAATGTGAGGCTGACAGGCCGACCCCACTGGCGGCCTACGGCCTACCTACTTGGCGGCCGGGTGGTGGTGTGCCACCTCATCTTCCCGTTTGTTACGGTGTTCTCACGGTATCTTCTAGAATGTTTTAGTCCACTTTTCGGGTTGAGTTACTTCACGGTCAAGTCCTGTCATCATATGTCTTGTATATTCCGGAACTTTCTCCATTCTTCTCGGCATTTATCTATCAAGTCCCTGGAAAGTCACAGAATACCAAAACTCATGGAATTATGTTAGTTAGACCCCTAGACTTATGTTTGGTCTTTGACTTGAGCCCTTATTTCATGTTATTTAACTTATAATATTATGCTATAACAGGTGTCAACAAGCTCCCCCAAGCTTACCTCTTGCTAGTCTCTTAGCAAGACACATGATATTATATTAAACTACTTACTTGGATCGGGGAGTTCTTTGCAACACTATCACACCTTAAAAGTACACATGCTTTCAAACAAAATTTCTCTCCAGATAAAGATAAACTTTTTAAAACTTCAACTTACCCATATTACCTCTTACCTTTTGGGGCTTATATCCTTTTCTTCAATCTTGGGTAATTGAAAGATAGAACGATCAAGTCGAGCACTATATCTCAAACTCTTTTTGATCAACTATTCTTTCTCCGAGTTTTTGCTGATTTTCAAATAAAACTCAAAGTTCCTCAAGTATGACTCTCTCTCTAATCTCTCATTTGTGGTATTTGTGGATCCTCTCTAAGGCAATAAGGTAGTGGTTGCCTTTCTTTCATGATATGTAGTATTTTTGGCTAAGGCAGTAGCACACTATGCCTTCTTCTCTCTCACCCTATATCTAAGGCTTTATATCTGGACTCATAGGTAGGAGAAAATAATTTATTTACTTACTAAGCATATATTGTAAATTCAAGCAATGGATCCAAAGTTACAAGTCACACTGATCAAGTGGTGCATGTATATGATGGATAGAATATAAATGGTATGGAATATAGTAAGGTGTATAGAATAGATTATGGGAATTCTTACTTTTGCTCCTTGAGGAATCTTCTCTCCTGTGGAATTTGGAAACTCTATAGAGAACCTGGGTTGTATCTTTTTCTTTCTTTATTTCTCTTTTATGGAGGCGAGCATCTAAGTACCCATTGTTTTTCAGCGGACACTTGTCATTTTTTTTTTAACTCTCCTTTATTTATTCTTTTTTTTCTTAGGGAGGTAGGCTCTACTGCCCGTAGGACTTTTTGTCCATTTTTTTCATCTCTTTTTTTTTTTCTTTTTTCTTTTCTTCTCCTTTTTTTAATCTACAACCCAAATCTCTTTTGCAATAACTTTTGAGAGGTAAATAAATATAATGGAGCTTTTTGTAAGATGTTGGCTAGCAATGAATGGGTGGATGGGTATAGTGAATATTTTTGGTTGCTCTCTCCTAGAATAGGAGTAGAACATTTTCTTTGGCTAGAGTGAAATGGAATATGGTGGGTGTATATATGGTGGATGCGTACTTCCAGGATGGAAATAGCATATGTGTATGGAGTCAAGTGGAGTGGAATGTAGTGGAGTGGAATGGAGTGGAGTGTACATGATCAGCATGACAAGTTTCTAAGGGTCAACAAAGATTGAACGAACTCAATGCAAAGCAAGCAGCCTATATATATATCAAAGGTTTCCTAATCTAAATAGCATGTATATATGGCTGTAGTAGGAGGTTCACACTCTTGTCACACAGGAACTTATCATGTGCATTTTCAATTTTCAAAATATATAAATCTCCAGAAATCTAGTGTCACTAGGAGTAAGATCAAATAGCAGCTCAGACTATCATATATCATATCCGTCAATTACCTAGACTTTTTAGAGCAAGCATTTGCAACCCATAGGTTTCAGGTTTAGAGTAAATATCAAATCAAAGTAATTTTGCAAATGGAGCTCAAGAGAAATTAAACTTGAAAGCTAGGTACTAGAAAAGTATAACAACGGAGCAACTATTCATCATCTCCATGTTGGCAGATTTTGGGGTTCCTTTTAGTTGAGCAAAGTAAACTTAGTGAACACTCTCTCTTGATCCTTTTATTCACACTCTAACAAAAGACTCTTTTAGAACAACCAAACTCTATAAAACTAGACTGTTAACAAACTTTCTAGCAAACAAAATATTTAACTAATAATATAATATAGATAGTAGGATACTTATCGGATAACTGGGGGTTGCACCCTCCCAAGCTAGATTGGAGTGTAATCTTCAATGATGTAGAAGTTGAGGTAGTAGTGACAAGAGTGGCGCCGAACATATCTCTTCTCCTCTTGAAATCTGCTAATCTCAAATAGACAACAAAGCTAGTGGAACTTGATTAAGCATTAGGGGTTAGCCACATTGCTTTAGGTTGCACGGGATATATTTTTAAATTGTTATTTTTCAAATTTTCATTTTATTTTTATATGCAAGATAAGATAAAGAATTTATGCATCTTTATTTTATTATTTTTTATGCCACCACAGACAAATAGCCTAGAGGTGTTAGCCTCGGGGATATTAGCATGGGGCTTAAAAGGTTTTCACAAACAAAAGACAAAATATTTTTTTGTTGTTTTCAAAAGCAAATATAAGATACTAAAAAGATAAACATGATATGCAAAGATAAATATGCAATGCGGGGATTTTATTGATAACTTACCGACTTACCTTTCGGTGAGGATTCGGTGTTTAGAGTCCTCCGAACAGGACTTCAAGTTACGCTCTTCACTCCCATGGTATATCGGTTGTCACAATCGGTGGCATGATGATGATTCTATGGTCTCTTCGATGATGTTCGGGAGATGTCTTCTTCTTCCTCCATCTTTGTTTAGATGATGAACTTTTTCTCCGGAGTACTTGATTCTGTTTTCTCTGTGGATGTATAAGGTGTAAGAGCTTTAGCTTCTTCACTTACCTTATCTTCTTCTAGATTCTTCTCGGCATTTATCTATCAAGTCCCTGGAAAGTCACAGAATACCAAAACTCGTGGAATTATGTTAGTTAGACCCCTAGACTTATGTTTGGTCTTTGACTTGAGCCCTTATTTCATGTTATTCAACTTATAATATTATGCTATAACAGGTGTCAACAAGCTCCCCCAAGCTTACCTCTGCAAGCTGCTTACACTTGGGTAAGGAGTCTTGTGATTATCTTGCAGCTACTTAATTTCCTTCGTGTATTTCTCAGCCGTTGTAGACTTGCGGGATTGATAGTCGTTCCTTCGGGGCGGTGCTCTGGTAGAAGGACCCCGGGGACGGGTCAGCCTTGTCGACACGCCAGAGTAATAATCACTAGTGTAGACGTGGTGTCTAGACTAAGGATTTTCTATCTTTTGCGGTGCATCCCACGGTTGAGGGGGTAGGCGGCTTGGTCGTGACAAGCCTTGTCCGTCCTTTGAAATCCCCCCACGTTCGGCTGTGTCGTAGAGCTAATTCTTAGGAAGCTTCCCGGTTGGGCGTTGGCGGTGCCCGAAGTGAGTATATAACGGACTTTAGAAATCCTTTGCACGGAAAACTTAGCCTATAGATACCTCGCTACTCTTAGAAAACAAACCCGTGCCTTAGGTTGACACAGATCGGAAAAGCAAGCTGCGCGACCGTTCTTGTGTAAAATACGATACCCTGCTTACCACCGGGTGAAGTGCTACAATGGTATTTCCGTGCGCTTGCGGATTTCTCTGTGTGCGTAAGAAACACCAACAAGCATTTCTGGCGCCGTTGCCAGGGACGGTTGTCGTAGTTATAATTCGAGCCTAGTCGACCTGTGTGACTGGTAGTATCCTTTTAAACAAAAATACCAAAAAGAGTCCCTGTTACTCATGGAGCAACCCACCCTACAAATCCTGTCCGCTCCTAAGGGCGAGCTCATAGAACCATGCCAATCTGCGAAGCCAATCACAGCTTCAGAGTATGAGCTCCGCCCTGGCTTTATAGCCATGGTTCAGGTCCGAGCCTTTTCAGGCTCGGAATATGAAAACCCCTATCATCACTTACGGGAGTTTGAGCAGCTGTGGGTGCCTGACTATTGCAGGCATGACACATGACATGTTGAGGTGGAAGTTGTTTCCGTTCTCTCTCACTGAGAGGGCGACTCAATGGTACGCCCATAACGTAGGGTTGGTAAACGGAGAATGGGAAGAACTGCGAAACAGATTCTGTGTAGCGTTCTACCCTTTATCCAGAATCGCGGCCCTGCGACAAGAGATACTCAACTTCCAACAAAGAGAGGGTGAAACCTTTGGTGCAGCCTGGGACCGGTTTACCACGCTTACACGATCCGGCCCAGACCTGTCCATACCAAACCACATGCTTTTACAGCATTTTCGGCTAGGATTGGATAGGGCAAAGCGCCCTGTTTTGCTTGATTTAGCTGGGCGGAGGGTCGTTTGCACATAAAACCACAGCGGAAGGAGAAGCTCTCCTAAACCGTATTCTTGAAAATACTCCTCTGCTAGAACCCATCCGAGTAGAACCCCCAGAAAACCGAGAGGAAGTCTCTTCGACTCTTGCCGAACTGAAACATCTTTAGAGAGACCCTCGCTGAACGAACCAAAGGAGACCGCATGCACGGATCTCCGTTCTTCGAGGTTGACTTTCTTCGATCAATTCGGTGATACCTCGGCACGAACAATGGAAGAAACCACTGTCCGGCTAGCCCTGAACAACCCCTGGACAAAATCTTTCTCCGAGGAGTCTATTAAGGAGCTAACAGCTATAATGAGCACGGAATGGTTGCGGGAGGAAGGACCTTCTTTCAAAGAAATTTGGATAATTGGCCCCTCTACACCAATCCAATGCGATTATCAGGGAAACGTGGTGAAAGTCATGTATAACCCTCTTTGTGGGAATAAACATAATGTCCAAAACCTTCGCACAAGCTTGTGAAGAGGAAGCTGTTAGGACCCCACAACACGGACCTTGCGCATAGCGCCACGCACCACCCTTGAAAGCCGTGGAGGTTATACATGAACAAATCTTCCTATCTGGGGAATGTCAAAATTTGTCTCGGATTTTCATGTTTTTGATATCAAGACTTCGACATCTGATCGGGCATCCCTTGGAGAAGATTCTTGATCTATCAACATCAGGGGATTTAGATGTCAAACTTCGGGAAAAAAAGTTTTCCATCCCAGTTACTCGAGCTAAAAACTTCGGTAGCAGAACCCTTCCTTGAGTATGACACGCCCGAGGAGGTCATGGGAGTTATGCTATATGAGAACCCGTAAAGCAGACCTAGAAAAAAAGACGCCCAATTCTTCATTGAAGAAGAGGGCGATTCAGGGGAACTCATAGAACTTCCCAAAGAGGAAGAGCTAACTTCGACCTCGGTTGAGTTTAAACCCCTACCCCCGGGCCTACGCTATGTGTTCCTAAACGGCGATTCACAAGCTCCTGTCATCATAAGTGACAAGCTTAGTGACCAGGAAACTACCCAACTAATAGCCGTCTTAGAAAAACACAGATCGGTCTTCGGGTATTCCCTTCAAGATCTAAAAGGGGTAAGCCCAACATCTTGCGCACACATCGCGATACCTATTGACCCTTCCGATTACCCCATCTTGCGAACCCCAAATAAGGCTCAATAATGCGATTTGCGCTGAGCAAGGCCAAGGTCATCCAAAGGCATTTTTGGTAGGAAGAAGGAAGTTCTCAAAGTTATTTCTTCACGCCGGGGATTATCTATCCCGCTACCCTTGGTGGACTTGGTATTTTTTACGCACAACTATTCCGTAGGTTTAAATCCGGGTAAACTCTAGCAAGCGCCGCGGAAAGTATTTAAAACTTGTAGCTTTCATCCGTAAAGTAAAATCAAGCATGAATTGAATTTAGTATTGTGAATCTTTCCGGGGCGATCGATTTCCACGACAATCCCGAGCTCTTTCCCTTTCACTCTCTTCCTCTTTTCCTCTAATACAACTAGGTGATGAAGTGAACTACTACTTGATATGGAGCAAGGCCAAGGTCATCCAATGGCCTCTTTTTGGTAGGAAGAAAAGAGGTTCTCTAAGGTTTTCCCAAAGTTATTAAATACCAACCAAGCATTCTTATGGAACCATATCTTCTACACATGCAACCATGTCTTTCCGAGGAGTTTTGGCGGGCTTACTTAACCCCACGCCTTCCAAACTTTCGAGGAGTTTGCGCGGGCGGCGAACCTTTCCGATTCTCGAAAAGATGGTGCATGGGCCAAAACGGGGGTTTAATGCTCTATCCACTCTTTGGCCGCCAAAAGCTCAACGCAAAAAACACCAACCATGTAATATTGTATTAGTGGTTCACTTTGGTGGGACTACAAAAGGCTTTGATCGTCTCGGTAAAGGTTAGTGATAAAGTAAAATATAAACATAGCAATTTGAGTTATGAACCACCCCGGGGCTACCACAACTATTCCGTAGGTTTGGGCGCAATCTCAAACGGTAAACTCTAGCCCAAGGCATTTATAGACACCACGCATACTTGTATTGCGCTAGTCAAACAATGGATCCATGGAGAAAAAAACTAGTTCCGCATTTAAAAAACTAGAACCTTTGGAGAAAATATTTTGGGAACATGGGCTATCTTTTATTCTCATCTTTTGTTTCTTTTCTTCTTCTTTTTTTTTTATAGAGGCGGGAGTACCCATTGTTTTAAAACCGGACACTTGTCCATTTTTTCCCTCTTTTTTTTTATAAAATCAAGCTTTTTTTTATTGAACTTTTGAGATATCAATTATTTTGAAAGGAAATCAAAGCATGTAGGAGTAGAACATTTTTGGATGGATCTAATTGGAAGGCATGTTCATGCGCCTACACCCAATGTAGGAGTAGTGCATATATTTGGTGGCGTGTACGTGATCTTGATTTAAGAGCATGATAAATTTCTCAACTAGGGTCAACAAGGTTTGACAGAGCTCAATGCAACAACAAGTAGCAAATGTAGAAGGTTTTCAAATTGTATCGTGGTATTTGGCCCCGGTAGGAATTTCTCACCATTGAGGAGTATGTGAGACTATGGTTTTTAACATTTTGATGAAAAGGAAATTCTCCAAGTACTTTGAATAGAAAAGGTTGGATTTCCATGTCAATGCCATATCTCACTTCACAACAACTTAGGCAGTATGTTTTTCCTATGTGTTTTTCCCACAAGCACTAAGGGTATGCAAGGAACAAAAATTTATGTAGGCAAAACTCAAAGAGCTATATTTATATTTACTTTTCGAGTTTTAATTCTAAGTGTGGAATTTTGGTTCTTTTAAAGTTTGCGTGTTTAAACAAGTGTAGAACCAGGAACATGCATATGAACAGGTGGGAGAGAAGTGATCAAACCGAGTTTTGTATACATTCCTCCACCGAGTTCATGATGTGGTTTGGCGCTTTCTGTTCTTCAATGGAATCTTGCACACCCCCACACTTCTTTGGAGCTATATGTTTTTTTATTCAAAGACAAAAGACAAGTGAAAATAACAAGGACCCTTACGGTGGAAAAAACACCAGAGAGTCAAAGGTTTATTTGATTAATGAATTATTCTAGACTCTATGTTGTTTTTATTTTATTTTTTTATTTTTTTTTTTTTATTTTTTTATTTTAAGCAAGGTCAGGGCTCACATCATTTTTTTTTATTGACCCCTTGGTGTGTGTGGAACTTGGACTTACACCTTCCTCCCCCACACTTGAACTTTTGTGTAAAATTCAAGTGTGCGAGGTCGTGGCCTCCATCCGAGTGTGTTCCATCACCCATGAGCATCAAAGTTTGTAGTTGATGTAGCCTCATATTCTCAAGCATTGTATGCTTCTTCGTTCTTCTTTGTCTCCACACGAAATGGTTAGCAACAAGAATACCCGAAGGTGTATACTAGCTTGATAACATGTTCTTGCTTTTTTTTATTAATAGTAAAAGTGCTTTTTTTTTTTATAACAAGAAATAAAGATTAAGGCAGAGGTAAAAAAAGAAATGAGTTTTTTTTGAAAAGAACAATTTTATTGAAGGTAAATCACATAAGGACGGGTTATCTCCGGAAGTGCTTTGTTTAAAGATGAAAGCTCGTCCCTTGGGAAACCTTTTAAATTTGAAACAAATGTTGGTGAAGTGGTTTCCCCTCCAACCCCAACCTTTGAATGTCGTCCTGTAAACTCATGCCGAAATACCACGAAATTTGCAAAATTTATGGTAGACAAAAGCATCTACAATAACCCTTTCAAAATTTTTATGAACAAAGAGCGAGAAAAGGTTGTAGATCATGGTGAAGATGGCTGAGTTATGGATCGACTCGGGGAGATTTTTCATATGAGCATGGAATGGATGGGACATTTAGAATGTAACTTCTATGTTCGTTGATGAAATATCCTATTTGTGGGGAGCACTTTCTTTTTCATGACAGATCAAGTTATCCTTAAAAATATGGATCGAAATTATTATTGCGGAGACTGTCTCACGCTCTCCCCAGTGATGGTCAGGAATGAATTCTGATGAGACATCGTGTGTGGGCATAGGGGGAGAAGCTGTAAAAATGTCTTCTATATGTATTGGTTCACCCTCTATGTGTTGTGAGTGTTCTTGATGTCTCATATAGGAATTCGAGGTATATGATGATTCTGATCTGGGAATTTCTAAAACATTCCCAAAATCATCATCGAGAAAAAGGTCATCCTCGAATCCAAAGGGACATGCATAAGGATGGGATTCATCATCCCACGAATTGTGATTGCATGTTCCCTTAACGGGAGGTTCCTCAACAACCGAATTATGGAAAGAATTTGAAGAAACTTCAAATTCAGTTGTAGGTACCTCCTCTCGATGGTCGGAGCTTGACTCTACTATTTCTACGGGAAACTCGTCATATATGCCAGTGTATGGGGTGTTCTCTAGGATTTTCTCTAGAATGGCTTTCCCCTCACTAATGGATTTATGCATGAACGAGCCTCCCGAAGATAGGTCAATTTGGAGAGCATCTTCCTTGCAAAGACCAAGATAGAAGTGGCAAAGAATGACTTGGTCGGGCAAAGAGAGGTCTGGGCCTGTATTTAAAAGACTTAAGAACCTAGCCCAAGATGCTCCTAGAGTCTCCTTCTCTTTTTGTTTAAATCTAAGAATTTCTATTCGAAGGGCAGCGACTCGGGAATCAGGGAAGAAAGCAAGACAAAATTTGTCTCGAAGTTCAACCCAGTTTTCGTGAACAGCTCCTACGGTATGAGCATACCATTGTTTCGCTCTTCCCAAAAGGGAGAATGGAAACAGTTTCCATTTAATGGTCTCCTGTGTCATGCCGGATAAAATGAGGCAAGAACACGTGTGCTCGAATTCCCGAAGGTGGCTATATGGATTTTCATTATCGTGCCCGAGAGAAGGGTTGGTCGAACCATGGCTATGAAAGCGGGGCGAATTTCATAGCCGTTTGTAAGAATCGGATGGGATGATGGTGGAGGCTCCAACGAATCGCCCTTTGGAGCCGAATGTTTATAGATAGGCGTTGAGTCCATGTGGTTGTGGTGATGGTGGTGGTAAGGTGCATAAAAATGGTGGTAAAAATAAAAAAGATACACGGACGACTTGGTTCGATCCTAGAACGACTACCGTTCCGGCAGCGGCGCTTTAAAAGCTTGTTGGTATTTTTTACGCACACGAGATAAATCCGCAAGCGCACGGGGAAAGTACCGTTGTAGCTTTTTCACGGAGTATTCGGGGTATCGATTTCCACGGGAGCGAGAAGTGAGCTGGAGCAAGGCCAAGGTCATCCAAAGACTGTTTTTGGTAGGAAGAAAGAGGTTCTCTAAGGTTTTCCCAAAGTTATTAAATACCAAGTTCAGGCTTACTTGACCCCACTTCTTTAGAGGAGCGGCGGAACCTTTCCGATTCTCGAAAAGACGGGAAACGGTAATCGGGTCGGGCCGCCAAAAGCTCTACGAAAACACCAACCCATACGTGGTGGACTACAAAGGCCCGATCGGGCTGTCACCCCGGGGCTACCACAACTATTCCGTAGGTTTGGCGCAATCTCGGGTAAACTCTAGCCCAGACACCACGTCTACGCTAGCGGATACGAAACTAGTTCCGTACGAAAACTAGAACCTTCGGTCGAACGGAGATCCGTAAGTAAAATCAAGCATGAACTGAATTTAGTGAAATAATAATATTGGAATTAGCACAAGATAACCTGAATCTTTCTCAGACGAGTCGGATTCGAAGAGGTACAAAGTTGAGGCGAAGCCGACAATCCCGGCTACTCCTCCGCTCTTTCCCTTTCACTCTCTTCCTCTTTTCCTCTAATACAACTAGGTGATGAACACCTAGAGGGACACTACTACTTGATATGGAATGTGGAAGTGATGCTCACAAGGTAGGATGTGTGTGTTACAAGGGAGGCAATGGCCTCTTTATATAGGGAAAGGAGGGAGAGAATGGAGGGCTACGCTTGCTTCTCTCTTGAAATTCAAGTTCATGGGCATGCAACCGCCTCCTCCTTGGCGCCATACCCAAAATACCTTCATGCAAGCCTTCCTAGCCATGCAAGTGCACATGTCTTGGCGCCAATTTGATTCCCCTCACATGCGACCAAGCATTCTTGGCGGGAACCATATCTTCTACACATGCAACCATGTCTTTCCGAGGAGTTTTGGCGGGAACGAAACTTTGCACCGCATGCAACCGCCGCTTGAAGATCGCTCCAAACCGCCAGAGAAAGGGCGGGTACTTTGGCCGAAAAAATGCGCCGGCCGCCGCAGTGGGCCGGTCGGCCCGAAATTTGGGCCTCCCGCCTCGGCCTTCTCTCTCGTCGCGTGTTTTGTCACTCATATGTTGGGCCTATGATGGTGCATGGGCCAAAATGTGCGCGGGGTTTGGATCTCTTGCTCTATCCACTCTTTGGCGTATTTCTGACTTTGCGCTTCCCACTTTATTTGGCATACTTTATTTGTATTTCCACAACATTCCTGCAAAACAACTTGAAACACCAAAACTCGTGGAACTCGTTAGATAAATAATGTTTGGTTATGTTTTCACATGTAATATTGTATTAGTGGTTCACTTTGGTGGTAGTAAAACATGCATTAATTGAGTGTCAACAACCACACAGTGATTGGGTTAGCCAGTCCAAGTGGTCCCTAAAAAGGGAGGAATGACAGTCGTTGAGAACGCTAAAAACGAACTCATTCCACAAAGGCAAGTCACAAGGGTGGAGAATGTGTATTGATTATAGAAAACTTAACAAGGCAACAAAGAAAGATCACTTCCCGCCGCCCTTTATTGATGAAATGTTGGAGCGGTTAGCGAAACATTCTTTCTTTATTTCCTTGACGGGTATTCTCGGCTACCACCAGATCCCGATCCACCCCGATGACGAGCAAGACCACGTTCACATGCCCATACGGAACCTATGCCTACCGTAGAATGTCATTTGGGCTGTGTAATGCACCTGCTTCTTTTCAGCGGTGCATGATGTCTATCTTCTCAGACATGATCGAAGAAATCATGGAAGTCTTCATGGACGATTTCTCTGTCTATGGTAAGACTTTTGAAAGTTGTCTGAAGAACCTAGACCGGGTCTTGCAGCGATGTCAAGAAAAGGACCTGGTACTTAACTGGGAAAAGTGCCACTTTATGGTCCGAGAAGGCACCGTTCTCGGGCACCTCGTGTCCGAGAGGGGGATAGAGGTAGACAGAGCCAAAATAGACGTTATTGAAAAGCTACCACCCCCAGTGAATGTCAAAGGGATCCATAGTTTCCTAGGTCACGCAGGGTTTTATAGAAGATTTATAAAAGATTTTTCACAAATCGCTAGACCCCTTACGGCCCTGCTAGCCAAGGACGTACCCTTTGACTTCACAGATGAGTGCTTGCATGCTTTCGAAACCCTGAAGAAAGCACTCATCTCGGCTCTGATCATCCAACCCCCGGATTGGTCGTTGCCATTTGAAATCATGTGTGATGCTAGCGACTACGCTGTTGGTGCGGTCTTAGGCCAAACCAAGGACAAAAAGCAGCATGCCATAGCTTATGCTAGCAAAACTCTGACGGGAGCCCAGCTTAATTACGCTACAACAGAAAAAGAACTCCTGGCAGTAGTCTTTGCTATCGAGAAGTTTCGATCCTACTTAGTGGGCGCAAAAATAATTGTCTACACAGACCATGCCGCCCTTAAGTATCTTCTTACCAAAAAGGATGCGAAACCTCGCTTGATCCGCTGGATTCTCCTACTCCAAGAATTTGACATAGAGATAAAAGATAAAAAGGGAGTAGAAAATACAGTTGCGGATCATTTTCGCCAAATATATGGGTAACTAACATGCGGGAGCTACCAATCAACGATTACCTGCGCGACGACATGCTACTCAAGGTGTCGCACTTCAACCCATGGTACGCAAACATTGTGAATTACATGGTTGCAGGCTATGTACCACCTGGGGAGAACAAGCGGAAACTCCAAATGGAGAGCAGACGGCACCTATGGGACGACCCATATCTGTACAGGGTGTGTGCAGACGGCTTGCTGAGAAGATGCGTACCAAGGGAGGAAGGAATGCAGATCATCGAAAAATGTCATGCATCTCCCTACGCCGGACATCTAGGAGTATTCCGCACACAGGCCAAAAATTTGCGGTCGCGGATTCTTTTCGGCCGACGATGTACGGCGACACTAAAAAGAGTTCATCGAAGATGCTACAAGCGCGTAAGACGGGAACATCACAGCTCGTGATGCAATGCCCTTACATTACAACCTTCAAATAGAAATATTTGATGTGTCGGGCATTGACTACATGGGGCCATTCCAGAAGTCCCATGATTGCGAATACATCCTGGTGGCAGTGGACTACGTGTCGAAGTGGGTAGAGGCACTACCATGCAGAGCTGCTGATGGCAAGCACGCGCGCAAGATGTTCCATGAAATCATCTTCCCTCGTTTCGGAACGCCACGCATGGTGATCAGTGACGGAGGATCGCATTTCAAGGACAAATCATTCAAGGCATTCTTGAAGGAGCTCGGCACTCGCACAATATTGCTACCCCATATCATCCGCAGAAACCGGCGGCGGGCAAGCCAAAACCTCCAATAAACAAATCAAAAAACATCCTGAGAAGACGGTCAACGAGATGGGGAAGGGTTGGAAAAACAAGCTACCCGATGCTCTCTAGGCATATCGGACGGCTTACAAAGCCCCCATCGGCATGTCACCTTATCAGCTGGTCTATGGAAAAACCTGCCATTTACCAGTTGAGTTGGAGCATCGAGCTCATTGGGCCATCAAGAAGTGGAATATGGACGTTAGACTCGCTGGGAAGAACCGTCAGAGACAAATCTCTGAACTAGAAGAATGGCGAGAAAAGGCGTACCACAGTGCAAAGCTCTACAAAGAGCGCACAAAAAGATGGCATGATCAGCGCATCAAGATCAAAGAATTCACCACGGGTGACAAAGTACTCCTATTCAATTCCCATGAAACTATTTGGCGAAGGGAAGCTGAGGAGCAAATGGAAAGGACCGTACACCATCATCAACACATCACCACACGGTGCAATTACAATCCAAGATGACGCAGGTGAGATACAAAAGGTAAACGGTCAACGCCTTAAGCTTTTCTTCGAGCCAGTATCTGATCTTAACCAAGAGCTCGATAGAATAGATTTATGCTTTGAAAATTAATTTGTGTTGATCAGCATACAAGAAATTTATATTTACAATTAAAATTGTTACAACTAAAAAAAATTATATAAGGTAATAATAAAATGTAAAATTTATCTATTTATTTTGCTAACTTTTTAAGTTCTTTATTTTCTTTTTACTTCATTGCCCTCACTAAAAGCATGCTTTGGTCAATTATTACACAAAGAATATCTACTTCCTAAATTAATCAAAGCATAAGCTATTTTTAAAATTTGAATTTGAGGATCAATTAGAGATCAGCAAGAAAGGAAACATTTCTCGCGCGGCAAACACCAATTCAAAACTTTTCAGAAAAGGAAACGGATGTGGCCGAAAACCCGACCAGGGGGGACACCTGGGTGGTGCGCGCGCACCACCTGGTGCGCCCGCACCCTGGCTGGCCCCGTTGGGTCTGGGATTTCGCCCATCTCCTTCTCCTTTCTCACAACCCACAGTAGTAAGGTTTGCTCCGCCAGATTTCGACCTGCCAAACCAGAGAGGAGAATTTGTCCTATAAAATCCACCCTCCTCCTCTCCATTCTTCACACCACTCCTTCTTGCTCTTCTTCTCTCCTCAATACTTCCTCTTCCAAGCTGAACAAGCAGCAAGGCTCTCTTTCTCCCATGGCACTAGTACCCTTCAATAGAGAGGAAGCCATGACTTTTGCCTCCAAATATCTAGAGAAGAGAGAGACCCCAAAGAGAGACCTTGCCCTCCTACCTTCTCCGATTGAAATTCCGACACCAAAGAAGAGGAAGGTAGGCGGCAAGGAAAATATCCCCATAAAAAACAAAGAGGAAACAATAGTATACTCCAATGACCCGACAAAACATCTCTCCAGTTTCTTCCAAAAATCCGATTCTTGTTTCCCATATACCTTAGAGCAAATGCCAAATGGGGAATGGAAGAAGCGGGTTCCCAAACCTCAGATCCGGGGACAACCAAAAGGATTCTTCGGGGACGACATTGTGCCCAAAGAGGGTCTTACGGTTGAGAGTGTGCAGAAGAAGATCACTGAACTCTCAAGCTTCGTCCGAACCCTTAGAGGCAGGCTAGCAGAAAGGCATAGCGCCAATATCCGCCTTAGGAAAAAGCTAGCAGACTTGCACGTTAGTTTGCATGAGGAGCTTAGACTCATTTGCTAGGGAGATGGGGGTAGAGCGCTCGATGGATCTCATTGACCTTTTCGAATAAAAGAGCTCTACCTCTCTTTCAATAATTAGGCGCGCACTAGTTTAAATTTTCAGCATTTCCCTTCCAATCATTTTGTAATTCCTTCAAAGTGTGCGCCCTATTTTGAATTATTCAATAAAGTTTTATTATTATATTATTGTCTATGTCTCCACTTGTTTTTGTCCTTGTGCAAAAGAAAATTAAAAATAGGTACAAAAACAAGTGTGGGGGAGGCTCACAAGTCAAAGGTACGCGATTTATTAAAATTAAAATGTTGACTTGTGACCTTTTCTTTAAGTGCTAAAACCTGAACCAAGCTCCATCTCTATATCTACCAATTGATACATGGCATGCATACATTTTATTCCTCGTCATAATCTTGTTGAGCAATTATCCTCTAGGGACCCCATGCTTATCTAAATAATTGATCTTTGTGATATGGTAGAATGACTTGAAGCTTGCTCTCTTTTGCAATAAGACTTGGTTTTATCTTCAAAAATTTAAAATAAAGCATGCTCATGGTTTGACTTAGCCAAATCCTACCAAAGCCCGAACAATATCATGAATATCCACTATAGCTATTACCGGGCTGTATTGAGTTTTGTCGGGCTCGTTGATCCGCGTTGAGAGAGGCTCATACCCTCAAGATCGAAAAACACGTACACCCCACATATACACGCCGGTTCTCACAATGAGAATTGCGCACAACATGCATCTTCACCATCCACCAAATAAATACTCCATTCATTATACCATGATCATCTCCTGTTATCAAGAAAAATGCAAAGAGAAGGATACAGGCTGCAGAAAAAGAAAAGAATAAGAGATGAAAAATGGACATGTGTCCGAGGGCGAGTAGAGCTCACATCTCCAAAAAAAAAAAAGGGGGGAAGAAAAGAAAAGAAAAGTAGCCTGTATCTCTCCAAAAGCATACAAAAAAGAAAGGAAAGAGATCATAAGTCAAGGAGTAACCACAAAGAAAATATATCATCAATATTTTCCACACACTCTTGCACATTTCGATCTAAGGGTATGGCACCTCTTTCCAACGATCCGAGCTTGACCCGACAATATATCAGGAGGTACGTATGCATCACTCCACTTAAAGATCATAAAAAAAACCCCGCAAAATAGGATGAGTGAGAGTGATACAAACAAGAGTGCTTTGAGAGGAAAATTCAAACAAGAGTGATTTTGTGAGAGTCAATGCCATAAAAGAGCAATGCTATTTTCTTTCAAAAAAAATTCAAAAATTTACCAAGTCTTTTCGCATGAGTAGTAGCAAGAAGATGGAAGTTCATGCTTTGTTCCATTGCTCAATTATTCTAAGATAGCTTGGTAGCCACCATGAATGCTCACAAAGGCAGGTAAGGCTTGGAATAACTTTGTATGCAAGTTTACATCTTGGAGATTGAACCACTTTAGTCCTCGTGCCTTCACTCGAGGACGAGTAAAGGGCTAAGTGTGGGGAGTTTGTTGACGGTAACCAAAGCGCAAATTAAACACCGTCAACATAACACCGAAAAACAACCTAGAAATAGGGATTTCAACTAACATATTCCAAAGTTTTGGTGTTTATTTGGACTTGCAGGTACCAACCCAAGGATGATCACTTTGGGCCAAAAAAGACAAAGAAAAAGAAATAAAACCAACAAATAGAAAAAGGCCCAAAGGAGCAAATGGCAAGCCCAAACAGGAATCGGGACAAAACGTCAAAACCAGGCCGGGCCAAGACCACCTCACGACTTTTCACGGCAAGGAGGCCCAACCCTGCCGAAGCGAGCCAGGGGGCCCCGCAGGCGCGCCACACACCACAGTGCGGCCGCACCGGCTAAGGCGGTTCGGGCCCAACTTCGGGAAGGCGGTTTGTTACCTTCCAAAACGAGCACTACCGACGTTAGATGGTCGGTTTCGCAGATTAGGAAGGTGTTCCCAGGTCGGTTTAGGTGATTTTAGCACTTAGGCCCCTCCCCTTGTGTATAAATAGTTCCCTCCTTCACCTCTCTACACAACAATTCAAAGGAGAAACCAAATCCACTTGTGCAAGAGAGTAGAATTAGTTCTTCTTCTTCTACTTCTTCTTCTATCTTCTAATTCTAGAGAGTGAGAGGGAAAAGCTAGAAAGAAGCTTTGTTCTTTCTACCTGGAGTTGCCGGTTCGCCTCTCGGTGTTCCGCGGTTCCTAGGAAGGAGTCTTAGGACTTGTCGGCTTTGTGTCTTTCGCTTACACTTTGGTAAGGAGTCTTGTGATTATCTTGCAGCTACTTAATTTCCTCCGTATATTTCTCAGCCGTTGTAGACTTGCGGGATTGATAGTCGTTCCTTCGGGCGGTGCTCGGTAGAAGGACCGGGGCCGGGTCGGCCTTGTCGACACGCCGCAGTAATAATCACTAGTGTAGACGTGGGTGTCTAGACTAAGGATTTTCTATCTTTTGCGGTGCATCCCACGGTTGAGGGGTAGGCGGCTTGGTCGTGACAAGCCTTGTCCGTCCTTTGAAATCCCCCCACGTGTGTCGTAGAGAGCTAATTGCCGGAAGCTTCCCAGTTGGGCGTTGGCCGGTGCCCGAAGTGAGTATATAACGGACTTTAGAAATCACTGCCTGGAAAACTTAGCCTATAGATACCTCGCTACTCTTAGAAAACAAACCCGTGCCTTAGGTTGGATCGGAAAAGCAAAGCGACCGTTCTTTGTACGATACCCAAGGGTGAAGTGCTACAATGGTATTTCCGTGCGCTTGCGGATTTCTCGTGTGCGTAAGAAACACCAACAAGCATTTTAAGTTATAATTCCTAGTCCTGTGGTTTGGTAGTATCCTTTTAAACAAAAATACCAAAAGAGTCCCGTTACTCATGGAGCAACCCCACCCTACAAATCTTAAGGGCGAGCTCATAGAACCATGCCAATCTGCCAATCACACGGCAGTATGAGTCGTACGGCTTTATAGCCATGGTTCAGGTCCGAGCCTTTTCGGGCTCGGAATATGAAAACCCCTATCATCACTTACGGGAGTTTGAGTATGTGTGGGTGCGACTATTGCGAGGCATGACACATGACATGTTGAGGTGGAAGTTGTTTCCGTTCTCTCTCCGAGAGGGCGACTCAATGGTACGCCCATAACGTAGGGTTGGTAAACGGAGAATGGGAAGAAGCTGCGAAGCAGATTTACGTAGCGTTCTACCCTTTATCCGAATCGCGGCCCTGCGACAAAGAGATACTCAACTTCCAACAAAGAGAGGGTGAAACCTTAGGTGCAGCACGGGACCGGTTTACCACACACACGATCCGGCCCGGACACTGTCCATACCAAACCACGTGCTTTTACAAAGCATTTTGGCTAGGATTGGATAGGGCAACCGCCTGCCGCTTGATTTGCTTGCAGGAGGGTCGTTTGCACATAAAACCAGCGGAAGGAGAAGCTCTCCTAAACCGTATTCTTGAAAATACTCGCTAGAACCCATCCGAGTAGAACCCAAGCGCCTTGAAACATCTTTAGAGAGACCCTCGCCTGAACCAGAACCAAAGGAGACCGCATGCACGGATCTCCCGTTCTTCGAGGTTGACTTTACTGATCAATTCGGTGATACCTCGAAGTACGAACAATGGAAGAAACCACCTGTCCCGGCTAGCCCTGAACAACCCCTGGACAAAATCTTTCTCCAGGAGTCTATTAAGGAGCTAACAGCTATAATGAGCACGGAATGGTTGCGGGAGGAAGGACCTTCTTTCAAAGAAATTTGGATAATTGGCCCCTCTACACCAATCCAATGCGATTATCAGGGAAACGTGGTGAAAGTCATGTATAACCCTGCTGTGGGAATAAACATAATGTCCAAAACCTTCGCACAAGCTTGTGAAGAGGAAGCTGTTAGGACCCCCACAACACGGACCTTGCGCATAGCGCCACGCACCACCCTTGAAAGCCGTGAGGTTATACATGAACAAATCTTCCTATACAGGAATGTCAAGTCGTCTCTGGATTTTCATGTTTTTGATATCCAAGACTTGACCGATCGGGCATCCCTTGGAGAAGATTCTTGATCTATCAACATCCGGGGATTTAGATGTCAAACTCGGGAAGAAAAAGTTTTCCATCCCAGTTACTCGAGCTAAAAACTCGGTAACAGAACCCTTCCTTGAGTATGACACGCCCGAGGAGGTCATGGGAGTTATGCTATATGAGAACCCAGAAACAGACCTAGAAAAAGACGCCCAATTCTTCATTGAAGAAGAGGACGATTCGGGGAACTCATAGAACTTCCCAAAGAGGAAGAGCTAACTTCGACCTCCGGTTGAGTTTAAACCCCTACCCCCCCAGGCCTACGCTATGTGTTCCTAAACGGCGATTCACAAGCTCCCTGTCATCATAAGTGACTTTAGTGACCAGAAACTACCCAACTAATAGCCGTCTTAGAAAAACATGATCGGTCTTGGTATTCCTTCAAGATCTAAAAGGGGTAAGCCCAACACTGCACACATCGCATACCTATTGACCCTTCCAAAGACCCCATCTTGCCATAGCTCAATAATGCGATGCATGAAGTCGTGAAGAAGAAAGTTCTCAAGCTTCTTCACGCTTGGGGATTATCTATCATTACCACTCAAGTATTTTTTACGCACACAGATAAATCCGCAGCGCACGGAAAGTACCGTTGTAGCTTTCACCGGAGTATTCAGGTATCGATTTCCACGGGAACGAAGTGAATCGAGCAAGGCCAAGGTCATCCAATCACTGCCTGGAAAACTTAGCCTATAGATACCTCGCTACTCTTAGAAAACAAACCCTTGCCTTAGGTTGACACAGATCGGAAAAGCAAGCTGCGCGACCGTCCTTGTGTAAAATACGATACCCTGCTTACCACCGGGTGAAGTGCTACAACGGTATTTCCGTGCGCTTGCGGATTTCTCTGTGTGCGTAAGAAACTCCAACACTGATCAGCAGCTTCTTGTGAGGGAGGCAGGTTGAAGATTGTTTCGATGTCTTTGTCTAGATAGTAGCTGAGTGAGCACTTAGCTTTTTTACTGAATGAGAATAGATGAGGATATCTATCTTTGACTGGTTGGCTGATCCAGCAATCATTCCAAAACATAATTGTGTCTCCCGAACCTAGGTTACTGATGGTTATAGATCTAAATTTCTGAAAAAGCTTTAGGACTTGTTTCCACCAAAATGATCCAACTGGGCTCCTTGCTTGTGGAGGTGTCTGATTGTTTGAATATAGTTTTTCCCAGGTTAAATTGACCCAAGGTATGTCAGCCTTGTTATAGAATTTGTCTAGGTTTTTCATAAGAAGAGCATCATTTTGAGTTTGGATGTCAATGATACCTAGACCACCTTCATCTTTGGCCTTGCAAGCTTCTTCCCATGCCACTAAACAGGTGCCTTTCTTGCTTATATCACCCTTGCTCCATAACCAGTGTTTTCTGTAGACATCGACTTGTTTGACCACCTGTGGTGGGATCTTGATAGTGCACATGTAGAAAGCGGGCAGTGTGAGAGGACTGAATTAACATATAGGAGTCTTCCATGATATGATAGAAGATTACTCACTCCTGTGAGTCTTCTTTCAATTCTGGTGAGTAGTGGGGAGAACTCATCAATAGTTGGGCTGGTGGTGTCTAGTGGGAGGCCCAGGTAGGTGAATGGCATTCTGCCCAATTGACATCCAAATGTATTTGCCAAATGTGTTGCTCTGGAGTTATCCATGTTGATAGGTACCAAATAGGATTTTCCAAAGTTTACATGTAACCCTGTGGAATCAGAAAAAGGTCTTAGTAAACATTTCAAATTAAAAAGTATTCTGGCATCACCTGGTAGGATAAGGAGCCTGTCATCGCATATTGAATAATTGGAAAATCCCCTCCAAAATTTTCGAGAAATTGGATGTTTTAGAATCGACCGCCGGGCTTTATTGATGATATTTTGGAGTAGATCGGCGACCAAAATGAGCGGGGGAGGGGTGAGAGGGGGTCACCCTGTCTAACCCCTCTCTTACAGGTGAAACTCTTGCCAGGTATACCATTAAGAATGACCGATGAGGTCCCGGAACCTAGGAGATTTTTGAACCCACCCCAACCATTTTCGATTTGAATCCCTTATGTTTTCGGTATTTCCAGAATGGCCTTGTGTTCTAGTTTGCCAAAGGCTTTTTCAAAATCTAGTTTCAGAATTACCACCTTCTTTTTTTGACCGATGGCATATGTGTAGAAACCGAAAAGACCAAGCTAGACAGTCCTGTATTGTCCTCCCTTGTATGAAACCATATTGGTTGGCATGTATAAGTTTTGGGATCACCATCTGAAGTCTCTGTGACAAAATCTTAGTAATACATTTGAGGGAGTAGTTGAGCAGTGATATAGGTCTGAAATCATTGACATGTTCTCGGATTGTCCTTTTTTTTGGGATCGAGCAATCACAGAGGAGTTGATGCTACTGATATCCACATTTTCATTACAAAAATTTCTGAAAAGTCTAACAAAGTCATTCTTGGTTATGTCCCAAGTTTTCTTGATGAAGAAACCATTCAATCCATCTGGCCCAGGAGCATGACTGTTGGGTAATGCCTTGATGACTTGTTCAATTTCCTGATCACTGAAGGGGGTGTCAATTTCCTCTAAGTTCTGTTGACTTAAGAGATCCTCCAGATTGTATAGCATACCAGTATATTCAGAGATGCCTAGTCTGTTCTTGTAAGCTGTCCAAAGAAGCTGGGCTTTTTGCTCATGATCATTGATTGCTATTCCATCATCATTTATCAGTGAAACAATAAAATTTTTCTTGTGACAGATTGTGGCCATGGTGTGAAAGTATTGGGTGTTTTCATCACCTAGCTTAACCCACCTGATAGTGTTTCTTTGCTTCCAATATTTCTTCTTAGACTGTAGCAAATTGTTCAGATGCCATTTAACTAGGGATCTGAATGACTTTTCATGTGTAGATAGACTTCTTTGTTCTTCTAGTCCATCAAGAAGACATAAAACCCATTTGCTATTGTAAATGAGTTTGTTGAGGTTTGAAAGCTTTTACGCTCCATGCTTTCAGTCCAATTTTAATTTGTCGCATTTCTCGACAGAGTCTTTGCTGCATTGGCAAAATATGGAGTGCTATTCCAATATAGTTGGACAGTTTCCATGAAACCAGGGTGATCAGCCCAATAATTTTTGAATCTTAACATGTTGGACTTAGGAATAGAGCTTCCAATATGAAGGACATAAGGCACATGGTCAGAGACTGGTTTTGATAGAACCTGTACATGAGTGGCTGGATAGGAGGTAGACCAGTCAGCTGAGGTGAAGATCCAGTCCAGCTTTACCAGAAGTGGATCCTCCTGCATATTGCTCCATGTGTAGCTCCTGCCATTAAAAGGTATCTCAACAAGGTCAAGATCAGAAATGAGTTCATTGAACATATTCATTTCATTAATGTCTCCCCCGGGTTTGTTTCTGTTTTCATTATTCCTGATGAGGTTAAAATCACCACCAAGGATCCAATCATCGTAGGAAGAGGTGTCCAGATTCATAAGCCAGGTGACAAAAGCCTGTTTTTGACTAGAGCAAGCAGGTGCATAAATATTAGTGATGTGGATGCTCCTGTTGTCTAGTTTGGAGGTCAGCTTGGTGGTAATAGCATAGGAATTGGACCGTATAACCGTGCCATCAAAAACATTAGAGTTCCAAACAGTTAAGATCCCACCAGAGGCACCTACTGAAGGTGAGAAAGCAAAGCTGTCAAAATGTCTGGGGCAACACTTTTTGATGTAAAAAATGTCAAAGTTTTCTCTTTTGGTCTCTTGTATGCAAACAACTTGGCAAGCACTTTCATTGATCTTATCTCTAATTGCATCTCGTTTGTTTTGTGAATTTATACCTCTGATATTCCAAAATAACACCTTACTTCTTCTAGAGTTTCTATTGTTGTTCTCCATAAAGATAAGGTTGGGCTTTCATTAGGAGTTTATCCCACCAGGGGTTAAACATTTGGCCAACAATAAAGATAATGAACCATAAATCTGAGCAGTAAGTGCAGAGGATGACAGCAGAAATAAACCAAAGGATAGTGTGATAGAAGAACATCAGGGGACATCTCAAATAGTTCAAACCAAACTTAGCATTAACACACTTAAACTGATTGTTCACAAAGTGACCCACTGAGGTGCTAG
This sequence comes from Hyparrhenia diplandra, assembly GCA_015847255.1. NCBI lineage: Eukaryota > Viridiplantae > Streptophyta > Magnoliopsida > Poales > Poaceae > Hyparrhenia > Hyparrhenia diplandra. The sequence continues at coordinate 113,766 of JADLZK010001268.1, forward strand.
AGCACGACTTAGCACAGTACAACAGTTTATTCATCTAGTACATGCACTGGGGATTCACACTAAAGGGATCAAAAGCAAAAGGCACCATGGTCGAGACAGGTGCAAACCAACTCCAGCTGTTTCTACTCATTGATGTCGTCCTTGTCTAAGAGAGCAGCAGACACAGTACTAGGCTGTATCTGGAGGAACTCAGTCCCGATGGCATGGAGGATGTCTTTGGGCAGCAGGGGTGCAGTATCAGCAGCCTGGGGTGGGATCATCGCCAGGGGAATGGGCTCAGCGACAGCTTCTCCTTTTTTCTTCATTTTCTTGCCACGAGGAGTCTTGCCCTTCTTGGGAGTCTTCTCTTTGATCTCTCCCTTGTGCTTCTTGGCACTCTCTGCATCCTTGAAGCCTTCTTTCTCTCGAAAGCAACCCTCCGCTTACGCCTCGAGGTAGGCATCATCCAGAGGTTCCTTCATCTTGATCTGCCTCTTCTTTCTGGGGGACTTGAAGACTTCGGGGACTTCCTCCAGCAACTCTACTTCAGAGTCAACATCTGGCAGGTTGTTCTCAATCTCAAACTCAACTTGGTAGTACTCCTCTTCAGTGTTCTGTTCTTCCTCATCGATGAAGGTCAGCAACTCTTTTTCTGCTTCCTGTCCATCGAGCTTTGGATCAAGAATGAAAACCAAATGCACCAGAAGAGGAGTATCAGCAAAGTAACTTGGTATGAGGGTTTCATGATTGCAACAGATAAGATTTAGATGTCTTAGGAAACAGGGTGAAGGGGAGATGGTGAGGGAGTTGAGTACCTCTCTGATAAGTGAAGGAATGACCCTTATCATAGGATCAGAGCTGCTTGCACCAGCAATGGTGGACTTGATCTTCAGAAAATCAGCAGCAGCTTTGTCAATCAGACTAGAACCTATGGCTGTGTCTGTATCCTTGTCCTTACCAGAGGAGGGCTTCACTATCTCGAGGGTCTTAGCTTCTATTGGTATGGCAGCTTGAGTCACAAAAGTTGCTGAAAACTTCTTACCAACCAGAGCTGAGTTGTTATCTTCAGTGAAATTCAGAGGAGCAACGTGCTAGGGCCAGCGATCCCAGCCCTCCAAACTAGCATTGTTCCCAGCAGATGAGCCATTGCCACCATTAACAGATCCAAAGTCAGTACCATTAGCAGGACCAGAACCCAGTCCATTACCACCATCAGGGTTGGAGCTGCTACCAATCCAACGTGGTAGTTCTGGTGGTGGGGGGTGGAGTGGGCCAGCAGTCACGAAAGCTTCCTCATCCTGCAAGACAGTTATATTGTTCCTCTTCAACACATAACAGGGGCAAGTCCAGGACTGGCCTATGGTGGGGATTCCAGCATTCACCTTCACTGAGCTAGGTATCTTAGCATCATCATTTAAATAGACCTTAGCAACAACCCTGGCTATGTTCTCTGGCTCTAACCATTCAGTCATAATACCAAAACCCGAGACTGCTTTAGCAATGCAAATTGAGTCTTTCAAATCTTCAGGGAAAGCAAGCAACATAACCCAGGATTCACGATCAATATCAAATTTACGAGCATTTAAACCATCATCATGCTTGTGTACTGTCATACGGTACTGATTGAACCTAAAGGTTGGACCCAGAAATCTTTCCCTTTCCAGAGAACTACCAAACTTAACATAGGCATCTCCAACTGCGCATTGATAAATACCAACTCGGGGGACCTCATGTACCTCTTGGAAGAAGGAGCGCAGAGCTTTCTCGAGTTCTTTGAAGTCATCCTTGTGAACCGGCGGCTCCAGACGGACGATGGCTAGGTCTTCGCTGTACTTGGTGTAGCAACCGATGATGAAGACTTCATGGCGGAGCAGCGGGTTGATGGCCGACTCATCCACAGTGAAACCAGCAGGGAGATGTGGGGTCGGGTCAGCCGACCAGTTCGCCATTGCGGTGGATGGGGAGGAACTGGGGTTTTCTCGAGTAGAAGGCGAAGGGTTGGGGGAAAAGGAGAGACCGGAGTTGCCGAGACTGGTGGTATTTAAAGAGGTAGGTGGAGACTTTCCAAATTCCAGTTGATTGATGGGCCGATATCTTTTGATCCGGATCCTCCTAGAAAGGCAATAAGATGATAGGTGTCCATAATTGAAACAGGATCTGCACCTTACTTGTGAAACACAATCTTTCCAAAAGTGGCCATGGGCCAGGCATCGACTGCAGAATTGACCAGGACCCGATCCGGTTTGTCTTTGGGCTGGGCCAGAATCCAATTCGGGTGTCTTGCTCTTTGTGGGAGATTTGAGAGACGGGCCTCCATGGAATTTCGACGGATTAACCGTTGGGGCATGAGCAGACCGTTGTGCTTTGAGAGGGCCAGAAATGGAGACCGGCAGCACATTTGAATTTGAATTTGGAGCATGTGTCCTTTGATCACGGCTGTTTCCTGAAACATTAGGAATTTCCAAAGAGAGCTGTTCCTTGTTCTTCGGGATCCAACGACGAACACGCTTCTTTGGTTGTTGCTTGAGAAGATCTAGAGATGGGGGTATTGGCTTCAGTTTTTTGGGGGAGTCAAGATAATTCTTATGATAATCATTCGGATAAGAAAGGCGAAGAAAGACTCTTCTGTTGGGATTAGCTGGAGTTTTAACAACATCAGCATAGCTTTTACTAAAGCTTATCGAAGAACAAGAGTTCATCTTAGAATTGGAACCCACATGGGTCCATTCAGCTTCTAATTCCTTAATCCAACAATCATAATCCCTGATCCAATTAGGGCCACCCCCACTCCAAAGGTGAAAGAAAGCCAAAAAAGATTTGCAAGTGTAAGTTTTGAGCTTGTAAATCATTAAACCGACGTTCTTGCAAGCAACACTAAACTTAAACATCCAGCCTGAAAGGAAAAGGACCCCAAAATCTTTTGCAATGCCTCCCAGACAAGATTGAAGTATCAAACTAACAGATTGTTCATTGAGACGGATGGCGGATCTGCCGAAACTGACCACAAGATGGAAGATCGAGGGGGAAGATGGAGAAGAGGGACTGACCGAGCATCCAAAGCGCTGAGAGACGAGGGAGGCAAAGTGCCTCCCATGATCGAAAGACAGATCAGAGGGGCCTGCCATTCGGAGATCACCTGATTAGAGTTGGGCGCCATCACCGGAGGGGAGGGGAGCGCCGGAGAGCTCGCCGGAGGGGAAGGCTGGAGAGCGATGGGGGGAGGGAAGCGCCATCTGTTGTTGTTGTTGCACCCGCATCAGTATTGATCTTCCACCATCCCTCCCGTAATAATAAACTCGACTAGTCCTACATTCGGAGGGTGGATTCCAAAGGACTCAACAGGACTGTCACTCCCGCGATCTACCACACGGCTCGGAATATAGGGTGCAATTGCAGATAAACGTTGTATAAACACCATGTTTACACATTGCTTATCACCCACATAGTGATCATCTATATGGATGCTATACAATTCCATGCATAAAATATAAAGCAATCTTACTAAACTAAACATATAATTGTAGCAAGCATAAACACATATCAATAAGAATATAATAATTATAAAGATCGAGCCATAACAATTGTATTCTAAATATAATAGTACTTACGGATCGAATACAAGAGAGAAGTCTCAAGAACGATGATCCTTGCTACTTCTTGACTATCGTGAACTCAAGATGAACTTGATCTTCAACTAGAACTAGCTAGATAGCTAACTACTTCTAGTATGAACTAGGGCTTAGGTCTAGACTTGCATTTGGACTAGACGGGTATGAGTTGATGAATGAATATGATAATGAAATTGATATCAGCCCCCGGGTCATTTGGTCTTCTTATATAGCACTTGGCGATGAACATGAACCCTTGGATCAAACCGACCTTCAACAACAAAAGATAGATAGATACAACCTCAATGTCGGTAGTAAACCGACATAAAAATGTGAGGTCGACAAGGCCGACCCACCCGGGCGGCCGGCCTACATGGCATCGGGCGGTACGCGGTGGTGGTGTGCCACCTCATCTTCCCGTTTGTTCCGGTGTTCTCTCGGTATCTTCTAGAATGTTTTAATCCACTTTTCGGGTTGAGTTACTTCACGGTCAAGTCTTGTCATCATATGTCTTGTATATTCGGAACTTTCTCCATTCTTCTCAAAGATTTATCTATCAAGTCCCCTCGGAAAGTCACGTAATACCAAAACTCGTGGAATTATGTTAGTTAGACCTCTAGACTTATGTTTGGTCTTTGACTTGAGCCTTTATTTCATGTTATTTAACTTATAATATTATGCTATAACAGGTGTCAACAGTCTTCAAGTTAGGATTATCTTACGAATTTTTGGTGTGCAAGGGGATATCTCATCTATAAGGGAGACCCTTATTAGGAAATAAATAAATAGGATATGCTTGTAAAAGGTATTCCGATCATATAAGAAAACCTTATAGAGATTGCTTAGATTACAAGTCCCACTAGCCGGGCTATATAAGCAAGAGGCATGTAATCTCTAGGGGATACGCAAGCAATAAAAATATATCTATCGCTTTGAGCACCCCGCCTCCTCCACCGCCGCCGCCAGACCCCGCGCCCCGCCGCCGCCCGACCCGCGCCGCCGGCCGCCCCTCCTCCCCACGGCTCCCTCCTCTCCATCTAGTTGCTCGTCTTTGCCGCCGCCGCCGCCGCCGGTGAGAAGCTGCAGCCCCCCACGCCATCTCGGGAGCTCCAACGGTCGACGAACACGTGTCAATTCGGCCCAATCTAGCCGGAATCGACAAACCGGTATCCGGAGACCAAGACGATTCCCACCACCGATGCCTTCCGAGATGGGGAGTTCACCGCAGCGCTGAAGGCGCTCCCCGACAATAACTGCGTCCAAGATCGCCCGACGCCCGACAAGATGGAGACGCGCCTACGCCGCAAGGAGCACGTCTTCATCAACTCCAGGACTACACCGAAGCACGACGACCAAGCCGGAGGATAGCCCACGGGCCGCCGCCGCCGCTCGGCACAGGGCCGGCCCCAGGCGCCGCCGGCCGCCGCCCCTCCCTGTCGCAAGGCCCCGTCGACGGCTCCGACCCGCTATCCTCCACCGGAGGAGGACGATGGCGTTCCGGTGACGCACCATTTGTCATCGACGTCGTCCTCGACGACACCGCAAAGACCGGCTGCCCTCTCCTCTCCACCGACACCTGCGATCGGCAGGATTCTCCGGCAGAGACGGCGTCACCCGCGGTGCCCCGCCCCGGGCGCCACCCGGCCCCATGGACGCGCCACTCGCGGCACCCAGGACCGTGGTGCCACCCGCGGCATCACGCCCTCCCCCCTACGTGACACGTCTGCAAGTCCAGGAGTACGACGGCACCGACGACCCCGACCTCTAGATTCGCAAGCTAGAGCTCTTCTTCCAGCTTAACTTGGAGATCGACCCGACCGACTACGTGAGTTACGCCGCCTTCCACCTCACTGGTATTGCTGCAGTTTGGTTCATGGATCTGTCCAAGAAGAAGTCTACGATTGAGTGGGATGAGTTCACTCACCGCCTACGCCATCACTTCGGACCCCCCGCCTACCTCGACACTTCGGGGGCGTACGCGCCGCCGCCTTCCCAGGGAGGCAAGCTGGATGACTACATCAACGCCTTCGAGAACTATGCACTACGCATGGAACTCGAGGGACAGCGCCACCGTGTCAGCCTCTTCGTGGGAGGCCTGCGGGAGACGCTTCGCACCACGCTCGAGTGGTTCGAGCCTCATTCGATGGAGGAGGCCATCGACCTTGCCCGCCGCTACAACGATGACGAGTCGGACGACGCCGACGAGGACGCTGGCACCAGCGCCGCCATGGCCGACCGCCACGCCTACCCAGGCGACATTGATGGCGACATAGCGGTTGCCCTGGTTGACCGCATGCCAGGACAACAGCGTCTTCTTTGCCGCCATGGACGACATCGACGGGCTGACGGTGAACGACATGATTGCTGAGCTGCACTTGGGCGCGACGACCAACAAGGAGCTCGGGATCATCGTCGACGCCATCGAGTTGCGGGCTACCTCACCAGAGTGGAGCCTCCACTACGGCATCGTGAGGTACTTCCACCGCTATTACATCCCCGCGCTGAGCTTCTCCAGATCTCCTGGCGGGGAGAACATCCCGCCGCATGGCGTAGCAATGGGCTTCCACCTCCCTAACCGCCCTCGAGGATCGGGCGTTCCCAGCCAAGCGCCCTCCTACTACAGCGCGACCGACGACGTCGGTCGAGGGCGCCACCGTCCCTCCTCTACGACAACAACGGCGACGTCTTCTTCCGCATCAACAACGTCACGGTTGGCGCACCGTGAACAAAGGAGATGCAGTGGGCCCTCCGTCGACGCCCGGCGTGACCTCCACGGCTGCCTCCCTCGACTTCACCTCGTCACCGCCCCACGTCACTTGACACGTCTAATGCGGGCAGCTCCATGCAAAGGTGACAAAGGCCGGCGACTTACACCTACACGTCTCCTCCTCCGACTCGCCGGATGACCGAGTATCCGGGCACCCTCGGCGCCTCCGTCATGCGTCGTGCATGGGCGGAACGCCCTTCGTGCAGCCCTGCGCGAGCTTCAAGTTCAGCATCTACTTCGGCGACCTCCACCTCGACTTCTCCTTCTCCGACAAGGACGCCAAGATCTGCAGCGACACGACAACGACAAGTGCGGCCCTCGATCCTCTACGCCGGGCCCGGAGTTGTCACTTCCCGATCAGCGTGCCTTTCGCCACCACCCGGTGGGTTGGGCGGCACGTGGACGCGCTGCCCCTCGTCGAACGGTGGGGAAATGTCATGATCCAGGTGGGCCAGCCGGGGACGGGCTAATTGGGCTCGACGCGCGACGGCCGCCGGCCCGAGAGGGGGGGGGCGTAGCGCGCGCAAAGGGGGCGGGGCGCCCTTGCCGCCGCCGTCTTCTCTCTCTCACGAGTCCGAGTTTGCTTCGTCTTCAAGTTAGGATTATCTTAGGAATTTTTTTGGTGTGCAAGGGGATATCTCATCTATAAGGGAGACCCTTATTAGGAAATAAATAAATAGGATATGCTTGTAAAAGGTATTCCGATCATATAAGAAAACCTTATAGAGATTGCTTAGATTACAAGTCCCACTAGCCGGGCTATATAAGCAAGAGACATGTAATCTCTAGGGGATAAGCAAGCAATAAAAATATATCTATTGCTTTGAGCACCCTGCCTCCTCCACCGCCGCCGCCAGCCCAGCGCCCCGCGCGCCGCCCCCGACCCGCGCCGCCGCCGGCCGCCCCCTCCTCCCCACGGCTCCTCCTCTCCATCTAGTTGCTCGTGCTGCCGCTCGTCGCCGCCGGTGAGAAGCTGCAGCCCCATACGCCATCTCAGGAGCTCCAACGGTCGACGAACACGTGTCAATTCCAGCCCAATCTGGCCGGAATCTGACAACTTCCCATGCAGCCCATGACATGCCGGCCCGGCAAGATGGAGAGTTATTGATTAATCTTCTGAGTGGAACAAGATATACATACACATATACATCTAGGCTCAACGATTTGTAGCTGATAGACGTACGTTGCCAGAGAATCCATACATGCTGGCCGTATATACCCCAAGTTGTAGAATCTCAAAAATGCACTACGTAGACCGGCGTATCTACAAACTCTCTATGGCCAGTTATCTGAACGTACGCGTACGTATACGAGGGCACATACACGTCTCGTTACCGCACATATGGCTTCTTTGCTTGCACGTCGAAGTGTATGCATGTGTGCATGGTCTTAGTATATATGTCAAAGCTAGTTATATTAGCTTCACGTCAAAACATATATATATATATATGCATATACGGCGTAGCATGAAGCTTTATTAGCTTCTTACCTTCTCTGCCTTGCTTGTTGTATGTAACGAACGCACATATACATATGTATATTTTTTCTTCTTTTTTTAATCCTCTTGGCTGACACATAAATATATGTATGCACATGGATTTTATTTTGACAAAAATCTCGTCAAACAAACTGAGAGGTGGAGTATTAGGAGAATAAAGGAATTAACAGAGGCCATAGTAAAACGAAGGCAGGCTCTGGTTGTGGCATGTGTTTCATCTATGAGTAGCAATTGCATGCACCATATATAAACTAAAATCAAAATGAAGAGACGTACCATTTGGGAAAGCTAGCAATAGTAAATATGGTAGGCACAGTAGGGGATTACACCCCTCCTGTTTTCATAAAAAAATAGTAAATATGGTGAGAACGAAGCACACAATTTCATTTGCTATTCCATAACACCCATCGAAATACACGGTGGATTATACGTAACACCAGTGAATCGAAATATAATGCGATCGATCAGACATCGTATATTATTTCAAGGAACGCACGCCGTAAATATATAGTATTAATGTAGATAGGCAGCTAGGCAAATGCAAGCAAGCAGTAGGCTGTGAATCGAAGAAGCTGAGCTAGCCACATTGTGGCCACTCGTAATCTGCCCTTCCCAGCACGGGCCATTTGGGGTTGTGGATGGTGATGTCGACAATGACAAAGACGCGCTCCGGGAACTGCCCCCAATCATCGGGGAGGGGAGTGTTCGGCCCGAGGTTAATTATGCTCACGTCCGGGCGGTCGCGCAGGATCCATTCGCATGCATGGTCGAAATCCATCCCCACAACATCCGGCCACTCCGTTATTTGCTCATCCGACATATTTCACGATCCAACTCTCTCTGTGGTGCACTGGTGCCGGGGAGGAAGGAGAAGAAGAAGAAGAAGAAGAAGAGAGCTGTACAGCTTGTGGTCCGTCGTTAGCTGCTTGTGGTGGAGCTGAGATGGAAGTGTCCGCCTATATATATAAGTACGCACGGGCACACTCATAGTGTACAGAATATACCACATCGTATAGTCAGTTGTCCTCTTTGCTCATGTACAAATGACTTACAACAAATGACAAGGCAGAAACTATATATATTACGCGTGCACATCCGTGTATAGAGCTATATGCCAACAACCCCGGCTGTTAGTTTTAATTAGTTTCTAGCTGTATACACAAAAATCGCACGTCATCACTGAACTCACTAATAATAAGAGAACTATTAATTCTAGAGATACATATATACCATATGGGCTATAACAATGACGAGATAGAAACCCCGGCTTCGCACGTCATCACTGAACTCATTAATAATAAAGAGAACTATTAATTCTAGAGATACATGTCTACCATATGGGCTACAACAATGACAAGATAGAAACCTCGGCTGTTATTTTCAGCTATATAGGCCCATCACCGGCTAGCTTGTGCGTGCCATGATGCATGAATGTTTAGGTAAATATGTGTGTTTATGTTTAATCTTTGATGTATATGATGTTCCCAACCGAGCATTGCGGGCGGCTGTCATCTCGACCACTATGCATACATGGACAAAGTATGGGATAGATGCATGGAGGTCAGATGTCACACTCCCTCGCGTTATTCGATTGCGAGCCTCGGATACATCATGGAATAAACATAAGCAAACAATGTATTGATGAGTATATGTTCATTTATTATGGTTGTTTATAGTGTCCATAAGCGGATGATTAATGTAATGATATAGTACACGGCATGAATAATGAAACGTGTGTCTCCATCTTGCTACAGTATAATAAGTTTTGCCTTAAATTATGCTCAACCATATGGAAAACCGCCATGCCATGTTCCGAGTTAAGAAAGCAAAGACTTCATAATTAATAAGGGGTGCACTAACAGGATACTACAACAAGCCACAGATTCAGATTTCCTTTTTGTTGCAATCATGCATCATCGATCTACTCCACAAAAATAAAATAAAAGCGGAAAAATTCTAGACGGTAGGATTGGTGTAAGAAGAACATAAGATAGGAATGTTTTCCTCCAGATTTTGAAGGAATTCTACTAAAAGATCTAACCACATGTTTTCAATTTAGTTGGAAGTCCTAGTGCATCTTCTCTCTTTCTTATTTGGCACTAGTCTTGATTGGTCAACTAGTGTCAGCAAATATTTCGTGTCAACTAACTGATAGGAAAACAAAACACTAACTGGTCTGTTGAATATATATTTGAGATAGGATTTTACCACCGGTTCAATCTACAAACCACTACTGGACTTTGGTTCTTTGTCGAGTGCCTACGGCGATAGGCAAAGGATTTGCCCAGATGCCACATTCAGCAAAAGGGCCTTTGGCGTAATTGTTTGACGGCAAAGGGCTCTTTGTCGAGTGCCTTTTATCGGACACTCGGCAAAGGCTTTGTCCAGTGTCGGGATGGCACTCGGCAAAGCAAAGCATCCGTCATGGCGCTAGCACCGTTCGCGACATCTTTGTCGAGTGCCAGCCTAGCCAGCACTCGACAAAGAAAAAAGTTTGTCTTTGTAGCTCGGTCGTATGTCCATACCCCTTTGTCCCAAGCGTGGACCAATTCGTCTATCATAGGCTCCATGAATACACTCATATTACTCCCCAGGTGTCCAAGAATTATCAACGACACTAGTACGTTATGCCGTTGAAAGGAGATACCGGGGGAAGACTAAGGGGATAACGAACATGGGACCACATGTGTATGGGGCAACCATCATTCCATAAGGATTGAACTCATCCGTTGCCCGGCCGTGACACATACATTACGAGCCTTAGCTACTTTTTCATGATGTTTGTCATTAAAGTACGTCCATGCTTCAACATTGGATGAATGTACCATCTTCTCGGGACTGTACCGTTTGCCATTTTTGTGCCATGTCATCTATTTCACAAATTCCTCGGTCATGAAAAGTCGTTGGATCCTCGGCAAGAACGGAAGGTGTCGTAGGACTCTCACGGGGATCGCTAGTAGACTCTTCTGGATATCACCAGAGTCTAGCTCCAGGTACCTAGAGGATTTACACTTTAGACAGTACTTTGCATCCTTGTGTTCTTTCCTAAATAGGACACACCCCTTCGAACAAACATGTATCTTGTCATACGACATCTTAAGTCCACAAAGAAGCTTCTCTACCTCGTACAATCTTGGGCATAATGTGACCCATCGGTAGCATCGTGCCCCACATGGCCGACATCTTATCGAAGCCTTCTCGACTCAGGTGTAACTTAGACTTCAACACCATTACACGTCCAATGGCTTTTAGCTGAGAAACCTCAGTACACTCGTGAAGGGGTTTCTATGATGAGTCCATCATTTCATAGAAGGCCTTTGTGGCTGCCTGCATCTCCTCCTTCTCATGTCCTTCAGCGAACTGAGTTTGGTAAGCGTCATGTAGCATGTCCGCTACCCCGACCTCGTCATCAATAGCCTCGAGTTATGGTCTCACCACCTCCTTTCTCATATGATCGGCTTCACCATGGTGGATCCACCGGTGGTAGCCCGACGTAAATCCATTGCACACAAGATGTTTACCCATGGTATCCTTCTTTACCTTTCACATGTTGTCACATTTGCTGCAGGGACAACAAACTAGAGAATGTCCTTTAGCACCCTCGCCAAATGCATGCTTCAAGAAACCATCTGCCATCTTCACCCATTCAAGGTCTTAATCCTTCGGGCCTCTGGCCCGTGTACATCCACTGATGGTCATTCATCCTTTAACATATATATCAGCAAGTAATGTGACCACCAATTGCATCTACGTGGTGTTTCTACTATCTAATAGGTGAGGATAAGTCCTAATCGCACCCGCGCATGCGTACATGAGGTTAGTTTCCATGCTCTACTCCTATCCGGGACACAATTTCGGTAGCACCTCCCAGCTGTTCTTTGGTGACCCTTTTTCATTGCTTTTTTTTTTTGCTTTGTTTTTGTTGTTGTTGTTGCTTTTTTTTTTTTTTTTTTTTTTTTTTGCTTCAGCATCCGAGGAACTTGGAGTGTAGCCATTCACCTTTGTGTAGCTAGGTGAATCCTCGTTGGCGTTTTTTTTTTGTTGGTCCCTTGTTATCACCTTTCGAGGGTGGCAAGAGGCCGCACACTTAGCGGAACTTGTGTTGCACCGGGTAGCCCTTTTTGCTCTTCTTCTATAGTCTTCCCGGGAGTGTGTGTCACTTCATGTCAAGAAGAGCGAGAGGCATGGTCGCCTCGCTACTTAGGAGTGGCTCGAGCCGTTTTCCCCTACTGCCCTAGCGGAAACACGTTCAGCGTCTATTCTGTTTTCCATGATGATATGGTGGCTTGTCGTGCGTTCCATGTGCTAGGATGCTGCCCCCAGTCCTTCTGGAGAAGTCCCAAGATGGTCGAATCTTCCACTGCAGTTGTAGCCTAGTAGGGAGAGCCTTTTGGGGTTTTTTATATGGAGGTGGCCGAGTGATGCAATGGAAAATGCATGCTACTCTAAAAAATAGATTAAAAATATATGCAAAATAAACGACAATCAAGAACCTTCCGTCAATGTGGATTCTTGTAGAGGCGCACTATTGTTAGTGCTGCTGTTATTGAAGGACACGGCAAAATGCTATTGGCATGGGGGATGAGCTAGGCCTTGTGACAGTGTCCCTTGGGTTTGTCGATGTAGACCAAGGTGACTTTACGGTTGGTGCTGTAGACGACCGGGGAGGTGTCGTACCGGAATACCATCGACGTCGCACGAAATGGGGAGGTGTGTGATAACCCCTCTAGGTGGTGTTGTTGTAGGAGGCTTCGCCGAAAGGATGTTGGCGTCGTAGGACACTTGGGGTTGTGGTGTTGCCTCCAGTGTGTGTTCACGATGTCGAAGACGGCACCGGATCATGACCGGCATTGTAGGAAACCAGGGAGCTATCGTGCTGCCCCCAGTGTTACTGTATAGTGAGGAGCCGAAAGACCAGTATTGTTAGTCAGCGACCAGTCGGGGAGGCGGTGTCGTGGTGCCTCCTATATTGAGCCCATTGTAGAGGAGTTGACACTTGATTGCCTTGGCACGTTGTGCGGTTCCAGACGGGTTTGCCAATAAGCTAGTCGTCAACCTATGATTAGGATGGGCGCCGAGTCGGCGGCCTCGGACAGGTGGAAAATCACCGTTGTGCATAAGCTAAACCTGCAATGCTCCACGACGAGAGTGGCTTGTTGTAAACTCCGCCACACATGCCTCTGTCTTTGTACGTGGTAACTGGGCCAGCGTTCTTTGCTTCAACGAGGCTGCTCGTCTGGCGCGCGACCGATCACCCCATCTCCATATTGTTGTTGTCATCAACGGCCGTGGATGCTGTGCTAGAGTGGCGTGGGCTGGCAAACTCGATCGGATGCCGGATGCCATGCTATGCAGCAAAACAGCATGCCCCGGGCACCGAATGCCACACCCCAGGCAATCTTCGTGTCGCCTTAGAGCGAGCGATGTAGATTGACGGCTTCAGGCTGGTGCGTGGATCACGTTGATATCTTGCTAAGTAGCTTCTTAGCGACCATTCATGAACATGTACAAACATATGCAACCATGCATGCATGTGTGCAGACACATTTACCCACACATGAGTCACTAGTGCAACTTCGTTGCAGTCACCATTGGTGAACGCGTGTCCTCCGGCTGTCGGGCGGCACGCGGCATCGGTAGGCTCGCTGGTGCTCAAGACCGCACCTTGGTGGTGTGTAGTCGGTATAATGCTGCTTGGTGAGGCTGAGCTTCATCGCCACTCCTGTGCGTCATGGCCTTCTAGCATTTTATCGATCTGCGCTCACGAGTGTCGAAGGAGGGATGACTACCTTGCTCGACGGTTAATATCCATACATATGGGCTAGTACCCGGTTGGCGGACCCGGCTTTTGAAGATAGGGTGGTCGCTAAAAAAAAAAACTTCTTATATAATTCGATAAACTATTTACAATTCGGTAAAATCGTATTATAATTCGGTAAACCAATGTCAAATCTTAATATAAATTGTTCAAATGAATACTAATACTTTAAAAACTTAGCAAAAAATATAGATCATGAAATCAAAAACAAAATAGGGGAGGACCGAGAAGAGATCAAGAGAACTCACAACCATCCCTGCCGGCATGCTGCCGCACGCGATCGAAGCGCAGAATCCCCTGCCGGCTCCGGCTGCTGCACGCGATGCTGCCAATCGAAGCGCGATTGGGCGTTGGCCTCACGCGGTCACGCCGTCATGGTGATTCAGCTAGCGAAGCCGCCCTTGGCCCTAGCGAGTCTGCGAGTGGGCACGCCGGCACGGCCGATCGGATCGGTGATCGCGATGCCAACCATAGCGAGCAGGTAGCGAGTAGCGAGCAGTCAATACGATCGTATTGTTGAAAATGCCTACGATCGTAGGTAGCGATCGTATTCAGATCGTATTGACATGTCTGCCATGGGCTGGACTCTCAACCGTATTGACTGAATGCGACGATTCGACTGGGCCGTTGCACTGAAGCCGCATCGTTCCTCGCGCGTCGCGCCCCCGCGCTGGACTCCGCGTCTCCCACCCAAAATCAGTTCGGCTGCTGATCGGCTTCTGTTTTTTCTTTTTTACAAATAAGAATTCTATCATGTATGAATGACAGGCGGGCCACAGGGTGGTCGGTGGACCACTCAAGACCACCCTGTGGGTCCGCCCCTGCTAGTACCCACCCTCTTCGCAACCGTCCATCGCCGTGGCGAGATTCGTGCAAAAAATCATTAGGGCCGCCAAAGAGCCTCGTTAGCTGACGTGTCGTCTGTGGTTACCGCCCTAGAGCGCCTTGGGTTCACACGGCCCGGGTGCGCGTAGCAAAAACTCAACCCACACGCCAACCTGGGCCCCGCCCCGCCTCGGATGCTCTATTCTTCCGGAACCGTCGCCACCTTTCTACTCCGTATCCGCAACCATCGGCGGCGGCGCAGCTAGGTTCCGGCCAGCCGTCGTCCCTCGCAAGGCCTGATGTCGGGGGTTTCGACGACTACTGCCGCCCGCAAGATTAGAGTATCCCACAAGCAACGTCGAAGAGGTTAGTGTCTGGTTCTGCTTGCATTCCCATCTGATTCACCCCGCTGATTCACGGCGGTGTTTCGTACTACCCCCGGCGAATGATCAAATTTTACTGTGTAGGTTCCCATGTACGTGCGCCCGGGTGCTCGATTTCATCCTCACCACCGGCCGGCGGCGCTGTGAGCGACGCTGGAAATTTCAGCCAGTTGCCGCCTGCGGCCTCCGGCCTGGACGGCGGCTCCATTCACTCCGGCTGCTCTGTGAAGTCCATACACGACTTGATATCCAGGTTTGATGCCACAAAAAGGAGACTAGTTGAATCAATAGGATTCGGTGGCCTCCTCAAGTTTCCCCACATCAAAGCTGCCAACAAGAAATTCTCGGGCTGGTTAATGGGCAGGGTTGATGTCCGGGATTCTTGTTTGCTGTTGACTGATGGTACCACCTTAAAGTTTTACAGCCAAGACATCGGTCTGGTGTTTGGCATTCCTGCCGCTGGCAAAAATGTCACTGAGGCCGGCCAGCTAGACCGGGAAGCTAAGGACAGGATGAAGATGCAATGCTGGCCTCTATCAGGACGAGATCAGCAGAGCATAAAAGCTGTCGAGGCTGTTGTTGATGGTACATACCCTCAGTCCATGACACCATACCAAGAAGAAGCCTTCAAGGTTGCATTTGTGGTGTTTGTCATGTCAACACTATTTGTGCCGGGCGCAAAGCATGATTATGCGCACGTCGATTACTGGGGTGCCCTCTCCAACCCAAGTGCTATACATGAGTTTGACTGGGCTGCCTACATACATAAGAGATTACTCATGGCAGCTGCAAAATACAAAGCGGACATTGAAACTGGAAGCCGGACACCCATTATAACAGGGTGCTACATGTTCCTGCAGGTATGAAACCAACAAAAACTGTTTTATACGTTCCAAGCTTAGAACAAACAATGTAGCTTACTCTAAGACACCTCGTCATGCCACCATTTCCATCTCACGCAGGTGTTCTACCTTGATAACATGGAGATTGGCAAAGTGGGGCTGGATCATGCTGTGCGTCCGCGGATATCCGACTTCACTCAGGATAGGATTCGAAGCATGATAGCAGCCGACACTCAGGCACGACTGGTACCGCGACGCACCCCCGTATACGGCAAAACAAAGGTACGTGCCCCCCACCCTTGCTCTCGGTTATACATCACATGGCATCATGTGTGCGCATGGGCACTTGCAGCTCAGGTCCGCCCAGCGCTCCTGCTACACTTGGACCCAGCGAAGCTTGAACGCCCACGACCGATGCATTTACGGATCACGCTGCATCCTTGTGGGATGCTGTTATCAGCATGATAACAATCCTAGGCGTCCCACTGGAGGTATTATCGCCTGCCTACTGCTGCATGTCCCTACTTTGTTGTGCTTATCTCATTGCTTAATGTAGTCCTCTTTGTAACCATGACGAAACATCGCAACTTTCACTAACAGCTCGTTCCTCTCTGCTCTGAAAAATTACCAGGCTGCAGGCCCCCTATATGTTGCGGCTGCTGAACTAAACCGTCCCAATGACGCATCAATCCCCCGCTCGAGCATTGAGTGCATCGCTATCCTACTCCGAATAGTTCAACCATTCATCAAGGGATTCAGCTACAACTTTGATTTCCATCCAGACACTGGCGGTAAGTTCTTGGCGGAAAAAAAAAACCAGATCGTACAGATCAACGGAAGAAAAGGGGCTCACCCTTTTTATTCGCCTCTACTTCACAGTCCACCGTTCTGACCTTCCCTTTGCACCTGGCAGTTACCACCGAATTGGACTCCAATGTCAACAACACAGACAACGTCCAGCTTCCTTGTCCTGGCGCTGAACCTCTTCGTTCAGAGACCTCTGATTTGGCCAACATGGTGTGGAGGTCGTTGCGTGCTACACGGAGTTCCACTACCAGTCCTTTTAAACGACCAAGGTTCACGCCCTCCGGCTGCTCACATGATGCGGCGTGTGGCACTAGTCAACCAAGGTTGGAAAAGATAGAGTTCACTGTTGTCAGACTAATGACAAAGTTTTACCTGCTTGTTCGCCACGTCGCTTGAACGCAATAGGCTCGACCTGAACACTGCGACGCCCGACGTTGAGCATTGGCCAGGCCTTGAGGGGCCCCGCAACACATCAGAACGACTGGCAGACCCCTGTCCAACCCTCGAGGTCACTGATCAAGCCCAGCTGGTGGTGCCTGCCGAAACACCCTGGGGCCTCGGCGAAAGATGGGCATTCAACTTAGTGGACATCTCGCACGCAAGCGCCACGCCGAATGATCCAGCGTATAGCTTGATGTGAGCCTCCACCCACACTGCTGTGATACCTGCACCGTCCCGTGCACCCCTACTTCAGATCCAACAATGACATTTGTTTTTTCTTCTTCTTAACCTTTCTTGTCTTGAAGGCCTAGGATCGTCGACTTCACACCAAAGTACATTGAAGTGCGGCCAGCCGCAGCGCACGACCAGCTGCTGGGCTTATCAGAGGTGGAAATGGACATGCTTGATGCTATGATAAGGTGCTTCCGGCAAAGGGACAACGAACTATATGCTGGCCGGGGACGCCTCCGCTGGCGCCACTATTTTGAGTCTGATGTCCTGGTAACTTCCTCCCCAGCTTATATGTAGTCTCGATAAATATTATGATGCCTACGCAATACCTAAAACTGCAGTTGCTGTTTGCCCGCTAAATTCTCTTAGGCTTCTTTACTTGCTGGATCGTTTGACATTGCAAACCCGTCCATGAGAAACCAGTTCGTCGGCGCACACCTACCATACGACATTTCCACCTGCACCATGGTGAGCTATCCTGTCGAAGAGAAAAAAGTGTGGCCTAACCCACCTCTTATTACCGCTACATCTGCATTGCTTCCACATGGCTAACGGCGCACCTGCTTGCACCAGCTCTTTTTCCCTGTAATTTTGCATGACAGATGGGTGTGCTACTCGTGGGACATGGATCACAACAAGATAGTAGTTTTTGACCCCGCTTCAACGAACATTGCTGGGTTGATAGGCCATGGTGTTCACTGCCGTGTTGCAGAGCTGTTGAAGACCACATTTTGCTCCGCGATCCCACCTTTGGTGCCCAGATGGGACCGCGACTGGAGCGCCGCGTCTTTGGTACCCTTCAATTGGCTTACGCGGGCATCCAATGGTACAAATTACCTTACGCCTCGCAAATTTACTTGTGTGCCATATAAGCCAATGAAGTGGAAAACAAAAGAACTCACAGCCTCGCAGCTACTTGCTACATCACTCCTACTTGAAAAAACACTATACACCCTGACGCTTGTAGCCCACTTCTCTTGCAGGTCGAACCGTACGGGGGTTTTATGTGCCTACTTTTGCCGATGCTTCGATGGACAACACCTACGACCCGACCTGGAGCAGGTTCTCCTCTTGTTTCCCCTCCAAATCCACATCCGATTGATCCTATCCTATCCACCCCTGTGCGCCAGCACACTCCATGGTGTCTGACTCAATTTCCATCATAGGATCGCATTGGTATCCTTGCAAGGAAGTTATTCGCAGAAGTCGCAGCGATGCATGAAGCCCGTCTCCACGCGTCCCGCTATGAGCATCCCCACCACGATTACCAGCGACGGCAGCGTCCACATAACCCCAGCGAAGGGCTGTATATACCAAGATCGCCGCCTACGTCCGTCGCACCGCCATCTCCCGCCACCCGCCCGGTAAGCTCTCCCCATCACTCCGCCAGCTCCTCCCCTCCCCCCCCCCCCCCCCCCCGCAACTGCCTAGTGCCGCTGTTGTTTTAAACCCTAGCGCATGACTTCCCCACTAGTAAAAAGCGGCGCCCCTGCGCGCGCCCGGTTAGTAGAGTGCAGGTTGTGTATGTAAAAACATGTCTCATATACATAGAAAGGCAAAAAATTTATACTAATAACCATGAATGAACCGCAATTGTTACATTATATTTCAAAACAGGGTCCATCTTGACAGCAAGATATAGGAAACCAAATCACTATAATTGTTGCATCCAAGATTTATCGTGTTACAAAGACAACTAAAACAGAAAAACATTCATGAATAATAGATGAACTGGACAACATACAGAATTATACATGGTCATATTTATACTGGAGATCATACAAGAAGTGGCCCAAAGTTGTAGAATGGACCTGCATATGAGAGGAGTCAAGATCAGTTGTGGCACACAACAACCAGATAGCGCCAAATTTGGGACATGCAAAGTCTAAGATGTGAAATTAGTTATAAAAATAAACTCATAGCATAAATAGGCAATGGCAACTGTCCATTCTCAAATACTATGTAAGGTATATTTCATCCCTGAGCACCTGTCAATAAGGAAAAATAGGAAAATAATGTCCATGTTCGTATATCTTGTTTTGCTTGCCTTTCTTTCTCATTACAGAACCATCAAACTGAAGGTAAAAGCTATAAGTTCCTAGGCAACCATTAAACTGAAGCTAAAAGCTATACGTTTCTAGACAGGACAAATTGGAGAATGGACTGTATCAAGTACCAAGCTCACAAAAAAAAAAAAAAGCCTGAAGTGACTAATATGCCAAAAGAAAATTAAAATTGGAGAGTCAAAAACATTAAGTGACGGGCATTGAGGAAACACATGTGAAGTTGAAAAAAAATCTGCTTAAACAGTACATCCTTTCCAAGTTCAGTATGTTTTTTAGTCTGTACATGGTTTGACTACCACTGGGATTAGTTTATTATACCTGGATTAGTCTTAGTAAGCTAAGTCAAGGGATGGAGAAGTTGGTGTTAGCTTTACATGTTGGACCAGTGAGACCTCTAGATTGCTGGGCAAGTTAATTAAGAAATTCTAAGTAGATGAGAATCAGGTTTCGGAAGAGGTCTTTAAAAAGAAGCCAAAAACAGCATGTACCTTGTGTTTTACTATGAGCTTCACAGACCAACCTTGTGCCTACATTGGTCATGGTTGGCAAGCCAACTGTACGCAAGTGCTCCTGACAACTAAAGTGTGATGACAAAACAATTAAGCCCACGGCATACACGGATACACCAAACACCATGATTAATAATGTAGGTCTATTTGTCATAGGTTAATTAAGGAACAAGAGTGAATGTCAATTGGTAGCTATCTTAAGTTTGGCTAGGCAAATATCACAAACATTGTGAGTATAAGCCCAATGAAGGCAAATATTTTCATCGATCAATAGTTCCAGACAAAGCAAAAGCTGATCAGAGGGAAAAAGAAGGGGACATCATAATACCTTAATGCATGAAAACTGGTAGGCCATCTATTGTTTTGATTAGACTGTCCAGGCAGGTTGTTGTTTGTAGCCTTCCACAACAATGCAAAAATCAGAGATAATATAGCAGAGGTAATCTGGACAAAATAAAATAGATATTGTCAGTTAATTTCATGTTAGCAGGTGGTTAGTTAATTAATCTATAGGGGGTGGTGAATCTTAAGATAGACAATGAGTAGGCAGAAATGTTGGGGCGCAGCTTTTAGGCCGAGCTTCCAGGTTTGTTACCTGGTCAGCATGGGGAGTTGATCATGTGTTTTTCACTGAGTTTCTGATCCAGTTGCCAAGGGACTTCGAGTTAGCATGAAAGCATTAATGAAACAAAAACAGCAGTTGAAAACAAAGGCATTGCAATATTGCTTGATCATTTGCTCCTTATAGTATTCACAGCCTGGTCACGCAGCTATTTGCTTGTTCAATCATTTTTAGATGGTGGTTGCTCTTGTTCCTCTGGCTCTTTTATTTCTGATAGATCACTGGTACAGTGGTACCTTATAGACTAAAGCTCAGTAATGAAGAATCAAACAACATTCTAAGTATATGCCACCCTCAGAAGTAGAATCTCTGCAAGAAGAATACGAAGCTAGATAGAAAGGCATGGGAAGCAAACATTTAATCTGAGTGCTCTAGTTGATCAAAACATTTAGTGTGGCTAGTAAGCCGGCTTGTTGTTGGACGCTGTTGCGTTTAGTGCTTACCAGATCTCTGATTACTGTCTGGTCTTGTTCCCCCCTAGCGAATTCTAGGTTTAGTCCCTGTTTGTATGTGTTAAGCTCTAAGCATTCTAGGAACGCGAAGGCTGGGATATCTTATTCCGTAAAAAAAGTTGGTCAACTTATCAGTATATAGCTTGATATTATTTCGGGTGGAAGCCAATCATGTAATGGCAATGTTAATAACAGTCAACAGAGATGAAGCGAGTAGCAAACTGCTTATGGTACATGAAACTGACAGAAACCTGAGCTTCAGTTTGAGAGATTCTTCAGAGACCATTGATGCGAAGCTATTGAGTGGCATAGGGACACACGTTGTTATCTCACCTGAGCCAAAAACAATGCACAAGATTTATACGTGAAATTAAACTTGATGTTAAAGAGGAATTGTGCATTGTAAACTTGTTATTTGGTCAGCTTGCTCTTGAATGAGAGCTTGACTCTGCAGCAGGCAGCAGCGCCTCAGGACTATAGAGCACATGAACTGCTGCGACCTACCACAGCAATCTGTGTGGCACCATAACCCTGTCTACGGTTGGTCTTTGCCTAATCGAATCAAATTCGGAACAAACCAGGAGCGAACCAGGAAGCAAAGTTCAAGATTTTCACCTTTAAGAAGCACTTTATATAACACTTCAGCTGTCATAAACAACCAGGCCCTACACGCAAGGTAATAAAATACAGTCTACTGTATTACATTTGAAATCACCTTTTTTCTTCTATTTTGAACTATTTTACGTAAATCTGAAACTGCTAGCATCTCCACCAGAACATAGATGGAGAAAAACCTCATGTTCATGAAACTATTCTCTCAAAAGGATTTTAACCCAGTCTGTGTCCACAAGGCAGCAACAGGCGACATGCATATGAAGAAATCTAATATGGAGTGATATGTCCTGTCAGCTCCTAGAATTTGGAGTTATTTGCACGTAGTTTTCAGACTGCATGTGAATGGCCATAAACCAAGTAAAAAATATTAACTTTTGAAGGCTATGACATCCAGATGGATGATTTTATCGGCACTCTCTAAGTCGCTAGAATCTTCTGCACAAAAAGGAGTCATGCTCAGGACCTCTAAAGAATTCTATTTAAGCATGAAAAACGCAAACAGTGGAGCCACTATTCACTGCAAAAGCTACTTCTCAGTTTGATCTCGTAGTGGAAAATATTTGCATACTTAATTGTCCGAGATGTTTTTCATGTTAATGCATAAGCAGAATCAAATTGCAAACTGTAACATGCATACAGATACGTAAGAACTGGTTGTTCACTATCTCAACAGAACGTTTTTTTGAAAAGCTAATGATCAGGTCATATCTTTTCTCATCACATACTACGCTAAATTTGTCATGTTCTTGTGATCAAGATATTTCTGTTGAATCAAAGTTGTCTACCAAATCCATGTATATAAAATTACAGATCAAATTAAAACCAATGGACATGGCATACAAATAGGCTTAAAAGAGGCGTGGAGACCTGTTACCATGAAAGGTTTCCCAACAATGATGGGGATCAAGCGAGGGGCAAAAAAGAATCCCCAAAATCGAAGAGGATTGAACTCAAATCCCCCAGTGCCCCTGTGGTTCGCAACAGGAAGAGGTGAAGGTGAAGGAGCAGTATGGAGCCTTACCAAAGATGGCTGAGCGGAGAAGATGAGCGAGAGGTGGGGGCTGTGGCCGCCGTCATGCGAGGGCACCGCCGCGACCGTCGCGGCCGCGGCCGCGGGCGCGCCATGGCACCTCACCACCACGCAGAGCCTCCGCCGTCGCGAGAGAGGATGGGGAGGGAGCTAGCGTTAGGGTTGAAACCGGACCGGTGACCGCCCTCGACCTTGAAGGCAGGAGGTCGAGCCGCATGATGACGGGTCGCGGAGGGGAGGCGGCCGCCCGGCGAGCTGCCGGGGACGGTGCCGCCGCCATGCTCGCGGTCCGTGTCGGGAGAGCGATAGAAGCTTTTTTTTTTTTTTTTTTTTTTTTTTTTTTTTTTTTTTTGAGGAAGGGAGCCGACACGAGGGGAGGTCCGGTTATATTTGGAAGAAGCGGACCAATCGGAGACGAGGAAGCGGCGGGGCGGCCATCGGGGGCGGAGGCGGCGACGAGAGCGTCGCCATCGGGAGAGATCGAGAGAGGTAGAGATGTTTGTGCGAGTTTTTTTTTGTTTTTTTTTTTTTTTTGGTCGAGGGGTGGTACGCTGGTTATATAAGGTGGACCAATGGGTGAGGCTGCCTATGCGGGGAGGGCCCCAGAATCCAACGTGGATAGGCTGAAATCCCTGGGAGGTCCAGCCAAATGTAGAGGTTAAATTCAGCGTTGTTACGCCGCTCGATCCAGCGGCCATACCTGAGCTTTGTCGTCACTCGACATCCGTAGCACCAACACGCGCAGCTGTTTCCATCAACAAACTGTCCACCACCGCCTAGGAAATCACTGCGGTGGATGCATTGGCCCCGTGCATTTTTAGAGTTACTGTCACACCAGACACATGCCGTTTGTACTGTGCCCCCGTGCATTAATTAATTACATATTACTGTCAGTTGTTATCTTGTTTTTTACAGTCATTTCCATACACAAAAATAGCTCAACAACAAAACTTCCCACCGCCACCTAGGGGATCACTGCAGTGGATGCCATTGGGCCATGCTTTTTGGGACTAACTGTTACACCAACACACAAGCCATTATACTGTGCCTCTTTTAGACAGCTAATTAACTGCATATTGCCTGCGTGTGCTTCAAACTCACACATATTTCTTCTTTCCTGCAACAGCGCATCATGGATGGGTACCAGTACCCTAGCCTGACCATCATCGACGAGGACGATACAATCAGGGCCTCTGTTGCCAAGCTGGAGAAAGCCATCCCTCGCCATATACCCAAAACACGAAGCCACAACCATCTCCATTCATGATATCCACGCAGCCATCCAGAACCAATACAACACTTCCATCGATGTCCATGCTATATCCAAGACTGGCTCAGATTTCCTACTCCACATAGCTCCACCCACCACGCGCGCTCACATGCTCGACTCGGGCTTCCTCGAAGTACCAGCCGAGAACACCTCCATAACCCTAGACCTTGTCACATGGCGTGCCGACTTTACCTGCATGCACCTTCCAGCCAACGCCCAGCCAGGCCTGCTCTGCCGTCCCAACAACAACAGCCTCGCGCGTGCGCGAGCTGCCAAAACGAGTCTCCATCGACATATCAGCCATCCCATCACACCTTTCCACTGACTCAACCGCTGCTGCAATCTTACATGGGCTCTGTGACATCAGGAAAATCGTATTTGACCCCATCACTGGCATCTGCATGGTGTACGCCCGCACGTACTGCATCGACGTCATCCCGCCCACAGCTCATGTGGCCCTCAAGAAGGAGGGCGCCCTCCATGTCTGGCCAATCTGGCTCGAACCAACTGACTTCACAGATGAAGACGACCTTCACGAACTCTACTTCGAAGAAGCAGAAGCAGAATGCCAAGGTATTTACTTAAATCCTTCCAGGCTCTGCCTCCTCGAACTGTCTACTTGCCTATCATGATCATTGCTCTACCAAACCCCACAGATGGACTGACATACGGCCCCAGCTGCGATGATGTTGTGCCGTTCGACTGGAGCGGTCCCAGCTCCCCAGACCCAGGTACAGTCCTTTGTCGCGCACCTTGTCGCCCCCCTTCAGGCGGCTCAGAAAGCAGTGTCCTACGAAGAAAACTCTTCAGGTTTCATTTTTTTTTTTTACATACCCATCTGTCTTTTCAGGTTCCATCTCAGGCTGCAGCCACCACACTGAATGTATGTGCCGCTACGAAATGTCAGGTACTACCGTGCACATGCTCTGCATAACATTACTTCGCTGCAAAATGCACTATGCAAAATGCACCTGACATGAAAAACTCTCATTGTTCGCTCAGATTCAAGCGAGGACAGCTTCTCGTACTCCCCCATGTCATTCGACCTCCGGGACCGTGAGCCACGCCGCTAGCGTCTCTCCCCCCCTGCAGCATCAAAACTACGACCCCCATTTGCAGTATTATGTAATGTAAAGAAAGCACGAAAACAGAACACTGATGTGTGTCCGTCGTGCCCCCTGCCTATGCAATGCCTGTCTGTAATATTTTTATGCTATCTCCTAGCGCGTCCAGGACTCTTGTCTGTTTATCCATGTCCAATCTTTTCTTTTGAGGTGGTCTTGATGCAGCACACTTGTATGGAGGAACAACTCCAAGGTGCTGTAGATAATTCTAGCACAAATTGTTGAAGGAACAACTTCAACGTGCTAGTAGATAGTCCCCTAAGGGTAGTCCGAATCCACGGACAGCAATCCGAATCCACAGATAGCAAGAGCTCAATCCAAAGCTCAAGAACAAGATCTAATCCAAGATCTAAGATAGAAACATGGAGTTCTATTCATATGATAGGGAATACAAAACAAGTTATAATACGGCATGGCCTCTATTTATAGGCTCTAAAGCCTTACACACTCATATACAACTAGATGGCAGCTACTAGCCAACTAGATGATAGCTACTAGTGGATTGGCGCGCGCCTCCGCGCGCCCCTTCTTGTGTAAAGTTTTTGTTTTTTTAATGATATATGTGTAGGAGAATAATAATGGTTCTGACATGAATACCACAGGCAATCTGTGTCATACTATAAATTTAAAAACCGCTAATTGAACAGCAAACACATAGGAGAAGGTTGTCCTAATTCTAGCCAAAATGTGAAAATGTGCTTAATCATGAAACAAACCATAAGTGAAAAGATAATTCAAGGTTACACTCCTACCCCTGTATGCAAATTCAAAGCTTTGCACACTTCTAGGGACACCATTATCAGGAAACAAAACAGAAGAACCGTACAACAATGCAATAATCATGGATTTGAGTGACATTAAGGTAGCACTTGCTTAAGTCAATCGGAGCCTGCAATAGAATTGTTGACATCCAAATACTATGCCTTCCAATTGAGCAGCATGCATATGTATGTCCTAAATTTTAACTTTCTTATTCTTACTGTGCGCCTTGTGAGCACGTTTGGATCCGCGAAGGCAATCGCTCGGATCTTCCCCTAACCCAACCTGGGAACGGACCGGAGGGAACCACAGCATGAGGAATGTCCGCCTCTCGTCGCAAGGCTCGTTTTGAGTTTTGGTTCATAGGGCGGGCAGTGCAGTCCGGGGCACAAGGGTCCTGGTACAACCATACTACTGACAGGTGTTCCAACGCAGCAGAGGCCTACAAAGGGAACATGAGTTTAAAAGTCTCTGAGCAATGAAAAAGAGAACATGGATGTGAAAGACAGTCAGTGGATTCTTGGCAACGTCATTTGCACACCGTGTGTTAAATGCTAAATTCTGTAAGCTGAAGCAAGGATAAAGAACTACAAAATTACTACGGTCTCCTCTAAATTTGGGTAGTGCTAGAACTATAATCCAAGACTAATAATAGCTATCTCACCATCTTCAACAAGCTTACCTCATCTTATAAAATGGAACCAGTGCATATGAGTTTGCAGGGTACCTGCAGCCATGAAGACAGAGTAATTGAGGCGTAAACAAAGGCAATAGTGCCATGAGTAGTAACTTAAGTGGAAATAGTTGATTAACTTGACCAAAAAAAAAAATCTTTCGATGGACATAACCTGCTTAGTGTTTTTTTCTTGTTCAATGAAGATTTGTACAATTTAGATACTGCGTTGCCATTGATCCTTTATTCAATCGACCATTGTGTGTTGAAGATACCAACAACTACAGTTTTAGGCTCAGTTAATAGCAAGAAACTCCATGAATGTAAAAGCATCACAATAAACCATGAACCGTGGTGCACAGAAAGAAGAAAAAATTACATGCCGTGTATTTCAATATCATACTAAATACCTGTAGCTTAAAAAAAATCATGCCTAGAAAACGAAGCAAAACAATTAGCTAAATATTTGGCAGTACAGAGTACTATGCAAATGTATGGCCTTCAAGCACAGATCGCCCTTGTGAAAGAAATAAGGCATCTTGAGATAGAATTTGATCAAGGGAAAATATCAATAGCCGACATGAAGTAAATTAAAATTTAGGATGCAGTATAGTTTTTAAGAAATGTCCAAAAGGCAGATCAGGTCCATATCTATAGGTAAAAAAATGGAAATAAAAAAATTGAAGAATCATTTCAGAGTTAAGGTCTTCATCTGTCCACCTTTTTCAGCTTTTGCTTGCTATCTAATTAAATGCACCTAAACATAATAGATGGCAGTCAATAGGGTCTAGGATGTGTACGCACAACAATAGTAACAGAGAAGCATGGAGATAAAAAAAACGTGATAAGAGATGAGGTCCAAAAGGTATCCAAAAATTACCTGAATACGCATTAATGACAATACCGTGAGAAGTTGATGCTTTGTAGATGCCACAATTGTAATTCTGTACCAAATAGAGCGTTGGCCTGACCTTTTTGCATGTACTGAATCCTATGCTATCTGTGCCAATCAGATAGGAAGGAGTAGAAATGGTGCTCTGATCTTATTGCCTTCACTGAATCTGTAGTTAAGTCATTGGGAGTAGCAAAAATAGGAATTAACACACATTTGAATTGTAGGCAACTAAGCATAGAATATTATATAAGTGTGCTGCTGAAATTGGAAAATCAATTAGTCGGATACTGGCACATCTGGATCAGAATTATAAGCGATCCATCCCTCATCTGGTTGTTCTAGCCTGATTGTATTTTCTATTTTCTTAAAATAATTATTTCCTAAATCTGGAAAGCATAGTTGAGCCATTACAGTAATCTCCATTTGAGCTCAACACTATCAACGGAAAGCATCTTTCAGAAGCACATTTCAAATAACACTTGAATTAACAAAGCATCTAAAGTTGTGGCAGTAATGAAAGTCAATCCTTTGACTCTCTGTCCTTAGGAGTGAGGAACTGCGATCTTTAGCATCCTATTCTTCTGGGCATAACCATTAGCATGATACATTAAGGACCTCTATGGAAAGAGCACAACCAAGGTTTTATTTAGCAGAGGTCGGAATCAATGTCCAAATACAGATAAGCTGTGTTCAGTCTTACAGTTATGGCCAACAATTTGTGAAAAAGTAAATAATTGGAAACCTTTGATGAAGTAGACTAATTCAGAATTATGTCATTCAATCTACAAGGTAGAAGGATTAAATGTAAGCGTACCAGTCATTAAGAATAATGGAGGGGCACTGCCTACGAAGGTACAACTTAAAAGGAACACCTTGGAAGCAATGGTGTAGAAGACATTATGAAGTGAAAGTGGTTGGAATATTTAGCAACTGACAATAGCAGAGCCTCGTATCTAAAGGCAAGGTAGCAATGTCAGTACTTG
This sequence comes from Hyparrhenia diplandra, assembly GCA_015847255.1. Classification (NCBI taxonomy): domain Eukaryota; kingdom Viridiplantae; phylum Streptophyta; class Magnoliopsida; order Poales; family Poaceae; genus Hyparrhenia; species Hyparrhenia diplandra. The sequence goes on from JADLZK010001268.1 coordinate 141,963, forward strand.
ACAAGGTTAATTAAGCAGTACCATAGAAGAAGATCATGCCCTGTAAATGGAAATAAAAGAGGACACATTCAAGTCTGAATGAACAACTGAGGCATGCACTATGGTAGTAACACTGATGCTTAAACACAGGTGAGTAACTGATACTAATTGCAGACTGGAAAATAAAATTAGGAAGAGAAGACTAAAGATAACACAACTAAAATGAGTAATCATTAGGCAGGGAGACGTGATTTGATAAAGAAGAAACGACATGGGCAGAAGCAGATGTTGAGTTCAATCAAATGATTTAAATATCTATTCAGCACGCCACATTATGAAAAGTATTTGTCTAAATATGGGGCGATCTTAATTCCAATGGATCATTCGCATGGCTCATCTAATAACTCAACCCACTTGCTGTGCTGCGAGCAAAAAATCAAATTGCCTGCTGCTACCAGCAACAGATGACCTTGTCACCTTGCGGAGCAAATGGCACAAATCTGAGCTAGAACTATATTAGTACATCTCATATGAGCTAAACCTGGCAGCAATTTGATAAGTAAATTTAGATATCTCAATGTGATTTTCGAATCAGAACGTGTAATGACACCCAAAAATTATAAGAAAGAAGCTACTTGCATCCTTATCTGTATGCCTTAACAAAATACTTGAGGTTGAGATCTGACAGAATGTCAAAGGTAATGATGGGGACACCACAGTGGACAAGATTTTTGCTTATTCGAATTTAAAGAACAACAGAGCACAATAATATATTCAGGCCAAAGGAGGCATCACAAATGATTAAAAAATATATAGTTGTGCCTATCGCTACGTTGTGGGCATCCATTGGTATCTCAATGAACAGACAACAAAGATCCAGACCCGCATTTTCAGTGAGGTAGAAAAATAGTTGTACAACCTAATTTTCAGCCATATGATTGGGAAGGCAGCCTCATAATACATACCTAGCCATCCAGAATTGACTTGAGCAAAATAAGTGTGCCTCATCCATGTCCTATATGCACTCTTTCATGTCACGCAATCAGCTAAAGCTTGTCATTGGAGTGTTTTAGAGATAATTGGAGCAGTGTTGAGTGGTTCGTGCATGCGATGACGACCCTCAAGTGTCAGCGGTGGCACCGGCAGCGAGAGCAACCCATGGGTAATATAGGTCTGCAAAAATTATTTTTGCCTTGTCATCTACATCTTAGTATAGCAACTTTAACAATAGCTGACTGTCGACTCAAGATGACAGAAAGTAAGAACTCCAAGAGGGTATTAGATAAATGGTTTAATGGGAAGGCTAGGAATAGCTCAGAGTTCAGACTTTCAGAGTCCTGCATTTCAGACACCACTCATTTTTAAGTGTTAACTACTAATGCAACCAGAAAACCAGTGGCATAATTCTTGTTGTGAACCCATGTCTTACTGTTTGCCTGTTTGAGAAGACATCAGTTTAATATGAAGTAAACATTTTCATCGCGATGTCAACATCATCTATCACCCACTTTTCCTTTGATAGTATATATGTAAAATAAATTTTGCCAGGGAAAAATGCCACCCCATGGTAAACACATAGTACACCTAATTAAAATATAAACGATCATGGATGCCAACACACAAGAATCTGAAGCTTGTAGTTAGATGAGTTCTTGTGATATGCCAATAATACTAACTACCCCATAAAGCTAAGATGACTGAATCGGAGTTACCTGAAATATTATTTGTGAAAGTTGTCATCTCCACGGAAATATTTGGATGCCATTAGTCTCTCTGTAAAGCTAATAAACGTGGCTGCTGGTTCTGGCTGAGGAGCCATGCCACTTTCTTTTGTAGTATCTATAGGGGAAAAAACATTAAAATATGTTGTATCAACCGTGGAAATTTCAAATGAATCAAAGCGAAGTCGAATCAAAGCGAGTCAAAATAGAATGACTTGGATGCAGTTACCTACCTGATGGAAGCAATACTTAAGGCATGCTGCCACCAAATACATTGCAGAATCAAAATCAAGCATACACAAAATTGTTTAATTAGTCTAGCTATCATCTTAGTGACTGGATAAAAAAAGCACAAACATTAGTAATTGGACACCGAACTTAAGACAAGGTTGAATTTAGTAAGAGTATAGATCAATATGGAAACTTTATATAGTAATTGTCCACAGTATGAGTACTATTTCCTTAGGGGTGTAGCAATTTCAGCATAGTTCAAGTAAAAAGGGTAGAAAGGAAATAACACCTTGCATTTACCTCCTTGGTGTACATGTCGACCAAATTGGTCTGGTCAATCCATGGTCTGTGTCGCCGTAGATCATGGTTTTATTGTTCAGGAAGTTCATTGGGTCAATCTGGAATTTCATCCTTCAGTGGCACACCCACCTGCATAGTACCCTGCAGTCACCAACTCTAGACTTAGAACAGAGCTACTAAAAATTAAGTCTAAATAACAGGCTACAAATGAAAGAAACAAAACACACATGTATTCACGTTTGGAAAAGGTTGCATACTCTAGCCTGAGAGCTGAAACGTATAAACATTAAATATTTTACATAAAAAAGAAACAAATATTAGTAGGCTTAAAAAAAAGATGGCATGGGTAAAATGTTAAGGGCTGTGATAGCACACAATACATGCAGATTAAGTCCGCACATGACAAAGATGTGTAGAGAAACTGATAACCGCTGGTAGGACAGGGCCACTTCACAGATTTAATCAGACATTTTGCATGAGCAATCATAAAGACGTGCACTTGCACAATATCAATGTCAACAGGTGTCATATGCAAGATGATATCAAACTGCTTTCGAGTACCTTTGATTTGGCGTGAAGAGGAGCCATAATCATATATCAAATTTACAAAACTGTTAGGCATGTATCTGAACTGCAGTCTGAGCAAAAACCAACCGAAGATAATCAACCAGTGGGTTGTGGGTATTATAAGAAACAAGAAACCAAATCGCAACCTATGTATAGCTTCAGTTGAGTAAAAATAACATGGCAACAGCATATTGCATCATAATCACCGATAGGAGCTCTCGTGGTTTCCATCTCTATTTATATATGAATGCAATTATAAGGAAAGAAGCTCTGATGTACAATTTACCTTTTTAATGGCTATTCATTAATGATAATAGTTTCATCTATGTTAGTCTTTCCGTTGTAAAGGAATGACCAATCTTCTGATGAACTACAAATATGGTTTACATAATCCAGTATTATTTCATATCCCTTGAAATAACAGTGAACCAATCCATCAGTAGTTGTGAGTTATAAACATTTGGTACCAAACCAATGCACTTATAGCTAAGAAGGCATGTTGATTATATATGATTTTGAAATAGCATTTGCAGGAAGGGAAAATATGCCAGGCCAATGCACCGCAAGGCAGCACGTTCAATGTTTATATGGATCCTATATGGTAATGAAACTATGAAGTGTGTAGAATACGAAAACAAAACTAAACTGTTGCTATCACAAATGTTGGACACTAAGAAAAGAGGGAATGTATGATAGCCATGACTTGTATTTTGAACCTGACTGACAATACAAATATAGTGGTCAAAAAGTGAGGAATTTGAAATACATAAATCTTGCAGCTGTTTCATAAAGCTATCTAGAGCCTAACCTGTTCTTCATTATATAGTATGTAATGCTCTGCTGGATTAGAAGGAAACATACGCATGGAACCATTGAAAAACAAGGCTCCCAATGGTGGTATGTATTTGTAACCACCTTATCTGGAAACATGTAGTTGGATCAAAGGTAGATATCACAAAAATTATAAAGGAGATACCTTTACTTCTGGAACTTATTGTCGGTGTTTGCATTCCTTGAACTTGAGCACCAGCCCCTTGATGTAAGAAAAGGGCAAACTTCATGGTCAAAGAAAAGGAAAAAATATATAGAAATAAATTTGAACCTATTGACAAAGTGCAATACTATTTGTCTTTCGAAATAGAAGGAAGAGAACTGGTTGCAAAATCGATCATACATTAGAATTGAAGATACACGTTATTCAAGGAATCACCTTTAGTTGCCGCTCTGTTCCTCTTAAGCCTGAGCCGCTTCGGATCGAGTCACCTTTAGTTGTCGCTTCTTAAGCCTGAGCTGCTTCCTGTGAAAAAAATAATAATGATGATGTATATCTGGCAGCACATTTCAGTTAACTTATTATTCCAGATGGAACCTTTGGCTTCTTTGGTACATACTTTCCTGGAAACCAGACCGGTAAACATAGTTTGAACTATATACGAAATCATGGGAAACCCCCCTTTACTTTCTTTATAGAAAGCGAGCTGCTCACCTAAGAAGGATAGGCTAGAAACTCTCTTCGATCTCTTCGCGTGCTCTACACAGAAAGCAGTAACCGGCACTAAATCAAAACAGCTCAAGTAAGCAAGTATATAATACTATTAGGTGTATATCACTGTAAATGAAAAAGCAATCATTTATGACCAAAGTATAGGCAAATAAATGGGAGCGTAGAGATTTGCTCGATGAGGTAAATTAGTATGTGGCAAGAATAATAAAAATTTTGGACCAACGAATGGTTGTAAGCATTGTTGCAAGACAGAAGCTTACATCTCAGTACCTAGAACTGTATGTATTAAACAACACACCGGATCAAGGGTATGCAATGCGCAAATGAAGATATCTCAGAAAACAACGAAATACACATCCACAAAAATAAACTGAAAGTGCGCCGATTCGATGAAGCAAGCATAAAATTGGACAAAACCCAACATCTAACCCTAACCCTAGGGCACACCGGGCCTCACCTGCGAGGTGTGCGTGCGGCATAGTGGAGCACAGCAGCTGCGCCTGGCAACGGCAAAGATGGAGCTGATGAGGCTCGTCGGCGGCGTGGGGTGGGGCAGCGCGCCATGGCCGGCCGGCCTCACCTCGGCCCCCGCCTGCCGCCGAGGCCGACGGCCGTGCGCAGCGCAGGGAGGCTGTCGAGGTCAAGGCCTGCAGTAGCGCCGGGACCGGAAACGGACGGAGATGAGGAACCATGAGGAGCGGAGGCGCGGCGCGAGGAGGGAGAGCTGTAGAGGCAGACGCGGAAGCGGAGAGAGCGAGGTAAGGCCTTGTTTGGTTCCTACAGGGGGAGCCGGGAATAATTTTACCCGATTATTTTTAATTTATCCAACAAAGCACTAATGACTAATTTTTAGGCCTCAACTAGTTCCTAATCCATTAGCCCCTCTTGAGAGTCTAATTGGGACTAGTATGTGCTCTTGTCGGTCGTCAACTCATTTGTGCACTTGTGCATGCACTAGTCGGTTAATGCATTTCTAGTCCCTCATTAGTCCTTTAGAACTAAACATCTTTTAAATGAGACTAAAAATTAGTCCCTAAATCCACGAACCAAACAGGCCCTAAGAGGGAGGACGGTAGAAACCGGTGGGTTTCTTAGATCGGGTAGAAGCCGAGGTGTATTAGAAGCCTGAGTATATATATATGAATGGAGTTGGAAGTCGGCGCCGGCATGAATCCAATTTGAAGGTAGAGAGGGAGCAGGTAGAAGCCGGAGGGAAGGGAGTAGAAGTCGGACGGTAAGAAGTCGATTCATTAAATCATAGCCACATAATCTAAGATCTAACGGCGGTAGATACACGTTACGTGCGGGGAAGCCATTCGTGTTCTAGCGTTTTTTAAAGAGTACAACTAGATATTACTCATAACAACTCACATATTACTCATGGACAACTAAAATACAACTTGTAGGACATCCCTAGCACTTTCTAGCAATATATATGACATATGCCATGACATCATATTCTTCTTCTTAATTAAGTAATCCTTCATGGAGCATAGAGTTAAAACTCAATTTGAATTCTTGATCTTGGTAGTAAAATCGATTTCTCTTCTAACACTTAGTATCAAAATCAAGTTTGAGTTGATATTCATGAAGGGACTTGAATATTCATGATTCATCTATTTGATGTCCCTCATCATTCTCCTCTACTTGATTGAAACTTCGACCTCGAGTTATCTTCATAAAGATGTTGTTGTGGATGATAAAGTGATAGATCGGCCACATTAAAAGTGTTGGAAATATTCATCTCTTTTGGTAGATCAACAACATAAGCGTTGTCATTTATCTTCTTCAAAATAGAGAAAGGACCATATTTCCTTTGTCTTAATTTTCCATGAACTCCAGTAGGTAGACATTCCTTTCTCGAGATATACTATTACTTGATCACCAACATCAAATGACATAGGTCTTCTTTTCTTGTCACTAACCGCTTGTATTTCTGATTTGAGGCTTCAAGACATCATGAACCTCTTTGAACAATTCTAAATAATTACCAAGCAAAGCTTATTGCGATCTTGAATTTTCTCTTGAGGGTAATTTCACTAGATCAACAACATGTCTTGGAATTTTAGTGTAGACAATGGAGAAAGGGCTTCTACTGTAGATCTATGCTCGTAATTATTGTAAGCAAACTCGCTAAAGATAGAGCCAAGTCCCACTGTCCTTTCTTGCTTCCACAAATGCAAATAATCAAGTTACCCAAAAACTTGTTTACCACTTTAGTTTGTCCATCCGTTTGTGGATGAGTCTGTGCTTGAAAATTTTAGCTCGGTGTTGAACTGCTTCCATAGTGTAAGCCAAAATGTAGCAAGAAACTTGCTATCACGATCTGAAACAATTGATCTTGGAACACCATGTAATCTAACTACTTCTCTAAAGAAAAGATTAGCCACATGATGAGCATCTGTTGTCTTTCGACATGGAATGAAATGAGCCATTTTGGAGAATCATCAACTACAACATATCTTTGCATCATTCCCACGCCTTGTTCTTGGTAGGCCAAGTATGAAATCCATTGATAAATCCTCCCATGGTGCACTTGGAATTGCTAATGGCAAATATAATCCAGTGTTCTGAACTTGTCCTTTGTATACTTGGCATACTGGACACCTTTGCACAAATTTTCCTGCATCCCTTTTAAGTTGCGGCCAATAATACCGTGCCTGTAGGTTGGCTATGGTCTTATCACGCCCAACATGGCCACTAAGATCACTTGAATGCAGTTCTCTAATTAGTTTGTCACGTAGAGAACTTCTTGGAATGCATAGTCGATCATTCTTAAATAGATATCCATCTTGCACTACATACTCTTCACCTAATGGTTGTCCTTGAAGATGCTTCGCCAAACTTTACCAAAATCATCGTCATTCTCATACAAATCCTTTATTTGATCCATACCCGGAAGTTCGACTTCAAAAGAAATTAGGAGACAAGCACGTCGACTTAATGCATCTGCCACTCTATTGGTTGCTCCTAATTTGTGCATAATGAGATAGTTAAATCTCTCTAAGTACGCCGCCCATCTTGCTAGCATGCGATCAACATGCTTCGATTTCTAAAATGCTTCGAGATTGATGGTCAGTGTAGACAATAAACTCCTTAGGTAATAAATAAACTTCCCAAGTTTTTAATGCTCTAAAAAACTGCATATAGCTCTTGTTGATAGGTACTCCATTTCTACCTTGCTTCACTTAGTTTTTCACTAAAGAAAGCAATGGGTTTTCTCTCTTGAGATAGAACGGCTCCAATGCCTACTCCACTTGCATCACATTCCAGCTCAAAAGTCTTGTTGAAATCGGGAAGTACCAAGACTGGAGCTTGTGATAGCTTCTTTTTAATTTCTTGGAAACTTGCTTCGGCCAGTTCATTCCATTGAAACTTCCCTTTCTTTAAACATTCGGTAATTGGTGCCATAATAGTGAAGTCTTTGACAAATCTTCTATAGAAAGTTGCAAGACCATGGAAACTCCTTACTCGGTAATAGTCTTTGAGTTGGCCAATCTCTTATTAAAAGCAACTTTGGAATCATCAACATGAATCCCTTCACTTGTAATGATAAATCCCAAGAAAAGCAATCGCTTCTATAGGAAAACACATTTCTTTAAATTGACATAAAGTTCATTTTCCTTCAGAACTTCCAATACTTGCCGAGCATGATCACAATGATCATCTTCATTCTTGCTATAGATTAAGATGTCATCAAAATAAACCACAACAAATCAGGATAAGAAGGGTCTAAGGACTTGGTTCATCAAGTGCATAAAAGTACTTGGGGCATTTGAAAGTCCAAATGGCATTACCAACCATTCATATAACCCCTCCTTTGTCTTGAATGTTTGTTTTCCATTCATCACCAGGCCTAATCACGGATTTGGTGATAGCCACTTCTCAAGTCAAGCTTAGTGAATACCTTTACCCCACTTAATTGATCCAAAATATCATCTAGGCGGGGAATAGGAAAACGTACCTTCTTTGTGATCTTGTTTATTGCTCTACTATCCACACACATATGCCAAGAACCATCCTTCTTTGGTGTAAGCAAAGCTGGTACAAAGACATGGACTTATACTTTCTCGAATATGTACCTTTTGTAATAACTCCTCCACTTTCTCCTTCAGTATAGCATATTCTTTTGGACTCATTCGGTAATGCGGAAGATTAGGAAGACTAGCACCGGGAATTAAATCAATTCGATGTTGAATTCCTCTCATGGGTGGTAAATGTTGAGGCTCCCCAAGTATACTCTAAAATTCAAATAGAAGACCTTGAATCTCTGCTGGAATTTCGGGGGAGCGGTCGCTCTTCACCCTTAATAATAATTGCAAAGCACATAAATTTGCCTCCTTTAAGTCTTCTACAAATTCACTTGGAGTATGAGAAATAGCCAACATATTCTTCTCCTCTACTTTAGAAGTAGAACCATCCAATTTCTTAGGTAGGATTATAATCCTTCTCTTGTTCCAAATGAAAGAGTAAGAATTGTCCCTTCCTTTATGTGTAGCATCCACATCAAATTGCCAAAGGTCTTCCAAGAAGAACATGGCTTGCATCCATGTCAACAACATCATATAGAACATTTGAGCGATAATATTTGCCTAAAGAAAGTGGCAAATTACATTGCTTTGTAATCCTCATATTCACTCCTTTCTTGATCCATCCAATAGTGTATGGATTTGGATGATCATGAGTTTCCGATTTCAAATGGTTCACTAAATTCGAGAAATCGATTCTCACAACTGCAACTATCAATTACCAATTTGCATACCTTTCCATTCACGGTACACTTACTCTCAAATATCTTCTTTTTGTTGTGTATCATCATGTTGTGGTGTGGAACACAAGAGACGTTGGATCACACATACTACTTCATCACCTTCCTCCTCACAATATTCTTGACTTTCCTCAACTTCTTCATTCTCTCCATCATTATAGCCATCATCATCATCATCACTTTCACGGCGTGTAGTGTTGACAACTTTCCTCCTAGGACAATTACTTGATACATGTCCTTCTTCACCACACTTGTAACACTTGACAACATTTTGGTTTCTCTTTGGTCTACTTTTCTTTGCAACTTGATTTTGTGTAGGTTGCGTTTTTTTTTTTGATTGAGTAGCCTTCTCCATCTTGCTACTATAGTCTTTTGAAGATACATCTATGGGAGAATATGAGCGAGATTTCATTATCTTCTTTGTCTTGGCATACCTTTCGGCCTTTAATGCTAAAGTTTGTGCTTGGTCAATTGACCACATCCATTTGCATGACCAATTGATCTCTAATAACATCAGCGAGACCATTGATGTACCTTGCAACTTGTTGATCTTCAATTTCAGCAAGATTGCACCTTACTTGCAGACCTCAAAAATTCCTCTGTATATTACGAAATGGACCTATTTCCTTGAGCACAATTCTGAAATTCGAGTGAATAAAATTTGCTCATAATCGGCGAGCAAAAATCTAGCCTTCAAAAGTGCCTTCATTTGATTCCAATATCTTATGCAAGGTTCACCCCTCAACCTGCGCTCATCTTGATGACGGTGCCACCATGCACCAAAGCACCTCCCTTCAACTTATATGCAACTAAAGGAACTTTGCGATCTTCACTAATATTCATAATATCAAAGAAAGTCTCAACTTCATATAACCAATCAAGAAACTCTTCTATATCAACACTTCCATTAAAAGTAGGGATTTCAGCTTTTTACCTTGTATGCATCTCTAGCATATCCAACATTTCTTCTTGGTTGTTCATAAAGATCATCCTCTTCATGTAATTCACCAAGGTCTTCACCACCCCGATCATCAACCTTGTCTTTTGATGAAGCACCTTTAGTGTTAGCGGCAGGGGATATGGTTTCTAATCATTTTACGCTAGCTGATCAAACCTTCGTTGAGTGTTTCTTGTAACTCTTCAATTTGCTTTTCCGCAAAGCATCCATCATCTTGCTCAAGTCCTCCATCTTTCCTATACCTTCTTGCGATTTCTTGGCGGGGAAAATGGCAGCTTGAGATGATCAACGAGGCTCGATACCAACTGATGCAAGCACACTTGTATGGAGGAACAACTCCAAGGTCTTTGTAGATAATTCTAGCACAAATTGTTGAAGGAATAACTTCAACGTGCTAGTAGATAGTCCCCTAAGGGTAGTCAGAATCCACGGATAGCAATCCGAATCCACGGATAGCAAGAGCTCAATCCAAAGCTCAAGAACAAGATCTAATCCAAGATCTAAGATAGAAACATGGAGTTCTATTCATATGATAGGGAATACAAAACAAGTTACAATACTAGAGGGCATGGCCTCTATTTATAGGCTCTAAAGCCTTACACACTCATATACAACTAGATGGCGGCTACTAGCCAACTAGATGATAGCTAAGAGTACAACTAGACATTACTCATAACAACTCACATATTACTCATGGACAACTAAAAGACAACTTGTAGGACATCACTAGCACTTTCTAGCAATATATATGACATATGCCATGGCATCATATTCTTCTTCTTAATTAAGTAATCCTTCATGGAGCATAGAGTTAAAACTCAATTTGAATTCTTGATCTTGGTAGTAAAATCAGATTTCTCTTCTAACACTTAGTATCAAAATCAAGTTTGAGTTGATATTCATGAAGGGATTTGAATATTCATGATTCATCTATTTGATGTCGTTTGTAAGTGCAATCAACCTTTAATGTGGGTTTTGGCGTTGATGACAATCTAAATAGAGGACTAATGAGATTTATCGAGTTGACAAGCATGCAACAAGCCAAGAGGACATTGCAAACCTAAAGGAGGAGTACCCCAATTCGATTCACAGCCGGTACTTCAAGGAAGGAGGTTTATATTCATTTTGCATTTTGAATTTGAGTATAGGACACGCCGTACTATTAAGAGGGATTAGAACCACTGTGTCAAAGCGTGCAACCAAGTGCTCATTTTCACACCACATAACCTCCAGCTCCATACCTAGTCATCAATCACTGTCTTTCCACTCTTCAGCTGACTAAGTCCCAGCGGCGGTGCCACTTTCAGGGGAAGCAGCGGTGCCGCTTTGCGGCGGTGCCGCTCGAACATTAGCGGCACTGCCGCTCGTGTTCTGACCATTGGAAGAGGAGTATTTATACTTTCCTTTTCTACCCCCAACGATCACTTTTTCTTCTCCAACGCTCACTTTCGACAGAAAGGCTCTCAAGTGCTCAGCTCTCTCTCTCTCTCCATTGAAGCTCCTCACCCCCTCAAGCAAATCCATCGTTTTCGCCATCGATTCTTGAGTGTGAGGGCTGCAAACTTCGATTGGAAGGGAGCTCCACTGATCTTCATCGTTCTAGAAGCACTTGGTTCGCACTTTGGGTGGCGGTTGTGGTCTTTTGCTCTTGGAGCTTGCTCCTAGCCGGCTAGTGCGTCGCCCTTGAGCTTGCCAACTTGTGTGGCAGCCTAGGGAGGTTTGTAACACCCTCTTGCATCTAATACATTACCCCACATCTCTAGGATTCGGTTCCTAACCTTGTGAACGAGGCAAAGAGGCAAACCTTTGTGGTGAGCTCATTCCTTTGTGGAACCTCAACAACGTGGACTTAGGCAAGCCTTGGTGGCGAGCTGAACCACGGGATAAATCACCGTGTCACCATGTGCTTGATTTACTTTACTTTGCAATCATATTGTTGTTGTTGAGAGGATTTAGGGTTTGAGACCGATCTATCTATATTCTCTCGATCTACTTGTTTTAGCTCTTGATCTGCAGTCTATACCTGTCTAGGAACCAAGGAAAATTACTCGATCCAGTTTTCATTGGACAGATTTTGAACTGTGAGCTAATCTTTCCTGCAGGAGCGGTGGTGCCGCTTAGTGGAGCGGCGGTGCCGCTCGGAGTGGCGGTGCCGCAAGGTTCAAGCGGTGGTGCCGCTCGGTGATCGGCGAGTTTGAGTTGATTTTTGAAACAGGCCTATTCACCCCGTCTAGGCGTCCAAGCGATCTTACAAGTGGTATCGGAGTTTGTTTGCCGTTGAGCGCTTCACCGCGTGAAGTATGGATACGGAGGTGGTTCGACTCAAGGTGGGCGAAGGTGATATCGTTGGCATCCACGCCAAGCCTACGACTTCCGGCGGCGAGCTCTCCTCTTCATCTTCTCTCTCGGCAACCACCAATCCAGGAGAGAAGGGAAGCAAGGAGACAAAGAAAAAGAGAAGAAAGCCGCCAAGGAAGCAAGAAGAGCTGAGCGTGAGAAAGCCAAGAAGCAAGAAGAAGATGCAAGCATGCAGCTCATCGAGAAGCTCAAAAGAAGAGATGAAAGAAAAAGAATAAGAGAAGCAAGACTCAAGAGAAGAGAAGAAAGAAGCAAGAAAGTGGTGGAACTTGATGCTCAATCAAGTGAGCTATCAAGTAGTTCGATGGCGGTGATGATGATGAGTCCTATGTGCTTAGAAGAACAAGAAGAATGAGAAGAAGAAGGATGATGGGGCAGCAGCACCAACAAGAAATTTCTTTGCTATATCCTTTAACTATTCTTCTTATTTGACTAACCGTGACAAGAAGTCTTTCATCAACGTGCCCGCCGGCAAAGTTACCTCGTTTTGATGGGACTAACTTTGCCAAGTGGAAGCATTTGATGAGAGCCTACCTTGTTGCTCTTCACCCGGTCTTTGGGAAATTATGTGTAGTGGCTTTTCAACCACCGGTGAATCCCAAAAGCACCAACAAATGAAGAGCTACTCATGATCCACCTCAACGGGCAAGCCACAAGCATACTCTTGAGCTCTCTAGATGGCAATGAATACAATAGAATAATGAATGTTGATGTGGCCAAGCAAATTTGGGACACCTTGCACATTGCTCATGAAGGGTTGACAAAGTGAGAAAGGCAAAGATTGACTTGTTAAAAGCAAAAGCTCAACCGGTTTGTGATAGTTGAAGGGAAGGTGCCCAAGAGATGTTTTGACAGGTTGATGGTTCTAGTTGGAAGGATTAGAAGATATGGAGATGAAGAACTTGATGATCACAAGGTGGTGAAGGTCATGCTTGAAGCCTATGCACCTAGAAATGAGACCGTAGTCACCTTTATAAGAGACAAGAAGAGATTTGAGCACTTCACTCCTAATGATGTGCTTGGAAGATTGCTCACCTTTGATATGCAAAGGGAAGAGGCAAATGAGAGGAAGAAACTTGGTGAGTTGCAAGCCAAGTTGGATGGCATCAAGATCAAGGATGTTGCTCTCAAAGCAAGCAAGTCAAGCAAGCCAAGCACCTCCAACAAGAACAAGGGCAGCAAACAATCAACCTCAAGCCAAGCCAAAGAGATGAAGAAAATGCAAGAACACATTGATTCCACCTCTTCCTCAAGTGAGGATGAAGATGGAGGGGCGGGCATCAATGACATGGCATTGTTCATCAAGAAATACCACAAGGCCATGAAGAGAAATGGGTACAAGATGGTGCAAAGGAAGTTTCCCAACAACAAGAAGAGAACTTGCTACAATTGTGGAAGCACCGAGCACTTTGTCGCGGATTGTCCACATGAGAACAAGAACAACAAATACAAGAAGGACAACTCCAACAATGACAAGAGGCAAGATTACAAGAGAAAGGGAAAGAACATGGGAGAAGCACACATTGGGCATGAGTGGTATTCAACTAAAGAGTCAAGTGAGGAGGATGTGAAGATAGCAACATTTGCTAGACAAGAGTCAACCTCCACACCAAAGCTCTTCTCCAACATGTCCGATGATGACGAAGATGGCTCCCCTCATATTTGTCTCATGGCAAAGCGTGAGAAGGTACTTTCCAAAACTAAAGCCTCTCCAACCCTTAGTGATGAATCTAGTGAACTTAGTGATAGCTCAAGTGATGATGGGTCTAGTGATGAAGAGTATGATACATTGACAAAGAACCTAGATCCAAAGACCAAAATGTTTATCACTAAGATGATGGAGGATTTAGAGAGTGTTCAAGCCGAGTTAGATACTAGAGAAAGTGAACTCGCTAGACTTGAGAAGCTCTATGTTGACAACAAAGACGCTCTTGTGTTTGAGAGAAGTGAGGTGGCCTCTTTACAAAAGAAACTTGTAAAAGAAAAGGAGGGCCATGCTCTCACAAAGAAAGCTACTATTACTCTCAATGAAAAGTATTGTGACTTACAAGAAAAGCACAAGCAACTTGAGGGGAAATATAGTCTTCTTTGGGAGAGCAACTCACATCTCTCATCCACAAAGGACAACTCTACTCCCTCCACAAGCAATGGATGTGGTAAATGTTTCAACCTAGACTTGAAGAGTCATGCCACAAACCTTGCAAACATAGAAGCAATGAAGAAGGAGATTGCTAGGCTCAACACTTTGGTGGGAAAAGAAAGACAAAGTGTCAAGAAAGTAGTGAGTGGCAAAGAGGCTCAACCAAAGAGGCCACAATACATTGATGGAAGAAATCCTAGAATCAAGGATGGGTTAGGCCACACTAGAGGAGCCAAGACAAATGAAAGAAAAATGGTAAATGGCTATGAGTGTGTCCAGTTCTGGAGCAAAGGGAAGATGAGTACAGATATGCCTGCACAGACAGCCGCACCGCGCCAGCTCCGAGCAGCAAAGCCAAGCGGCAGTGTCGCTAGGACGAGCGGCGGTGCCGCTGCCCCTAAGAAAGGGAAGGCAACTCATCGACCTACTGTCCAGAAACAATCCATCAAGAAGGTTGTTCAGTCAAAACAGGTTGTGCAGAAGCAGCAGAAAACAATTTGGGCCAACCCAAATAGATTTGCATACCATCCCAAGGCTCAATCAACAAGACAAAGTTTGAGTTCTTGCTTTGTACTGAAGAACAACAGCAAGGGGGAGGTTTATGCCAAATATGTTGGCAAGGACAGAAATGTTTACTTGCATACCTCAATTTGGGTTCCCAAAATTCTTGTGACTAACATGAAAGGTCCCAAGGAGCTTGGGGGGCCTAAACTTGTGAACTAATCTGTTTTGCAGGCATACTCCTCCGGTGGATCAAGTTGGGTGCTTGATAGTGGATGTACAAATCACATGACCGAAGAAAGGAGTATGTTTTCATCATACTCTCCTAATGCCGATCCAAGTGACAACATTCGATTTGGAGATGACGCTAAGGGAAGTGTGATGGGTCTTGGTAAAATCGCTATCACAACCGATCACTCTATATCCGATGTCTTGCATGTTGAATCCCTAGGATACAATTTGTTGTCGGTCTCACAACTTTGTGGGAAAGGCTACAATTGTCTCTTTACGGATGTTGGTGTGGAAGTCATTAGTAGGGAGGATTCCTCTATTGTCTTCACAGGCAAACTCAAGAATAAGCTTTACTTAGTTGATTTCAACAAAAGTGAAACTAAGCTTGAGACTTGTCTTATGGCAAAATCTAGCATGGGTTGGCTTTGGCATCGCCGACTAGCTCATGTTGGGATGAGGAACTTGGCCAAACTACAAAAAGACAACCACATCATTGGACTAACAAACATTGATTTTGACAAAGACGAGGATTTGTAGCGCTTTGCCAATGGGAAAGCAAGTAGGCATACCTCACCCACAAAGAGCATCATGACCACTACACAATCTTTGGAGTTGATTCATATGGATCTCTTTGGACGGGGTTGCCTACCTTAGCATCGGGGGTAATAAGTATGGACTCGTTATTGTTGATGATTATTCTCGATTCACTTGGGTTTTCTTTGTCTTTGATAAGTGCAGGTACAAGAGAAGGTGAAAATCTTTATTAGAAGGGCTCAAAGAGAATTTGATCTTCCAATCAAGAAAGTGAGAAGCGATAATGGAAGTGAATTCAAGAACACCCAAGTTGAAGAATTCCTTGATGAAGAGGGCATCAAACATGAGTTTTCGGTTCCATACACCCCTCAACAAAATGGAGTAGTAGAGAGGAAGAATAGAACACTCATCGACATGGCAAGAACAATGCTAGATGAATACAAGACTTGGACATCTTTTGGTGTGAAGCCATCAACACCGCTTGTCATGCAATCAACCGTCTCTACCTCCACAAGAAACTCAAGAAGACCTCATATGAGCTACTAACCGGTAACAAACCGAAGGTGTCCTACTTGAGGGTGTTTGATTGCAAGTGTTTCATTCTTAACAAAAAGCCCCGAACCTCTAAGTTTGCACCTAAAGTTGATGAGGGTGTTCTTCTTGGTTATGGATCAAATGAGCATGCCTATCGTGTCTTCAACAAAACCACCGGTAGGGTTGAAGTCACTATAGATGTGACATTTGATGAATCTAATGGCTCTCAAGTAGAGCAAGTTGATCAAAGTGTTGTAGGAAAGGAGGATCCACCTTGTGAAGCAATCAAGCAATTGGCTATTGGTGACATTAGACCACAAGAAGATGAAGCCACCGAACGGGAGGATCACCCAGGATCTTCTTTGCACCAATTTCCGCTGGCGTACTCAATGACGGGGGGCAGCACACGCCTGCTGAAATTCAGCAGAGCGGCGGTGCCGCACCCTCCACCTCAGCAGCACCTACTCCAATTCCTACATCACCGGCTAGAACACTTGATCTTGCTCCTATACTTGAAGCCGAGGATGACTATGAAGAAGAAGTTGAGGATGATGGAGTTGATCACCCACGACTACGGCAAACCATTCAACGGGATCATCCCGTTGAGAACATTCTTGGGAGTCTTCGAAAGGGAGTAACTACTCGATCACATCTAGCTGCTTTTTGTGAACATTACTCCTTTGTCTCTTCTTTGGAACCTACCAAGGTAGAAGATGCTCTCAAGGATGCCGATTGGTTGCTAGCAATGCAAGAAGAACTCAACAACTTCAAGAGAAACCAAGTTTGGGACTTGGTAGAAAGACCAAAGACAAACATCATCGGCACCAAATGGGTCTTTCGAAACAAGCAAGATGAAGATGGTCAAGTGACAAGAAATAAAGCAAGATTGGTGGCTCAAGGGTTCACTCAAGTAGAGGGCTTGGACTTTGATGAGACATATGCAGGTGGCAAGACTAGAAGCAATCCGCATTCTTCTAGCCTTCGCTGCCCATCATGACTTCAAGCTATATCAAATGGATGTCAAGAGTGCATTCCTCAATGGCCCTTTGCAAGAGGAGGTCTACGTTGAGCAACCAGGGTTTTGAAGACCCCAAGTATCCTAACCATGTTTACAAGCTTCGTAAAAGGCGCTCTATGGGCTTAAGCAAGCACCAAGAGCATGGTATGAATGCCTTAAGGAGTTCTTGCTTAAACAAGGTTTTGTCATAGGGAAGGCCGATCCTACTCTCTTTACACATAAAGTTAATGGTGATATATTTGTATGCCAAATATATGTCGATGACATAATATTTGGTAGCTCTAACCATGTGTATGTTGAGCAATTTAGTAGAACTATGACAAAGAGGTTCGAGATGTCCATGATGGGTGAGCTCAAGTTCTTTCTTGGCTTTCAAGTCAAACAAATGAAGGAAGGAACTTTCGTTAGCCAAACCAAGTACACCCAAGACATGTTGAAGAAGTTTGATATGGCTAAGGCCAAGCCAATCAAAACTCCAATGCCAAGCAATGGACATCTTGATCTTGATGAAGAAGGGGCTGCCGTAGACATAAAGGTATATCGTTCCATGATCGGCTCTCTTCTTTATCTTTGTGCATCTAGGCCCGATATTATGCTTAGTGTGTGCATGTGTGCTAGATTTCAAGCTAATCCAAAGGAATGTCACAATGTGGCGGTTAAGAGAATCTTGAGATATCTAGTTCACACTCCAAACCTTGGCTTGTGGTATCCCAAAGGGTTCCAAGTTCAATCTACTTGGCTATTCGGATTCGATTATGCGGTTACAAAGTAGATCGAAAAAGCACCTTGGGGACGTGTCAATTCCTTGGACGGTCCTTGGTGTCTTGGAGCTCTAAGAAGCAAAATTGTGTAGCCCTATCCACCGCCGAGGCCGAGTATGTTGCGGCCGGCGCATGTTGTTCGGCTACTTTGGATGAAGCAAACCTTAAAAGATTTCGGATGTCATTTCACAAAAGATACCTCTTCTTTGTGACAACGAGAGTGCCATCAAACTTGCAAACAACCCGGTAGCACACTCTAGAACAAAACACATAGACATCTATCATCACTTCGAGAGACCACGAATTAAAAGGAGATATCGCATTCGCCATGTGAGCACCGAAAAGCAACTAGCCGATATCTTCACTAAGCCTCTCGGCGAGACAAGGTTTTGCGCTTTGCGTAGTGAACTAAATATACTTGATTCTCGCAACCTATCTTGAAATCTGCATGCCTCTGTTTGTGAGAACTAGTATGAGTAGGTAAAAGCTTTGAAAAGTTTACATTATGTCTTTCAAATCAATTTCAAAGCTAGACTCAAAGGGCATGGTCAATTTTTTTGATTGATGATCTGATCTCGGCCATGAAGTTTAAGTCACATATGTCTATCTAGCATATGAGGAGAGTCACTTAGGAAGCTAGTTTAACCCCGCAGCGTTCAGGGGAGCGGCAAGCAGCCGCTTCTCGAGCGGCGATGCCGCCGGTGATTTTAGGCGAAAATCAGCCTCACAGATCGGTAATCGGGCCTATTTCCTAGGCCCACGACATCTTTTCTCTCCTCTCTCATTCACTCTTACCACCGGTCCCCTCTCTCTCGTGGGCGACCGGAGGGCGACGGCCGCCGCCGCCACCTCGCTGCCGCCGCGTCCCGCCGGCCGCTGCCCGGCAGTTGTCGCCGCCCGCTCGTGCCGCCGGCCATCTCCACGACGGTGCCACACCGCAGGGGGCTGCAACCATCTCTCTTCTTCCCTCTCCAATCCTCGGTGAGAAACCCTAACCGCCCCGATCTATGTGTAGTGATGAAATTGATCTTGGATTTCTGCAATTTGTGATAGAGTGAAGGTTCTAGATAGTGGGAAAATTATTGGATTGATTTAGTTTGAAAGTTGGAGATGAACTCCACCCATGGCATGCATGGGGTGCCTAGCGGCACTTGCCGCCTATGGCAAGAGCAAAGTATTTTGCTGCTCATCTTCAATCACATTTCGAACAAATCCATAGTTCAAATCATGTTGATTCCCAATATCATAGAAAATTCATCCTAAATCCAAATCCATGGCAACTTTTATCACTATTTTCATTTCAGTCAAGTTTCTGAATTTCTGTTGGAATGGTAGATAGATATACATGTGTTTTAACTATTGCGCAAGACGGTTGAAAGGATCGAGATGCCCAAGAGGGGGGGCGGTGAATTGGGCTAATCTAAAATTTTAACTCAAATAAACAACCTACTAGCCCATATTCACCCTCTTGTGCCTAAGTGTGTTCCTAGCAACTATCGCACAAAGTTTTGCACCCTAGGTTCCAATCCTACTCTAGCATGGCAATTCTAAGAATGTAAAGACATGAAATAGAATTATGGAATGTAAATGCGGAAAGTAAAGAGAGGAAGGAACACGGCGATTTTTTCCCCGAGGTATCGAGGTGTCGCCACACCCCTAATCCTCGTTGGAGCACTCTCGAGAGTATCGCTCCCCCCTTAGTCCTCGCAAGAACTAAGTGCTCTACGGGTTGATTCTTCGACACTCCGTCGCGGTGAATCACCAAAAACCGCTCACAAGCTTGCTTGAGCCACCCACAAGCACCACCGGGTGATCTTCAAGCCATGATCCGCCACCAAGCCGTCTAGGTGATGGCGATCACCAAGGAGAAACAAGCACAAACTCTCACTTGACCTCTACAAGCCTAATGAGAAGAGTGGATGCACACTTGTAACTCTCAATGCACTAAAGAGGTCCTTAATCTTGCATATGACCACCTCAATAGGCTCTTGCACTCTCTTCAACTCTCAAGGTGTTTATCCAAGCGAACAAATGAGCAAGAGAGAGAGTATGGACGAGGTAACCAAGTATTTATAGCCCAAGGCTCAAAATCCAACGATTACCCTCAAACGAGAGAAAATTGTACAGCCGGACGTGCTAGAAGGCTTGCGATACAAAATTCAAATCTCAGCTGGAGAAGCAACGGTATTTGGGCCGCGCCAGCGGTCATCCCGCCAACACCCTAAATGGACCGCTGTCCGGCGTGTCGCCGACGCTGGGCGCGCGTCGCGTCCGTATGATACAAAACCACGGCGACGCTTCTCAGCGGCGCCAGGACGCGCCCGGCCCGCTTCAGGCCCGGCGTCCGACGCCTGTGTAATTTCAGCCACTTCACCTCCAAATCGATGATTTCGTGAGCGGCCGACTCCAATCTTTTTAGGGACTTTTTCATGCTACCTAGTGCTAGAATCAACAAGTGTGCACCACATCTCATCACTAGACTCACCTAGGTCAAGCTACCCGTACCCCCCTTAATAGTGCGGCCAAAAGCGAAAAACAAAGTCCTACGACTAATCCGATGTCTCTCAACTCCATCGACAATCGGAACTAACCGGGCCCTTAACCTTGTCGTCCGTCTTTTGAAAAACCAAACGATTTCCATCGCGAGGGCATACGAGACACATCCCTCGAAACCATCATTACCATGACCTAACTTACCCCCTGTTTACGCAAAACACACATTAGTCACGGTAATATTCATATTGTCATCAATCATCGAAACCACACTAGGGGCCTAGATGCTTCAATCTCCCCCTTTTTGGTGATTGATGACAACCTCTAGAGTATGGAGATGAAAGTTGCGGTTTTAAGCGCACTTGTTCACATGAGCCTCCGTCATTAAGATCAAAAGCGTTAGGGTGGCTCATGCGACACAAGATCAATATATGTACTCATAGAATCTGCATGAAGAGTGAGTACGACAAGGATAGCTCATATGGTTCAAAGAATCACAAGTAATAATCAGAGTAAACCATAAGTGCGGAAGCATAGACCATATGAGCAAAAGCATGACATGATATAATATGATACCAAGTAGAGAGCACACATGTCAAAGAGTATCACGATGCATCACTAATATATACAATGCTAGGCATGAAAGTAAACATGATGCATGAGAGTGTATCACAAACAAAAGATCACCAAAAGATCCAAATCCTCTCACGGACTCCCCTAAAACTACATACTCTACCCTCTCCCCTTTGGCATCAAGGACCAAAAACTCTAAGGGTCGGCGGGAGGCGTAGAAGCGACGAAGTCGGTCATCGTAGCACGAGTCGCGCAACACGCATCGGGTCCGGATCATCAGGACTCGTGTCGGGAGTCGGCTCACCACCAGTAGCTAAAGGACCTTTGGACTGTGAAGCTGTCTGAGAAGCGGTCTAGGCCTGCTCTATGGTAGCATGAGGAACTGTCTCTGAAGTAGTAGCACCAACTGTCTGACCCTGAGACTCGGAAAGCATAGCAGTAGAAGTGGTCGGGGTGCCATCCGAGAAAACCGCTGAGGTAGCCATTGAAGGTGTTGTGCCTCGTATTTGGTGAGGAGAACCCTTGGCGAGCAAGCGAAGCTGATGAGGAGAGACCGGCTGTAGTGTCTGCAAGGAAGGGTGAGCCGGTGATCTCCCGGTAAGTGGCACCAAGTCCTACTCCCCGAGCCAGGGAAAGCAAGCGGCATCCGAGTGATCGGGCGACAAGTCGTAGCCCGGTGTCCCCTGAACCTGCGGCCTCGGACCCTGAAGCTGTGGCCTCGGAGGTGTGGGTGAAGCAAACAAGCTCTGAGTGAATGGCCCTGGTGCCTGAAGCGACGAACCCGCTTGAAACCGCACCTCGAGCCGACGGTCCCTGGCTGAAACCGAGGAGCCTGAGTGGACGAGCCAGGAAGTGCTGAAGGTAGCTGAAAGAGGTGCTCAGGTGGAGGTACTCCGGGAGACTAAACAAGGTGGGCAATAAGTCCCATGAACTGCGGCTGCCTTTGTGCGGATCGCCGACGCCGGTACTCGCTCGCCGACGCTAGAACTCATTCTTTGCCGCCGCTGAAGCTCAAGCCTTTGCCTCGGAACTCGTCGACGAGCGGAAATGGCGGCAAACCGCTACCGGGTGGCATGCTCGAAACGGTCAAACCCGTCATGAGCTGGGCCGACCAAGCCGCTACTTAGCCTCTGCGTCGTGTTGACGGGGTGGAGGGACGAAGTCCTCGTCACCGCCGCTAGTAGTGTCAAACTCAAACGCACCTGCAGTGGAGCCCCCTGCCTCGGCCTCTGCCTCAAGCCGCTACTCCTCGCCTCGCAACCCGGGCGGATCGCATCCCCGCCTCCCGAGTTGGTTCGTCTTGGGCTGCCCTCGAGCTCGGGCGGATAGGAGTGACCACCCGAGCATTTTGCAATGGCCGCGACACATCGTAGACCCCAAAGTCAAGTGAGTGCCTCTGCCGCTCAATACGAGCCTCGAGGTGGAACTGGAGCACCTGAGCATGAAGATGACGAAGGTGAGCCGGTGGGCATAGGACATACGTCGTGTAGTAGCAAAGCTCCCGTAGATCACCTCCTCAATGTCACACAAAATGACATCCCAGATGTCAAACGGCTCCTTCCTCAAGAGATGTGCCACTATCCACTGCTGGATCCGAGTGAAGCCCTCTCTGAAGCCCATCCTCGGCAGAATAGTGCGGCGCACAATAGCATCAGAGCGCGGGCCATCGTTGTCATATCTGAGGGACTCTCGCTAGAGCCCTCTCCAAAGTCTGGACCAAAACAGCAGCGTACAAAGTCAACCTCTGGAAGAACCCCCTTATGTGCCTGACGGGGAGGGCGAACGTCGGGGTAGCACTCACTGTGAACGCGCCTGGCCTGGAAGGGTATCCTAAGCGGCTCTCAGGCACGGGCGGGTCAACCGCCACCTCGACCCTTGAAGTCGAAGTAGAGCTCTGAGTGGTCGGGGTCAATCCCAGACGGTGGCGTAGAACTCACGGATCAGGGACTCAACATAGCCGCCAGGCCTCGATCGATCAGCGAACCCGGAAGTGCATCTATGTAACCTCTGAAGTCGTCTCCCAAGGTCCCGACAAAACCGGTCGAAGGAAATGACCTTGTGCTCTGTGAAGATGCCGTAGGCCTCATATGCATGGTAGAAGTCCTCGTGCAAAGCTGTGCGAAAAGAGTCAACCCCTGGCTGCTGCTGATCTGGAAACCACTGCTCAATCGGACGGGTCCTCATCCGGCAGATCTACCTCGCTGTCTTCGTGGTGAGGTCCACGTGCTCAACTGGAGGGGGTCAAGGAACAACAGGAGGACGCGTCGGCCGCTGGGCCGGTGTAGGAGCGGCCCGAGCCGAGGACGGAGCCGCCTCGTGTCTTTGCTGTGCAACCCGCAAAGACCGACGGGGCTGCAGACTACGGAGGTAGAGCTCTCCCTGCTGTGCTAACTCAGCCTCGAGGTTGACTGCTCGCCCTCGGACTCGACTCGGGCCGCCGCCTGCTGCGGTGTCCCCGATAGCCAAACGCGCCTCTCCGCCACCACGAACAGCTGCGTCGCCGGCGGAGCGAGCAACCAACAAGGCGCGCTGTGCCTTGGTCATGACCCTCTTCTTCTTCTTTGGCTTCTCAATGGCTTTCGTCTTCCCTTTGAGTGCCTCTGGAAGCCGAGGTGGACGACGCTGATCGTCACCACCATCACCACTGCCCCCCACTATCTTGACTCTAGCCATGACTCCAGCCGTTGTCACTAAGCCGCAAGAAGATGAGCTGACGCCTTGTGAGGCTTGGCCTCAATCCGTACTCGCGGGCTTGGCCCCGAGTTCAACTGCCACTGACAAGGTACCTCTGTCAACTGCCCATGGTGACACGACTCGCTGCAAGGTGACAAAATAAGGGAGGATTATAACAAGAGTAATATGCTAGGAGACGAGGAACCCTAGAGAAGCAAGCAATTTGGTAAGAAAGAGAGAGCTTGGTCCAAGGTTTATACCTAGCCTTGCGGAAGCCCTGTGAAAGGAGAAGAGTCGACGAGCGGGGCACCCACAAGGAACAAGGGAGGTCACTGCAGAGAGAATTGGGCGAAGAGAGGGTCAAAACAGTGAGCAGAAAGGTTCAGGCATTTCATCGAGCACTTGGTGAGCAAGGGCTAGAACAGCGAAGGGAAACTCACATCCATGGGCAATGGCCACCGGGAAGGGAGCTGGGGCGACGTGGAAGACGTTCCCGGCGACAGAAAGAGCCCGGTGGAGGTGCTCGACGATGGCCGCGCCCGAAACATTGAAGATGGCCAACGGTTAGGGTTAGGCGGTGCGGGCAAAGAAGCGGCGCGCGCGGACGGCGCGGGCGCGGCCGGCGAGGGCGGCGTGATGCGGCGCGGTGGCTGGCCGGGGGCGGGGAGGAACGGGCGGTGCGGCGTGGGCGGGGCGGGCGGGCGACGGAAAAGGAAGGGCCCCGGCGGATTTGAATGAAATAGAAAGAGGGGCCCACACATCAGATTAAGTGGAATCCCGCCGCGACAATCGCGCCGGACGCGCCAGCGAGATGCGCCGACGCGCCAGGCGGCCGCCGGACATGACCCGAAGAGGGCTGCGTCGGGGGTCGTATACGGACGCCGCCAAAGCGAGCGCGTCGGGCGATGTTGAAATTCCACGGAATTCGCGCCGGACGCGCCGCGAGTGCTTTTCGCCGGACGCTGGCTGAAAACAATGCCGCCGTCCGGCGTCGTTGATTTGTCCGGTGACTTCAAATTTTGTCTTCGAATCTTGCGGCGCCTTCTCCCAACCTCATTCCAACTCAAATAAGACCCAAATAACACCTAGTTGGAACAGGTCATGGGAGTCCTCTCTCAAACCCTCGATTTTGCGAATAATTTGCCATAGGCATAGTTTAATTTTCGAAAATACGCGATAAAAACAATCGAGGAGTATCGTATGGCCAAGCAATGGAGTTTATGAACCATTAGGAGCGTCAAATGCTCTCTCCATCCTTGGGCGAACACAGCGGATACTCAAGCTTAAACCAAAAAGAAACGACAAACCAACAACCATGCATATGCTATGCAAAAACAAGAATTTAAATACGGAATTTGAATCTAGTTGGCTTGTCAAGTTTGAACCAAGGTTAAGCTTTTTCACACGCTTTTCGGCGGTTATCTTAACCATGTTAGACAAGCCCTATATACCTTTGCATGAATTTAAACATGGCATATAATACAATGAATGCAAGGGACAACACAAGCTCATTTTCTAGAGAAGTTGGAAAAGTCAAGAATATTGAGCTCGCCTCTTAATTGACAAAACCTTGCCTCATCCAAAGGCTTAGTGAAGATGTCCGCCAAATTGTCTTCGGTCCTCACTCCTTGAAGAGATATATCTTTCTTGGACACATGATCACGAATGAAGTGATGCCGAATATCAATATGCTTGGTGCGGGAATGTTGAACCGGATTGCTTGCAATCTTGATGGCACTTTCATTGTCACATAGCAATGGAACCGTCTCGAACGTGACACCATAATCAAGGAGAGTTTGCTTCATGTAGAGAATTTGAGCACAACAAGCTCCCACGGCAATATACTCCGCCTCGGCAGGTTGACAAGGTCACACTATTTTGCTTCTTGGAACACCAAGAGACAATGGACCTTCAAGTAAATGGCACCCTCCGTTTGTGCTTCTTCTATCAATTTTGCAACCGGCATAATCCGAAGTCGGAATAGCCAACAAGTTGGAATCTTGCACCTTTGGGATACCATATGCCAATGCTTGGTGTTTGCTTGAGGTACCTAAGAATTCTCTTCACCGCGGTGAGATGGGATTCCATAGGGTTAGCTTGAAAACGAGCACATAAGCAAACACTAAACATGATGTCGGGCCTAGATGCGGTAAGATAGAGCAAACTACCAATCATAGATCGATAGTGAGTTTTATCTACCGGTGTACCTCCCACATCCGGGTCAAGTTGTCCATTGGTTGGCATGGGTGTCTTGATGGGTTTACAATCTTCCATATCAAACCTTTTGAGAAGGTCTTTGGTATACTTTTCTTGAGAGATGAAGGTCCCTTCTCTCAATTGCTTGACTTGAAACCCGAGGAAGAAGGTAAGCTCACCAATCATGGACATTTCAAACTCCTTTGACATCAAGGCACCAAACTCCTTGCAATGTTCTTCATTTGTTGAGCCAAAGATTATGTCATCGACATAAACTTGACAAATGAAGATGTTTCCTTCATGCTTCTTGGTGAATAGTGTGATGTCCACCTTCCCAATGGTGAAGCCCTTCGCAATGAGGAAGTCCCGAAGGCGCTCATACCATGCTCTTGGGGCTTGCTTGAGCCCATATAGCGCCTTGGTCAACCTATAAACATGGTTAGGATATCTAGGGTCTTCAAACCCAGGAGGTTGATCAACAAAGACTAGTTCATTTATGAAGCCATTTAAAAAAGCATTTTTCACATCCATTTGATATAATTTCATGTTATGATGTGATGCATAAGAAAGGAGGATACGTATGGCTTCAAGTCTTGCCACCGGTGCAAAGGTCTCTCCAAAATCCAAACCTTCAACTTGAGAGAACCCCTTTGCCACTAGTCTTGCCTTGTTCCGCACAACAACACCTTGATCATCTTGCTTGTTGCGGAACACCCACTTTGTGCCAATGACTCTTGCACCTTTAGGCCGCTCTACAAGTGTCCACACTTCATTGCGGGTGAAGTTGCCCAATTCTTCATGCATGGCATTCACCCAATCCGAATCTTCTAGAGCTTCCTCTGTGGTAGTAGGTTCTAAACAAGAGACAAAAGCATGATGTTTCAACAAAAGAAGCAAGTTTTTGAGATCGAGTCATAACCCCCCTTTGTAGGACTCCCTATGATGAGATCTTGAGGATGTGCTTGGAGTAGAGGAGAATTCCTTCGATCAACCACTTGAGGAGGGTCTTGTGGAGCATCAACATCTTGAGCTTGTTCCACACTTTGTTCATGAGAGACATGAGTATCATCATGGTGGTTGTTCTCGTCTTTATCATCATCTTGTGGAACATTGGATGAAGATGGCTTGTCAATGATTTCAACATCATCATCATCATCTTTAGGCTTGATGTCTCCAACCGGCATGTTCTTCATGGCCTCTGTTGACGGTCACTAACGACATATTTTTCTCGTCAACTTACTACCATAAAGGGAGTGAAACTATACCTTTTTATACTCATATACATTTATTACTAACATATTTCCACTTGTAGTGTTCAAAATGTATTTTGTAATATTTATAATAAATACAGGTGGAAATACGTCCAAAGTACGCCATCCTGGAAAGCGCATTCTCAAGGAACATCAAGCCCGGGGTGGAAATGGACCAAAACCGACAAGATGGACTGAGCCAAGCCCATGACACAACTTTTTCAAGGCGAACAACGCCGGCTGCCAAAGCCTGGGGCGGGCCGAGCTAAAAGGGGTGCGGCCGCACCCCAAGGTGCGCCCGCACCCTCCTGGGGGCGGTTCGAGCCCAGCTTCGGCGAGGCGGTCCATTCAATGCTGAATCAGGCGGTTCGGGGTGTGATGGCCGGTTCACTGTACCTGGACGTGTCCATTAGGTCGGTTTAGGGGCATTAGGGTCATTTGGCCACCTCTCTCATGTGTATAAATAGGTCCCCTCTCTCCCTCACTCAACACACACCACACAAGAGAGCCTCTCTCCCTTTCTTCTTCTTCTTCTTCTTAGTTTGTACATAGGAGGAGTTTGGCAAGGATTATAAAAGGAGAGCAAGACATTTTGGAGCTATTCGGTATGAGCAATTTAGAGTTCTTCATCTTATTCTTGTTCTCTACTTATCAATATAGTCATGTTCTTGAATTAGAGCAAAGTTCTTGCGATATAATCTTGGTTGATGAACTAGTCTATAGTTCCTATATCATGATCTTGTCATATAGAACTTCGTGCTTAATCTATCATGCATACATGTTTAGACCAAGAGCTAGATCGATATGATGAGTTCTACCTAGAGTTAGACTTGGTTAATGTTGGGTTGCGGGATTGATAGTCGTTCCTTCTGGGGGCGCTCTAGTAGAAGGACCTCGGGAGCGGGTAAGCCTTGTTAACACGCTAGAGTGATAATCACTAGTGTAGGCGTGGTGTCTAGGCTAGGGGTTGCCTATCTTTTTGGCGCACCCCACGGTTGAGGGGGTAGGCGGCCGGGTTGTGATGACCTTGTCCGTCCCTTGTAATCCCCCACGTTCGGGTGTGGCGCTAAAGGCAATTGTTCGGTCTCCATCCCGGTTTGGGACGATTCTTAGGTGCCCGAAGTAATTCAGCGAGACCTTGGCTATCTTGACTTAGAATCTCTAACAAGTAAAACATGTGTGTATCTCGCTATCTTGACATGACTATCTAGGATATGCCTGCTCCATATTAGACTTATTCTTTTATTCATTCTTTTACCTTTATCCTTGAGATTGGCTTGAGTGTGTGTGTCAAGTTATCCTACTACCTATCCTATTTTACCCCTATTATGAGCATTGGTCTATTATACATTCGTGTTATCTTGACCGTGTCTAAATTAGAGACTTTTACACCATGCCTTCCTTTGGGAAAAATATAAATAACGATACCCCGAATACTTAGGGTGAAATGCTACAACGGTATTTCCGTGCGCTTGCGGACTTGTTCTCAGAACGTTGCGAGAATACCAAATGACATTTCTAAGCGTGATTGCCTTTTTGGTGATTGCGTTAAGAAATGTCAACAAGCATTTCTGGCGCCGTTCTTAGGGAAGGCATTGGTTAAAGGGATGATCTAACAGGACATGTTCATTATAATATGCATGTGTAATGATCATTGTTCATCTTAGGTTTATCTAAAAAAAAAAAAAATCTTATAAATAAAAGCAAGGACATGTTATCAAGTTAGTATGCACCTTTCGGGTATTCTTGTCGCTAACCATTTTGGTGGAGACTAAGAAGAACAAAGGGGCACACGACGCTTGAAAACATGGAGGGCTACATCGATCAATAAGAAAAGTTTGATGCTCTTGGGCGGAGGAACGCACTCAAAAGGAGACCACGACCATGCACACTCGACTTTTTCACGAAAGTCCAAGTGTGAGAGGGAGGACGGTGATAATATCAAGTTCCACGTACAAGGGGATCATAAAAAAAAGAGACGTGAAAAAAAAAAGAAAAAAAAAAAAAGAGATGGATAAGAGATTAGCCTCCCCGCTATAAAAGGAAAAGAAAAAAAAAGGAGTTGAAAAAAAGATATATATAGAAAAAAAAAGAAGTGCTATCGAAAAAAAAAAAAAACTACAAAAAAATGGTTGTTGAAAAAAAAAAGAAAAAAAAATATATAATAAAAAGGAGAGAGAGGAGCAGGTTGGGCCCACATGGTCAAAATAAACAATGAAGGCACCCGACTCCACCCGGCTTCCATATAAGCAAGAAGGGATCTTTCTCTCCCAAGGCCTTTGTCACAAGCACCAAGGCTTATGAATCATGCACATTCTTTGTGTGTGACTAAGCCTTGTCGCCCACTGAGTGAGTTTGATATGCCTCCCTCCTGCTCAGGCCAGAAGTCATAACCAAACCAAGATCATCATGCCACCGATGCAAAGCAATTCCTCGAACTCTATCCTCAATTTGTCGGTCAAGTAAACTCAGGTACGCAAAGGTCCTATAAAAAAAGAGAGAAAAAGAAAAGAAGAAAAAAAAAGGGGAGTAAAAAAAGTGGTAAAGAAAAGGAGGAACATCCTCCTTTACACCTTTGTGACCACTAAGGCACATGGTCCATAAACACTACCTGTGGTGTATATCACCTAAGCCTTGTGGCCCGCCCGAGATGGATCACCAAGCTACCACCGCGAGTTTCAACATTCTTGCCTTCATGCGCGGTTGGTACACACACACTCAGGTATGCAAAGGTAATCGATCACCAATCCTTTTTTTCTCATACTTATCTCCATATATAAAAAAATCCATGTTTTCTTTGTTTATGAAATACGCCCGGGTTTGGATGTATTTTCATTCTAGAGTGTGATACATCCATTGGTCTTTTAAATCAAGCATGGTGCTTGGGTTAAAAAGACCTTCCTTAATCAAATTTTGACATGGTGTTGAAATATGATTAATGAACCCGAGGCGACATCATAAACATTTGAATTATTTCATGATGGAGATAAGTCAAGGCTAGACCTGCATTGCATTTTTATCTTAGCCTTGTTTGAGTTTGAAAAGGTTGGTGAAGTTTATGTCCTCCCTTGACAACAAAATCTTCAAATAAAAAAAAAAAAAAATTAAAATTTGCTCAATTGTTCCTTCCTGCATATGTTTTGAATTAAGGTAATCATGAAGGATGGTAAGTCCACTCGTGAATCTACCATATACTAACCATGCAGAAAAGCCAAAAGCATGGGGGTAAAACCCCAATCCAATGGGCTTTGAGCTAGCTTGGGGAGGACCAAAACAAGGTAATGAGAACCTTTCACTCCCATCCTTTTGCGTTACCATGAAAAAAAATATTCACCTCTCAAAATCTTCACCTCCTTTGGATAAATCTTATTTTCAATTCATGCTTCCATTTTCTATGAGTATGTTGTGGTTTGGAAGTCGTGATCATTTAGCTGATGATTCTACTTCCATAGACTTTTTTGAATTGAGCATGGTGCTTAGGTCAAAAAGTCTACCTTAATCGATTAGACATGGAGTCGAGTTTGATTATTGAAACAAAACTACTAGTGTAGAATTTGGTCTACCACATGGACTAACCCCCTGTAGGAAATTATCAAATTCAAGAGGGTGTCCTGGAGATGACAATGGAGAAGCAGATCTTGCCAGGTGAACCAAAAAATAAAAGATAAAATAATAAAAATAAAATAAAAATAAAAATAAATAAAACCTTTCAAACCCCAAGAATGGTTGTCCCGTTCTTCCAAGATCATCACAAGACAAAGCTTGGGGGAAGTCTCGAGCACGCTAAACAGTAGATGTTAATCAAAGATCAAATCATGGCGTGCAAAGGCTAGCAACATTCCTAACCTAAGGTAAGTCAAGAAGCTAGCTTGGGGAGGACTCCTAGCAAAGGTAACTCGTATCTCACATTCCATTTATTTAATTTCTTATCTTATAAGAATGATGAGATATGAGAAAAAAAAAAAAAAGAGGAGAAGAAGAGAAAGAGAGAGGAGATTTATTCCACTCCATACATATGAGCTATGAAAATATTTAGTCTTAGTCCCTTGTTGAAATGATGAATAGTTGCTCTGTCTTATGTTTTGCCCGTGCCTAGATTATAATTTGAATTTCTCTAAAGTTTGGGTTTAGTGGCTAAGTCTAAAAACTCATCCTGAAAAACCTCGATTCATGAGGGTTGCATAAGCTCTATCCAGTTTAAGTTGTTGCCAAGTATGATATGGTACAAATAGATTTACTATGATTTCGTTCAAAAAGAGAAACTTGACATCCGGGAATCTAATTTGAAGAAAAGAGAAAAGATATGGGCTATGCTAAAAAAAAAAAAAAAAAAAAGAGATGAAAAATGGACACGTGTCCAGGGGCGAGTAGAGCCCACATCTCCAAAAAACAGAGAGAAAAGAAAGAGAGGAAACAAAAGACAAAAGTCTAGGGGCGAGCGAGCCCACCTCTCCAAAAAAAAATATATATATATAGTAATAAGCCCATACTTTCTCGAAAACCAAATATAATTTTAATAAATCCCGGATGAGAAGGTTGATCAAAAAGAATGAATGAGTAGTACTTCTATTATAACTGTTCTATCTGGCAACCACCCAAGGCTCTGAGACGGCTAAAAAGCCCCGCTACGATGAAAGGTAATAAAAGGGTGAGAAAAGATGTGCCATTTTATTCAAACTATAGTAGAAAATCTTATTATAAACCTGGCACTTGTGAAATGTAATCAGCATAGTAGCAACTCCCGATCAACAACCAAGTACTTATCTTTTTGCTCGAGGACGCGCAAAGGGTAAGCTTAAGGGGAGTTTGTTGACTGGTCACTAACGACATATTTTTCCCCGTCAACTTACTACCATAAAGGAGTGAAACTATACCTTTTATACTCATATACATTTATTACTAACATATTTCCACTTGTAGTGTTTAAAATGTATTTTGTAGTATTTATAATAAATACGGTGGAAATACGCCCAAAGTACGCCATCCACGAAAGCGCATTCTCAAGGAACATCAAGCCCGAGGGTGGAAATGGACCAAAACCGACAAGATGGATGAGCCAAGCCCATGACACAACTTTTCAAGGCGAACAACGCCGGCCGCCAAAGCCCTGGGCCGGGTCGAGTAAAGGGGTGCGGCCGCACCCCAAGGTGCGCCCTGCACCCTCGGGGGGCGGTTCGAGCCCGGCTTTCGGAGGGCGGTCCATTCAATGCTGAATCGGGCGGTCCCGGGGTGTGATGGCCGGTTCACTGCACTGGACGTGTCCATTAGGTCGGTTTAGGGGCATTAGGGTCATTTGGCCACCTCTCATGTGTATAAATAGGTCCCCTCTCTCCCTCACTCAACACACACCACACAAGAGAGCCTCTCTCCCTTTCTTCTTCTTCTTCTTCTTAGTTTGTACATAGGAGGAGTTTGGCAAGGATTATAAAAAGGAGAGCAAGACATTTTGGAGCTATTCGGTATGAGCAATTTAGAGTTCTTCATCTTATTCTTGTTCTCTACTTATCAATATAGTCATGTTCTTGAATTAGAGCAAAGTTCTTGCGATATAATCTTGGTTGATGAACTAGTCTATAGTTCCTATATCATGATCTTGTCATATAGAACTTCGTGCTTAATCTATCATGCATACATGTTTAGACCAAGAGCTAGATCGATATGATGAGTTCTACCTAGAGTTAGACTTGGTTAATGTTGGGTTGCGGGATTGATAGTCGTTCCTTCGGGGCGGCGCTCTAGTAGAAGGACCCCGGGAACGGGTAAGCCTTGTTAACACGCTAGAGTGATAATCACTAGTGTAGACGTGGTGTCTAGGCTAGGGGTTGCCTATCTTTTATGGCACACCCCACGGTTGAGGGGGTAGGCGGGCGGGTTGTGACGGCCTTGTCCGTCCCTTGTAATCCCCCCCACGTTCGGGTGTGGCGCGGTGCAATTGCCGGTCTCCATCCCAGTTTGGGACGATTGCCGGTGTCTCGAAGTAATTCGCCAGAGACCTTGGCTATCTTGACTTAGAATCTCTAACAAGTAAAACATGTGTGTATCCGCTATCTTGACATGACTATCTAGGATATGCCTGCTCCATATTAGACTTATTCTTTTATTCATTCTTTTTACCTTTATCCTTGAGATTGGCTTGAGTGTGTGTGTCAAGTTATCCTACTACCTATCCTATTTTACCCCTATTATGAGCATTGGTCTATTATACATTCGTGTTATCTTGACCGTGTCTAAATTAGAGACTTTTACACCATGCCTTCCTTTGAGAAAAATATAAAAATAACGATACCCCGAATACTTAGGGTGAAATGCTACAACGGTATTTCCGTGCGCTTGCGGACTTGTTCTCAGAACGTTGCGAGTAATACCAAATGACATTTCTAAGCGTGATTGCCTTTTTTTGGTGATTGCGTTAAGAAATGTCAACGCCCTCCCTCAATGGTTCATCACCTACATCATCAAGATTCTCAAGTGCTCCTTGGGAGCCGTTAGATTCATCAAACTCCACATTATATGTTTCCTCTACCATGCCGGTGGCATGATTGAATACTCGATATGCTTTGGGCTTCGATGAGTAACCAACAAGAAAACCAATATCACAACGTCTTTGAAACTTCCCTAGATGTTGGCGCTTCTTGTAGATGTAGCATTTGCAACCAAACACCCTAAAGAAAGAGACGTCCGGCTTCTTCCCATTGAGCAACTCATAAGGTGTCTTCTTGAGGAACTTTTGGAGGTAGAGACGGTTGGATGCATAGCATGCGGTGTTGATTGCCTTGGCCCAAAACTTCTCATCGGTGCCATACTCATCAAGCATTGTTCTTGCCAAAGTGATTAGTGTCCAGTTCTTTCTCTCCACTACACCATTTTGTTGAGGAGTGTATGTTGAAGAGAACTCATGCTTGATCCCAACTTCATCACAATATTGCTCAATGTTTGTGTTGTCAAATTCTTTTCTATTGTCACTCCTTATTTTCTTGATCTTCACATCAAATTTATTTTGAGCTCTTTTAGCAAACTTCTTGAAGCAAGCGGCCACTTCGGATTTGTCATGAAGGAAGAATGTCCAAGTATATCTTGAGTAGTCATCAACAATCACTAGACAATATAGATTGCCCCCAAGCTCTTGTATGTTGTTGGTCCAAAGAGATCCATGTGAAGTAGCTCTAGCACTCTATGTGTTGACATGAAAGCTTTGGTTGGATGAGTGTTGGCAACTTGCTGCTTGCCGGCTTGACATGCACTACAAAGCTTGTCATTTTCAAACTTGACATCCTTCAATCCTCTCACTAGATCATTCTTCATTAGCTTCTTGAGAGACCCTATACCAACATGTGCTAGTCTTCTATGCCATAGCCAACCAAGTGATGTAGCCTTAGCAAATAGGCAAGTTTGCAAGTTGGCTTCCTCGGAAGTGAAATCCACAACATAGAGGTTGTTGTACCTAAAGCCTCTAAATATCTCTTGCTTGTCACTCTTCTTTGTCACAACAACTTCATGTTCATCAAATAGGCATTGGAAGCCAAGATCATATAGTTGACCAACCGACAACAAGTTGAAGCTCAATGAAGCAACATATAGGACATTTGAGAGTGAGTGATCATTCACTAGTAGAAATATGATCTTCTATGACGATTTCCTTGTGACGATTTAAAATTTCGTCATGCAATCTGTAGTTTTTAGTGACGAATTTTGTAAATTCATCACAGATCATGAGTGACGGAGCCAAGCCGCTAAAAATAATGACGAAAAGCAATAGAGCGTCACAAAACAATAAACCCATTCGTCATAGATAATCATTCCACCTCTATCCGGCGGGGAACCAATGATGAATGTAAACTTTCATCACAAAACAACATACTCATCGTCACAAAACAATAATGTCCATGCTTCAACACCAATATAGGTCCCACATGTGTGGGTCGACCACTGGGTCCCACATGTTGGTACCATGGTCCCACTACGACGTCGGCGTGGCGATGTGGACCCCACTACAACGGTCCCACATTGTAAGCCACGCGGCATTCCATCCAACGCAGGCCCCACCTCCACGGTCCCACCAAAGATCGACGAGGACCCCACTATAGTGGTCCCACACCGTACTAGTCCCCTTCCCACGTGGTGTTCCACATCAACAGGGGCCCCACCACCATCGTCCCACGGATAGAACCACATAACAATGTGGCATCGCAAGTCCACGTGGTGACATGGACCCCACCACCATGGTCCGACGATGTAGTGGTCCCACTACCACATGGCACTCACGTCATTGTGGGCCCCACCAACTTGGTTCTCTAGATAGAATCGATGGGCCACCATACTTGGGCGCAGATCCCACGACCCACGTGCCTTCCACGTCAACGGGCCCTACGACCACGATCTCACTAAGCGCATAAGCGTAGACCACGTGGGCCCCACTACCTTGGACCCACGCCGTAGTGGCCCTACGACCACCTGACATTTCACGTCGACCTTGGTCCCATAGAACAAAATTGGTGGGCCACCACAGGTGGGCGCCCCCACTGTGGTCCCACCGAGGCCTCCGAAGGGGGAGAGCATGTGATATCCTGGCTTAGGGCTTAATAAGATTGATAGAATACTCATTACAACAAGTTCCAACTTCTTTCCAGGAAGCCCCAATCCAAAGAACTCTAAAGTTAAGCGTGCTTGGCTTATAGAAATTTGGGGATGGGTGACCGACCGGGAAGTTCTTCCTGGATGCGTATGAGTGAGAATAAAGTGTGTCAAAAAAATTTTGTGTTCGTGTTTGAGGATAATCTTATTTATTAGAGAGTTGCTAGATGTAATTGGGCCCGAGTGCTAGATGTAAGTGGGCCCGGGTGGAACTCAGTAGGTGGCGCCACGTGGCAGTCACTTCCATGACAAAATCAGTGACGTTTTGTTTTAGTCATAGAAGATGAGTTGTTCCATGACGAATGTTTGTTCGTCATGGGAAAAAACACTTCGTGATGAAATTTCATGATTCGTCATGGTGCATCAAATGTGACGCCTTCGTTCTATGATAATTTCAAATTCGTCACTAATTCATCACCGAAGGTTTTCAATGACAATTTGGCATCTTCTCGTGACGAAAGCATTTTGTCATCGATGTGAGCTTCTCTACTAGTGATTTGATATTGCAACCTTTCCCAAACCTCTCACTTTGCTCTTTGAGTTGTCACCAAATGTAATCTTGTTGTGGCCTTTGTCCCCTTCTTCTAGTGAGGTGAACATACGAGGATCACCGGTCATATGTTGTGTGCAACCACTATCAATAACCCAATGACTTCCACCGGTCTTGTAGTTCACCTACACACAATAGATCAAGCTTGTTGCTTAGGGACCCACTCTTGTTTAGGGACCTTGGTGTTCTCAATCAATGACTTGGCAACCCAAATTTCCTTAGGCTTATTCTTGTTTGGTGGACCTAAGAACATGACCTTGGTTTTGCCACTAGTATCCTTTCTAAGCATGTAGTGAGCATTGAAGGCAAAAGGTCTAGCATGCTTGGGCAAGGGTTGTGGTGGTGGTGTCACACACTCATGAGAGAAATGCCCTTCTTGACCACACTCAAAGCATCTCTTTGGCTTGGGCTTGGGCTTTGACTTGAGTTGATGTTGAGCTTGAGCTTTAGCTTTCTTCTCTTCATTTGCCTTGTACCCAATACCACTCTTGTCCATCTTCATTACGGTGTTCATGAAGAGCTCACTTTGAAGGTTGTGACCCTTGGTGAACTTGCTCAAGCCGGTAGTGAGGTGAGCCTTCTCTTTCTTGAGCTTCTCATTCTCTTGTTTGATCATCTCAAATTCAAGCATTATCTTGTGCTCTTCTTCACTCTTGGTGGAATTGCTCAAGATGGCGGCTTGTTGAACTTTCTCTTTCTTGAGCTTCTTATTTTCTCGTTTGATCATCTCAAATTCAAGCACTTTCTTGTGCTCTTTTTCACCCTTGGTGGACTTGCTCAAGATGGCGGCTTGTTGGACATTCTCTCTCTTGAGCCTCACATTTTCTTGTGTACTCATCATAGTGATCGGCAACAACCACTTTCTTGCCTTTGCTACTAGCCTTTTGCTCAATGTTCTCATCAATCAAATCATCACATGATGTAGCTATATCAATCTTAACAACATGGTTAGTAGCAACATGTGGCTCATCATTTAAAAACTCGTTAGCAACAAGAAGGTTGTCATGATCAACCTTGAGATTTGTGTACTCTTCTTTGAGTTTGTTATGTCTAATGATGAGCTCATTGTGAATTCCCTCAAGTTTATCATGTTTTTCTTTGAGCTCCTTTAGGGAAGGTTTGAGCTCCTTGAGAGAGGATTTCACAAGCTTATATTCATCTCTAAGCTCATCACTAGCCTTTTGTGCTTTGTCATGTTTAGCAAGAAGAGTTTCATTCTCAAGTTTAAGCATGTCAATCTTTTTGTTTGCCTTTGAGACCATTTTACAATACTTGCTAAGCAAAGTTGCAAGCTCATCATAGCTAGGTGCTTCATACTCAACATCCTCATCACTATCATTGTCACTATCACTACTATCATCGTCACTTTGTACCTTGGTGTCCTTTCCCATGAGGCGTAGGGGTGTAGATGATGAAGATGGTGATGGTGGTGGCGAAGTGTATGAAGACCCAATCGCAATTGCCGCCACATGTTCTTGCTCATCATCACTTTATTCACCGGAGGAGCCACCACATGATGATTCAATGTCGGTGAGCCAATCACCAACAAAGTAAGCCTTTCCATCTTTCTTCTTGTGGTACTCCTTCTTCTTCCCATCTTTCTTCTTATATGGCTTATCCTTCTTCTTCTCTTCATCATCACTTGATTCTTCTCTCTTGTCCCGTTGCTTCTTCTTGTGCTTGTCTTTCTTGGGTGGTTCGGGACATTGATGAGCAAGGTGACCAAGATGATGACAATTGTAGCACTCCATCTCGGAGAGTGGCTTCTTCTTGCTACTTGTATAGAATTGCTTCCTTGATGAATCAAACTTGACTCCCCTCTTGTTAAGACCCTTGAGCATCTTGGTAGTTTTCTTCACCATGAGTGTAAGATCATCAAGTTCCTCATCACTTGGATCTCGAGAGGAGGTCACGAAAGCTTTGCCTTTGCCCTTCTTGTCAATGCTAGCCTTGAGAGCAATATCTTTCTTCTTTTCATCCTTGGGATTGATATGCATGTACATCTCATGGGCATTGATCTTTCCCAAGATTTTTGTCAGAGTAGACTCGGAAAGATCACCTTGATGAAGAATGGTGACGATATGCCCATACTTCTCAATAGGGAGAACACATAACATTCTTCTCACAACATCCGGAGGCTTGATTTGTGTGAGTCCAAGCCCATTGATTTCCTCTACAATGACATTCAAGCGACCATACATATCATTAGCATTTTCATTGGGAAGCATTGTAAAGGCATTAAGCTTATTCATAACAAGATTGTAGCGTTCCTCACGCTCACTCTTAGTTCCCTCATGGAGCGCACAAATTTCTTCCCAAAGATCATGGGCATTTTTGTGGTTCCGCACGCGATTGAACACATCCTTGTTGATGCCTCTAAAGATGGTGTTTTTGGCCCTAGCATTCCAAGTGATGTGTTGCTTCTCTACGTCGGTGGGGGCTTTTTCAACCTTAGGTTTGGGGTAGCCACTTGTGGCAGCGGCGAGAACACCGACATCGTCGGCCTCAAGGTAAGCCTCCATGAGAATTTTCCAATAAGGAAAGTCATCGCCTTCGAACATGGGTGGTGGGCCATTCCCATTGGACATCTTTCTCTAGGC
This sequence comes from Hyparrhenia diplandra, assembly GCA_015847255.1. Classification (NCBI taxonomy): domain Eukaryota; kingdom Viridiplantae; phylum Streptophyta; class Magnoliopsida; order Poales; family Poaceae; genus Hyparrhenia; species Hyparrhenia diplandra. The sequence continues at coordinate 181,034 of JADLZK010001268.1, forward strand.
GGTTAAGCCTAATTATGAGCAACACGGCTCTGATACCACTTGAAAGGATTGAGATGCCCAAGAGGGGGGTGAATTGGGCTAATCTAAAATTTTAACTCAAATAAACAACCTACTAGCCCATATTCACCCTCTTGTGCCTAAGTGTGTTCCTAGCAACTATCGCACAAAGTTTTGCACCCTAGGTTCCAATCCTACTCTAGCATGGCAATTCTAAGAATGTAAAGATATGAAATAGAATTGCGGAATGTAAATGCGGAAAGTAAAGAGAGGAAGGAACACGGTGATTTTTTCCCGAGGTATCGAGGTGTCGCCACACCCACCTAATCCTTGTTGGAGCACTCTCTCGAGAGTATCGCTCCCCCTTAGTCCTCGCAAGAACTAAGTGCTCTCTACGGGTTGATTCTTCGACACTCCGTCACGGTGAATCACCCAAAACCGCTCACAAGCTTGCTTGAGCCACCCACAAGCACCACCGGGTGATCTTCAAGCCATGATCCGCCACCAAGCCATCTAGGTGATGGCGATCACCAAGGAGAAACAAGCACAAACTCTCACTTGACCTCTACAAGCCTAATGAGAAGAGTGGATGCACACTTGTAACACTCAAAGCACTAAAAGAGGTCCTTAATCTTGCATATGACCACCTCAATAGACTCTTGCACTCTCTTCAACTCTCAAGGTGTTTATCCAACGAGAACAAATGAGCAAGAGAGAGAGTATGGACGAGGTAACCAAGTATTTATAGCCCAAGGCTCAAAATCCAACCGTTACCCTCGAACCGAGAAAATTGTACTGGCCGGACGCGCGGATGGTTTGCGCGCCTAGCGCTAGGCGCTATACAAAATTCAAATCTCGGCCGGGAGAAGCAATGGCGCCGGACGCGCCAAAGCAACGGCGCCGGATCAAGCGGTCATCCCGCCAACACCCTTCTTGGACCGCGTCCGGCGTGCTACCCCGACGCGACAGCAAGGCCCGTCCGGTGAAGGGTCGAGATGGGGACTAGAGGGGGTGAATAGTCCTTTTAAAAAACTAATCGCACCGGCTAACCAAAAACAAATGCGGAATTAAACTTATCGGTCTAGCCAAGACTTCACCCCTCTAACTAAGACTCTAAATCACCTCTCAAAAGATCCTACACAAGAAGAGTGAGGTGACAAGCCTAGCTTGAGCTCCTAATCAATTCTAATGCAAGGCCACACAAACCTAAGCACTAGTACTTTCAAGCACGGGTGAGCTCCTACACAATTCTAGTAAGCACAAGCACAAAGCCCCTAAGCTCATTAGATGCACAATGGACAAGGCAACACACGCCTAACCCAAAGACTCAAATTACCTAGCTACACAAGCTAAGCAAAGTAACTAAACAAGCTACACAAGCTAGATAGTTACAACTACTCTACTTCTAGCTACACAAGCAAGAAGGCAATTAGAGAGCTACACAAGCTACTAATTGCAAGAGCTACTTCTCTATCTCAAGCACAAGATATAAAAGTGAATGTAAGAACAAAGCTTGAGAACAAGAGAATGCAAACCACCGCGAAGTGTGGACACAAGATGACACCGGTGATTTTTTACCGAGGTCTCGGGAAGCTTGCCAACTTCCCCCTACTCCTCGTTGTGTCGACCAACACTTTAGTGGTTCCACGGTTTGGCGAATCACCCGGTGATGATTCTCAAGCTTAATGGCCAGTGCCAAATCCCTCAGCTGGGAGCTCGATCGAATCCCTCACACAGTGTGAGTCCTCTAGCCAATCCCTCAGAGGGTACCGTGTGAACCCACACACAAGTGTGGTAGCTCAACGACACGCTCCACTAGAGTTGCTCTTTACGATCCCCGCGAGGTGAGCACGAACCTCTCACAATCTCTTCTTCGGAGCACCGCACAATCTTCTTTGCGTGCTTCACGAAGTCTCTTGCCACCAAGCCGCCTAGGAGGTGGCAACCTCCAAGAGAAACAAGCACACCGGCTTGCAACACGATCACCTAGTGCCACGAATCGCGATCTCTCAACGCAACGCACTAGAACTCGATCTCTCACTCAATCGGATGAACGATATCAAGCATATGTGAGTGGGAGGGCTCTCAAGCACTCTCAAGCATGGACACAAAGTCCCCAAGGTGCTAAGCACCGAGCCATGGCCGAACACACCCTCTATTTATAGCCCTCAAGCCAAATAGAGCCGTTGGTGCTTCAAACCACGGCTGCGAGTTGGCCAGGGACGCACCGGCCGGAACCACCAGCTGGGTCGGTCAAGCGTCCGGCCGCCTCCCGGCGTCGGTCGAGCGGACAAGGCCCTGGCCCCCCTGGCCCGACAACCGGGCATGCGTCCGGTCGACCGGAAGCATCCGGTCACCGCGTCGGTCGCGCCACGCCCTCGAGCCCAAAAACATGCTCTCGCGGACGCACCCACCGGGCGTCCGGTCAAAAAAAGCAGCGTCCGGTCGCGCTCCCGGCCGGTGCGTCCGGCCACCGTTTTCCAAATAAAACTTCACCGATTCACCGACGCGCCTCCTCTTCGACATGCTACCCATCAAGTATACCAAACTTGAGCACGAGGGATAGCATGTTTTCACCACCACGATGCATCCGGCGCAATAGAAAATATGCAACTCATTTTCTCGAAAGCGCGAATCCGCCTCGCAAGCTCGGCGGGAGGATGAGCGGTTCCCAAACCCAACTCAACCCTCGCAATCACCGCCGCCTTTGCAAATGTGCCAACACCACCAAGTGTACATCACCATGTGCATGTGTGTTAGCATTTTCACAATCATTTCAAAGGACGGGTTAGCTAATAGCACGCCACTTGATCCTAACACATCGCAAAGTTAGATCACTCAAGTGGCACTAGATGACCGATATGCAAACAAGTTTGCCCCTCTTGATAGTACGGCCATCTATCCTAAACCCGGTCATAAACTTCTCTAAGCCCCTCATGACCGGCGAAATGAAATGCCCTATAGGTTATACCTTTGCCTTGCGCATTTCCATTCCGCTTCAACTTCAAGTGTCGATGCAACACATGCACCAACACGATCAAGAATGATATGATCCATTTCATATCATCACATGACCTTCTTGGTCCATCGATCTTGACCTCACTTGCACTTCACCGTTGCGTCGGTCCTTCAAAGACCAAGTCCCTCGACTTGCCCTTCACACTTGCAACCGGTCCATCAAGCCAAGCCTTGTCTTGATCTTCACCACCTTGGTCACATGACTCCATGTCATGTCTCATGTGCAATAAGCTCCTTCATTGCATCATCATATGTGAACTAATCTTCTGTGTATCATCTCAATGACACATATTAGTTCACCTAATGTTGACACTCAATTACCAAAAACCACAAGGGACCTTTCACCGGCGCAGTACAAAACCCTGGCCGACGCTTCTCAATGGCACCGGACGCGCCAAAGATCATGCCCCTTCTTTAAGGCGTGTAATTTCAGCCACCTCACCTCCAAATCGACGATTTCGTGAACGGCTTCGACTCCAATCTTTTTCAGGGACTTTTTCATGCTACCTAGTGCTAAAATCAACAAGTGTGCACCACATCTCATCACTAGACTCACCTAGGTCAAGCTACCCGTCCGTACCCCCTTAATAGTACGGCCAAAAGCGAAAAACAAAGTCCTACGACCAATCCGATGTCTCTCAACTCCATCGACAATCGGAACTAACCGTCCTTAACCTTGTCGTCCGTCTTTTGAAAACCGAAACGATTTCCATCACCAGAGGGCATACGAGACACATCCCCTGAAACCATCATTACCATGACCTAACTTACCCCTGTTTCTGCAAAACACACGTTAGTCACGGTAATATTCATATTGTCATCAATCATCGAAACCACACTAGGGGCCTAGATGCTTCAACGGTTGTCGAAAAAGTGGCTGGGCAACCTGAGCGGCGGTGCCGCTTGGGGCTGATTCAAATAGCCAGCCCACCAACTGCTTCAACCACCTATCTTATGCAATATTTAACACATATATATATCTATCTCTCACGCCAGCACGTCAGTGACTGATTTGGACTCCTTTGCATGCATACATGGAGCACGGTCAAGGAAGTGGAGGAGCCAAGAGGAAGGCTTTGCAGAAACCGTTTCCTCGAAGGGGCAGAGGCAGAGCTTCTACTCCTCCTGGGAGACCCACGGTGAGCAGCGGCGGGGAAAGGGAAAGGGAGTTGAGGCGTGAGTTGAGGTTTGGCAGGAAGATTCCATAGATTGGGTGTCCAGGTACTCCTATCGACATCTGGACATTTGATGACTCCTACATGAGAGACTATGAGGAGCAGATTCAGATGAGGAAACCTCCCAATGACAGCAGAGCTCACAGGAGGATTGACTACTCCACAGGGAGTAGGTTGAGCACTGAGGCTAGGAGGGTGAATCCCTACACCTCTCCTAAGGACCCGGGAGTCGACTACAGGTTCTGGAATGTCTTTCACTCAGACTTCTATGCCTTATCTGTTCTCAAGAAGAGGAAGCCCAGCATTAGACAGATGCACTACATTGACTGGGAGCTTTTGAAGGCCAAGGGTGAGCCAGAGATTGACAGGGCCATTAGGGCATGTGAGAAGCATGAGCTAAGAAACTTGATGGAGTTTCAGTATGACTGGAATGCAAAGATACTAGGGCAGTTTCATGCTACTTACTTTACGGAGAATGAGGACACTATGCATTGGATGACTGAGGGTGTTCACTACTCGTTGACTTTGTCACCTTCTCCGTGATTCTTGGTTTTAGCAGCGAGCACAGGAGGTTCACTCCCATTCATGCTGAGAAGAAGCTTGATGCTACAGCTGTCAGGTATATGTGGAGGGATCCAAAGAAGGCAGATGGGTTAGTGAGAGGTTTGAACAGCTTCTACTACATTCTAAACAACCTTCTCAGAAACACCATTGATCCCAAGGATGGTGCGCCTCAAACTTGCATGGTTGGGTGAAGAATCGCTAGCGGACTTGCTCCAGGAGGTGAGAGCTTCAATGTGCCTGCATATCTTTGGATGGAGCTAGGCGATGCTATGGATGATGGTAGGAAGAGCTTGCCCTATGCTCCCTACATCATGTATGTGATAGAGAGGGTATCCCGGCTTGAGGTTCAACAAGGTGATGATCATAAGGCATACAACCTTGAGCGGATAATGCCCAGCAGTTAGTTTCCACAGACACCGGCTAGTGAGGACGCTCCACACTCTACCTCGGATGTTTCAGAGAGCTCTCATGCTAGAGCTAGGAGGGGTAAGAGCAGCTTCAAGAAGAAGATGACTACATGGATGAAGGCCATGTTTGAGACTTGCTCCTACTCCGCGGCGTCGGCTCCACGAGTTGAGCGTAGGCGGAGGGAGGACGAGGCGTCGCGGGAGTCACACCACTTTCACATGTCCCTTCTCCACCTCGCTTTGTGCTTCCCGGCTTGTCGAGTCTGCAGAGTCGAGGACACCACTTCGAGCGGGAGCTTGACGGGATGAGACGCTTTGGTGACTTCGTGCGGAGGCGGCAGCAGCAGCCTACAGTCTCGAGAGGATCCACCACCTCGACGCTCTACACGCTTCACCTCTACTACACACATCGCAGGCGGGGCCATGATTTCTTCTACTTCAGAGGAGGAGGAGGAGGAGCAGGCTTACCTACGAGGGAGGACGAGGACGAGGGCAGCTCTTGAGTAACTTGATCTCTCTTTTCTTTTCTCCTTTTTGGTGCTTTGTGCCAAAGGGGGAGAAAATTAGAGGGGTCAACACTTTTTCGCGCCTTTGACTGCTGTTTATGTGTTCTTAGCATGTCCTAGAGAGTTAGAGTTTGAGAGTAGGGTTCAAAACTATTTGTGAACTTGTAATAATGCGACTTATTTGACTCTCTTCGTATGGTTTATGGACATGTGGTTGATCTGTGATATTTAGCTTGTCTTATTCATGCTGTTGTTTCTTACTTATATATGTTTCATGCTGTGGAAATTCTGTTGGCAGCAGACCTGTTTTGACAGGAGCGGCAGTGCCGCTCAGTCAAAACAGCACTCGCCGCTCCGAGTGCTTAAATTGTCATGCTGCATCACGTATATTCTTCCTCGACACATATGTTAGCACTTGACACCCCACAGGAGGCATGGATGTAGGGGGAGGTCCCTACATCACCTAAATGTGTGAAATTTGACCTTCTATGTCAAATTTGAGAATTCAAATCTCACTCACACATTTAGGGGGAGGTCTCACTGCCTAAATATGTGATTCTTGACATAAGACATCATTGTGAGCATTCAAGGCTCATTCACATATTTAGGGGGAGGTACCTACATCCATGGCTCGAAAAATCTCTATTATTTGACTATCTCTTGTAAGCTCTAATTAGGTTGTCACCAATCACCAAAAAGGGGAGATTGTAAGTGCAATCAACCTCTAATGTGGGTTTTGGCGTTGATGACAATCTAAATAGAGGACTAATGAGATTTATCGAAGTTGACAAGCGTGCAACAAGCCAAGAGGACATTGCAAACCTAAAGGAGGAGTACCCCAATTCGATTCACAAATTTGGTACTTCAAGGAAGGAGGTTTATATTCATTTTGCATTTTGAATTTGAGTATAGGACACGCCGTACTATCAAGAGGGATTAGAACCACTATGTCAAAGCATGCAACCAAGTGCTCATTTTCACACCACATAACCTCCAGCTCCATACCTAGTCAGTAATCACTGTCTTTCCACTCTTCAGCTGACTAAGTCTCAGCGGCGGTGCCGCTTTGAGGCGGTGCCGCTCGAACATTAGCGGCATCGCCGCTCGTGTTCGACCGTTGGAAGAGGAGTATTTATACTTTCCTTTTCTACCCCCAACGGTCACTTTTTCTTCTCCAACGCTCACTTTCGACAGAAAGGCTCTCAAGTGCTCAGCTCTCTCTCTCCATTGAAGCTCCTCACCCCCTCAAGCAAATCCATCATTTCCACCATCGATTCTTGAGTGTGAGGGCTGCAAACTTCGATTGGAAGGGAGCTCCACCGATCTTCATCGTTCTAGAAGCACTTGGTTCGCACTTTGGCCGGCGGTTGTGGTCTTTTGCTCTTGGAGCTTGCTCCTAGCCGGCTAGTACGTCGCCCTTGAGCTTGCCAACTTGTGTGGCAGCCTAGGGAGGTTTGTAACACCCTCTTGCATCTAATACATTACCCCACATCTCTAGGATTCGGTTCCTAGACTTGTGAACAAGGCAAAGAGGCAAACCTTTGTGGTGAGCTCATTCCTTTGTAGAACCTCAACAACGTGGACTTAGGCAAGCCTTGGTGGCGAGCTGAACCACGGTATAAATCACCGTGTCACCGTGTGCTTGATTTACTTTACTTTGCAATCATATTGTTGTTGTTGAGAGGATTTAGGGTTTGAGACCGATCTATCTATATTCTCTCGATCTACTTGTTTCAGCTCTTGATCTGCAGTCTATACCTGTCCAGGAACCAAGGAAAATTACTCGATCCACTTTTCATTGGACAGATTTTGAACTGTGAGCTAATCTTTCCTGCAGGAGCGGCAGCGCCGCTTAGTGGAGCGGCGGTGCCGCAAGGTTCAAGTGGCGGTGCCGCCGGTGATCCGGACGAGTTTCGAGTTGATTTTTGAAAGCGGGCATATTCACCCCCCTCTAGGCGTCCAGCGATCCTACAGCGTTAATGCAGTTTCGCAGGTGCACTTACGACTGCCTTGGTTTTTGATGCTCATACTTTGTTTGCTGTGGTCTCTGCAAATAGCATCCAATGGGGCACGACAGTGGGAATGGCCATTGTTTTCTTTGTTCTCGTGTTGCTGGGGGCAGTCCCTTTGCCTCAAAAACGGGAGCCTATGGCTATGCTCTGATCGTTCTAGCCGTGTCGGTCGTTTCTTACCCATCAACTTGACGCATGTGTCCTTTACTTGATAACAAACACCACACCGACACTCTTTATAAAAATACTCCTTTTCGATGAACACTAAACTCCAACTAACCCGGACATTGAGGGGGAAGAAACACTACCAACACATAACACGCCCATTACCCTCTCTTGCCATTACATACTACAAACCGCATACTAGACTCGTTCGGGCACACAAATTGTTCTTACACCGCATACCACACCACAAACTGTTCTTGCACACAAAGGGGATCCCGAAAAATCGCAAACTACATCATCATCACACCAAAAACCGCTCAAAACACAACAGTTCACTCTCCCATCCAACCCACGCCTCGCTTCCTCTTCCAATTCCCTTCCACATTGTGCTTATGAAGTAAGCACCTCAGCAACGCCTTGGGGTCTCTTCATCCGTGCTTTGCCTTCGTTCCTCTTCCGCTCTTCCTTCCAAGAACGTAGACTAGAACGGTACCGGCCTTACCTTCTTCATCGGTCTATCTCGGGCACCGAATAGTTGCCCCCCCTCTCAACACCGCCCCATATGCCCACATCACCAACGCTAGGCATGCTCGACTCCTCTCGCCTCGACGGACTTTCGATTCTCGCATGTGCAACCTAGCACGATCTAGAACGCCCATGAAATCAGCATATACATCGATCGCCACAGGATCCAACCCATAAGCAACCTTGAGAGCACGGTTCACTATTGCCCTTTTCATTAGCAAATCAGGTGTCCCACGTATTGAAACAAGCCCGCCGGCTGCCATCATTTCCCTGGGCCATTTGGCGTCTTCATTTTTCACCCAACGAGGCAATATATTCTTCCTTGGTATCTCTTTAGCATCTAAATGCACAAGAACCTGCGTTTTTAAACCAACACAAGCAAAAAGCGCACGTTACCCAACAAAATAAAACGTATATATCAACACTAATAAAGAATCGGGACTGCACCCCACAAAAAAACAACTACCGATCATAGTAAAAGAAAATCATCACCCTTCACCTAAATTCATACCTTCAAGCAATGCCTACACAGCAAAGCAAGATGCTCGAAAAGACCACACTGGCATGATATCATCTCACCACCATCGTAACAAACCCTGTAAAGTAGTTGCTCCGCATTCCCGTCAAACGCAGAATTTGCCACTACGAACATCCCATGTCGTCCCCCTCTTAATCGCATACCGCCAGCAAAGTATAGTTCATTGTAAAACTTCTCGTACACTCTCCTCGTATAAACCACCTCAAAGATGCCGCTCAATAGGCACACCAATGCGGCGCTTCCTCCGAACCTACAATTCAAAAAAAAAATCATACTTATATATGCGGGTCTATGAGACACCACCCCACCCCCCACAAAATATATGCACATATTCTACCGTCTCTGTTATTAAAAAAACAAAAAAATCACAACCACATATACTTGCTTTGTAACATGAGCCTCCTTCTCTTCCTCATCGTTACGATCCATTTGAAACTCATTGAACCTTCACACGAACATATGCATCGGTGCCGACTTACGTATGAATTGCTTCAATATGTGATTAGCACTCTTACGCCTCCTGTGTGCTCGTCATGCCAGCCAAGAAAATGTCCATGAAATATGGCTTTCGCCCACTTTGCCCTATGCTAAAAAATTCTCAAAAAAAAAACTGGTTCTCTGTGAGCTCATACTTCCGCATTAGCCGCCACCTCCTTTCAAACCTATTCACATTAGTCTCTTTGTTCACAAGCCTATTGAACTCCATCTTAAAAGTGCTCTTCTTGCAAAGACAAAGCCGCCACTTTTTGGCTTGACCTTCCTCAGCACATGCCATCGGCACCACCTATGCTTTGCCCCCGGGAACTGCGTCTTAATCGCTCCCGCCATAGCTTGGCACTGGTCTACACACAAAAAAAAAGGAGAACAATCACACACATAAATAACACAAAAAGTACACATACATGTATATGAACACAAAAGTAAAACCACACCCTTTAGGCGTGCATAAAAAATACGAACCTCGTGAGTATGGTCTCGCGACTTCTTGCCACCCATAATTTCCGCAAACTTGCTAAAAGCCCACTCAAAATCTTTCGCCCTTCTGTCGTCAGCAAAGACCGCCAAAGACAATCGATTGGAAGTGGTTATTAACACCGACAAACACACCAAATGGCATGTTGTATAGGTTGGTCCCAGACGTAGTATCAAAAGTCATAACATCACCAAACTTCGGCGTAATCAGCCCTATTTTTACCCATGCACCAAAGCATTGACACAATCTTCCCATCATTGCCAAGTCACGAAACTCATTTCCATCCCAACATCATTCCTCTTCATCTCCTCCAAAGAACTTCATAGTCTTCCCAATATCATCCTTTATATTTTCTGTGCAATCGACACAAAGAGACCTAACCGTCTCTTTCCTTGCAGCTATGCCAGGCTCACTACCATGCACGCCAAGGATCTTTGCATACCCCGCCGATCGGAATGTTGTTCTCACGCAACTTCGCACATAGTCCTTCATCATAGGATCTAGATCAGCGTGAGAGAGCCATTGCTTATTCTCCCCATAACAAAATGGCTAACGACCCACCCATGGTCGCCAGTCCGGTGGAGACCGATCATAGCTTTACACTGGTTCTGCGGTCGCAATGAGGTCGAGGCGGTACACCTGTCAAAAAACACACGTCAAGTCCAACGCAAATGTTGCGTGAAAAAAAATCTACTACCCCATATAAATCAAATAAAATGAGTTAACTGCTATACCTCACACGAGCATACAAAATCCTACCGCGTTGTGTAACTGTTGCCATTGACTCCGCCCCACCCTTTACGGATCCCAAAACCAACTTCCCCACGAATATAAATTGTAGAAATCCTTTGCTTCTTTCTCGAGCTGAACTCCATACCGATCGATGGCAAGAAAAACTGGCTCCCCGGGGACGGTGCACGCTGTACGCATGGCCCTAGCGACTGCACTTTCCTCCATTGGTGCAATCCTCGCCTCTGGTCCATGTTTCCCCCCTCTTCCTACAATGCACAAAGGACCACAGACCTCACACATCCCATACTAATTCCCAAAGACTACCCCGCTTTAAATGAAAAAGATAACAGATCCCAACACCCTCATACGAAAACAGAGCACAAGGGATGCACTTGCCTCTTCAACAACTTCACCTGCCCAGGCCCTCCTATCGGTCCTGCGAAATGGCATGCACCAAAACAAAAAAGAGAAAAAAGGGGATGCAACCTCTCAATCAAAGAGAAGCCAAATCCAACTCTGTATACAAATCTATTTATAGCTAAATAAACACATAACACTATGCTTCTTACCTGCATATACGCACTCCTCCGAAGCAAGATAGGCTGCATGCTCTGTCAAGCCGTCGCTGGCTTTCCCACAACCCTGTGCATAGCCCACCGATCCGCCACCAAGCCCTTCCAATCCGTCGATCGGATCCAACCCGCCCTCACCATCTTCCCCTGATCCACGCCCATGGTCCTCCAGAACTTCCTCTGCATCTCCCACTGAACTCATCCCGATCGGTGACACCAACACTCCTACTCCTTCCTACGCACACCAATTTACCTCCAGATCTCTCCAACCAGCGAACCCCCTCTAAACCACCCGTCCCTTTTTTTTAATACCCGGCCCGGCGGGGCGCCTCGAAAATGTTGAAATTTTGAACCATGCACCCACATCCGCGCCCCCCGAAAATGTAACCGTCATGTCAGCTGTTTTAACTTCGCTAAATGCCTCCCCGATCAATACTCTCTGTGGCAGGTGTCGAACATCCGTAGCCCCCGTCATAAAATCCTAGCCGTTTAAAGCTATAGGTACCTGCCCGTATGGATATTAAACAATTTACCTTGCTCGACGTCATCTTCCGACGGCGTGTGGAGTGTGTTCATGTTGATCGGTGTCTGCGTCCGCCTCCTCAGCGGGACGACAGAGCTGGGGTGTAGATACAGAGCCACTCTTGGTGGCGTCGAGGTGTGCATTCGCTCTTGGTGCGCACGCGGCTGCGCGTCTGTCACACCTGGTTTTCCAAAGAATACCAAGCGCTAACTATATGTGTGCCTAGGAAGTCCACACGACACATATAGAGACAAATATGGAGAATATCAAGAACAATGCTTTATTATATATCGAATATAGTTACAACAAGACTTACAACTATTACAAAGCATAGCTGAAACTATTCTATATCTACTCTTCGGGTCTCCATACTCCACGAGGGGCGGTTGGATTGGGGAAGCACTCGCCTAGTACTCATGGACTCCTTTGAAAAAAAAAAACTCATCTCGATCCATCATCCGGTACCCATCCGGGATTTTCATTGGTGATACAACAAGCGTCCACTCACCATGCTCAGCAAGTATAACATGAGAGAATGCATGACTCAAAAGGCTAGACTTGGCTAAACTGCGGTAAGCATTTTAGTTGGTCATATTTTATTAATTTAAACCTGAGTAACTAAGTTATGCTTAAGCTCCCAAGGTAAGAAGTATAATAATTATCATCAAGATTAATCATCATCCCAAACCATCCATAAAACCATCTATCTCGAAAAGGATCCGGGCCGCTTCGTGACCGCGTGAGCACTACCGATATATCGGTTTGATCAAACTCTCGCACGAGAGGTGTACACTTTCACCATGAGCCGTGATTTACCCTTTCGCCCGAGGTGATCAGCCTCTTGACCCACTACCAAGGAAGGTCGGCAGGGTTCACTATGAAGTCTTTCAAAGGTTCGCCTAACAAGTTAGTGGCCGCTAGGGTTTCCGTGGCAAGTGTGTATAGGTGCAACCCTCGAGAGGCACATGTAGTCACGCGGTGCATTGCACACACCAAGTAGGGGCGCCGCTATACACCCCAAGGCACACCCCTTTTGCGCCTTTTCGGTAACCACTAACAAGCTAGAAAAGGTCCTCATACTTGACCAAAGCCGGTGCCATGTAGCACTCATGGTTGTACTTGTAAGTCCCGGGTTGCCGCTTTAAGATTCGGTCCTTACGGAGGGCAGACTAGAGCACCCATAAAGGCCCAATGCTCTAGCCCCCGATATCCATGTTGCTAAAAAGCATCCTTTTAACATTGATTCCATATATCATTAATCAAGATTAACATTAACTTTGGTGATTGCAGGCTAAGCGAGAACTACCCATATGCATAACCCAAAGGTAACAAGGAATACAGGATATCAAGTGCTAGGTGAAATCCTTAGCATCATATTAGACACATGCATATGAATGTGATTATAAGGTTACTTGGGTATCAAGGGAACTCATGTTACACTTGCCTCAAATAGTGCTCAAACTTGTCCAACTTCCCTTCCGGATCATCCTTGTATAGTCTCTTCTAACGATCGCAACAATCATCACAACCATCATAGATAAACCTAGAAGCAATACATCAATCAATATATATAGAGAACAAGACATAAAGGTTTAAAACACGTGGGGCTGTAGCTACGTTCGTTGGCGCAAAAACAACTAAAACAGGAGACACACTTTAAAAGATATGCAAGATCAAAGTTAGAGGCAAGGCGGATTTGGTGAATGATAGGAATGGAGAAAACATGATGGATACAGGCTAACTTGGAAGATAGGTAGTGTATGGAGCATGTTGTGGCAAAAGGACATGATACTTCGACCATCGGTTAGCTGGGAAACGCGATTGCAAAATCTGGGTGACTGCTGTTTGGACAGCAGGAGTAGCAACCACTATGGGCTCAATATCTTTGCCATAATATCATGGATGCCTACTGAAACTTGTAGAGTCATGTGCAAGGATATGGTGGATTTGTTCGGTGAAGGGTTTGGTGATTTGGATAGTGGATTAGCAGGGAACGCCAATGGAACTGAGAGGGTACAGCAGCCAAGACAGCAGAGCAGTGAACACGTAAATGATGTGTATCTCCAGTCATCTTACATCCTATGGACATGATATTTTATAGAGGTGTGTGCAAGGATGATATATAAACTGTGATAAAAGGATTTGATGAATAGAGCACCGGGTTTTAGGGGAACGCGACACGCCAACTGGCTGCACCGCGGCTGCGGGACAGCAGGGACAACGAGCACAAGAAAAATGATATCTCTTTTATCTTGAAGCCTATTGCCATGAAATTGCTCAGGAGCGTGTGCAAGGATATGAGACATTCTGTGGTTGAAGGACATGGTCACTGGAGTGAAGGAATAACGAGAACGTGCAAGCTAACAAGTAGCAGTGTTGCTGCAGGACTGCAGGGGCAGCAAGCACAAAACTGATGATATCTCTTTTTTCTCTAGGAGCGTTTGGCAAAACCGTTTTTGCGGGGACATGTGCAACAACAAGAAATACATCATGGTCAATTGGCTTGATGACAGGTCTGCTAGATCACTGGGAACGCGAATGTCAACCGGCAGGAGCTCTGCTGTGGGCAGCCGGGACAGCAAGCACAAGAAAAATGATATCTTTTTCAGCTTCGATTGTTTGGCCAAACCGTTTTGCGAGGCCATGTTCAAGTTCAAGGACTACATCATGGTTAAAGGGTGTGGTGACAGGAGTTCTAGATCAATGGGAACATGAATGCCAAAAGCAGCAACGCTGCTGTCCTGCAAGGGACAGGGACTTGACTGTGAGGAAACTTTTGCGGATTTTGACCATGCGTATATTATAACACATATTCTACAGCGAGTAACATGTAAAAAGAAATAGGGAGATTGTTATGGGGGTCCTCACATCGTGGTTGGCAGCAGTTGGTGATGATGGTGATGCCAATCGCCATCGACGACGGCAACGCGATAGGGCCAGCGATCAACGGGACAACACCAATTCCACATCGGAGCTGATCTGTGCCATATGAGAGATTGAAGAGATGGATGAGAGATTAAATGGCATCAAGATCAGAGAGGAGAGAGAGCGATGGGCGTCCTCACCACACTGCACATCAGTGGAAGCGGCGACGGCAAACCATGACAAGTGGTGAGGGATGTCGGTGCACGGGGTTGAGTAGGGAGCACAATCTCATCTCTGCATCTGGAAATCCTTGACATTCTGTGATTTGACGAGATCAGCAAGGGGATAAATAAAAAGATGAATAGCGAGGAGAAAATCTCACCAAGGAACCAGCGGCATGGTGTTCCATCTTGTCTGAGAGGAAGGAAGAGGAGTGGGCGTCCATGGCAGATGGGAGAGTGGGAGAGGAGGGGAGCGCATATGTTCTGTAGGGAGAGTGATGAATATGCATGGCTGTTATGAGCCTTTGATTCCTGCAGTTAGGGAGAGGTGAAGGAGAATGAAGAGGGGCTTGTAAATGGAATTAAGGGATGAACAATTTGCTGCAATTTCTGCATGGGAGAATGGGAAGGTGGCGGCTGCACTAGGACAGAATGGCGACTAGGGGAGATGATGTCCATCTGCTTGTGCATGAGGAAGAGAGGAAGGTTGAGATATTATTGTTGCTATTTTTTAGAAGAGGGAGAGAGGATGTGCCATCTGGTGGTGCGTGAGGGAGAGAGGGAGAAGATATTGCTGCTGCATGCATACCATTGAAGTGAAGAAGAAAAAGGTGAGTAAAAGGGTGCTGTTAGGAAAGGATTAAAGACCAAGGAAAATAAAGGGAGGAAGAATTATGATGCTAATACTTTTGTGGAAAAATGGTGTGCCATCAAAGTAGATGGGGGCGCATGGGTGAGAGGGGAGAATTCATGGCTGCGAGAGAGTTAGAGGAGGCACACGACTGTTTTCTTCATGCAATTCAAGATTGTGGGAGAAGCTTATGGAGTTAAGAGGTGGGTCATTAAGGGATGAAGAAATAGGCGCATCTATTTCTGCATGAGAAGAGTGAGTCGTGGTGGAGCAGAATGGAGTGTCTATGCACTTCAGTAGATATTTGAGAAGGGAAAATGGAGAGGAATTGTAGTGAAGTAAAGGAGGTAAATTAATGTAGGAATAATAAGTCGATGTGTTGATATTCTTGCATGGAGAAAAGAGAAGAAGACGACACTGGTATAGAAAAGAGACGGTGCTGCATGTTGACATCAAAGACTATGGTGACAGGGTCGGCCAGGAGGTGGAGAAAAGCATAGATGAATGTTGGGATGATTTGGGTTGGTTGGAAATGTGCTAAGATCATGGATCCGGTCATGAGATGGGAGGAAGTGAGGCAAGGACTAAGTTTGGTTTACCAGCGAAAGAAAGAAGTGTGGGTTGCTTTGATGGCCTAGATATAAACAAGCTGAACACAATTCATGATTCATTTGTTTGACAGATGAGGGACGAAAAGATTTGACTGGAGAATAAATGAACACCAAATTGGCTGAGAGATCAAGAAAGAAAAGAAAGTGGAGAAAGATGTCATGCTAGATCTTTTTTTTTTTTTTTTGAAGGATGATGACGAGCAAAAGACTTGATTGAGTTTTAGATAAGATGAAATTGGGATCAAACCCTAGGCGCATTTCAAAGCATTGAAATTCATTTTCCAAACATAAACACTGTGCAAAGGCATGAATGCAGCAAACAATTAAATTGAGTTGCAAAAGTTTTAGAAACTCACACTTTTCCACTATCTAAAATATCAGCAACTTAACTAAGTTTACAAATTTTAAGAAATAATAAAATCATTTGTTGTTATTTAGTGTTTTCTACGTCATATCCCAAAATAGAAATTTTAGGGTGTGACAGCGTCATTCACGCGCTCACCGTGTCAGTGACTGCTGAGCAGACGCTTGTGCTGCGGCCGTCTTCCTTGGCAAGTGGGCAAGATCGACTCATCGTCCACCGTTTTACAACGTATGTGCATGTACGCCCTGCATCGACCTGCTTTCTCATAGTAGCAGTCGCGTCGGTGACGGTGCAAGCTTGGCTGGAGGTTGGGCTTGGCTTCGGCGGCCTGCCCACGGCACCAGAGTAGAGCATGAACATATTCCTCGTCACGGTCATCTCGTAGAGATGAGGCGGATCATCGAGGTGAGCAGCAATGGCTTGATCGATGTAGGCACACGAAGCAGGCGGGTATGCATCCTTCCTCGACTTGGCTTGTGTGCCCACATGATAAATGAGGCCTGGCACGTTGCTCGGTAGCTGTGACTGCTTCTTGAGACAAAACGTCGGAAAGCCGTCACCATGGACGTTTCTCCGCCTCGCCTCTGTCTCGATAGGGCTCACTTGTTGCCGCCTGCGCACGAGGTGTATGGACACGTGCAGCAGCACTTTTTTTACTTGTAGCAGTGCGTGAGGAACATGTACAGGAATGTTACCATGTAGTAACCCTTGCTTGCTTGTTCGAGATGAGACACCGTTATTATGCGCATGGGCATCAGTTTCGAAGTCCGGTGGCTGCTTCCATGCTCCGAAATGTATTAACACTTGTAAAGAATCAATGTTTCCTCTTTTTGGTTTCTACAAAATCTATTCTAAAGGGTATACCGAAGTTCGTTTGATTCGGTTTACATCGCTTACGCACAAAAAACCTTAACTTCTATTGGGCATTAGTGCAGTATTTCGGCCACCGCAAAAGGGGGAGGGGGTTTCTTAAGTAAGAAATCTCATTGATTGCGATAGCCGAAGTCCGAGAGCATCTAACAGAAACCTCCTATTTGGCCAAAGTTTACCGCTATATTCAAAGACACGATATTTACAAAACACGAAGAGGTAGTCAATCAAGGGGAAGATCGCTAACTTTACAGTATCGGTACCGAGGCGCAGCGAACACTTTGGACATCTCCTCTATTTCTTTCTCAGGGTCAAGTAGTATGCCCCGAATCAAATTATTTTGCCTTTCCGAAGGAACGAAAGTTTTCCAAAATGCGTTCATTTTTCTCCCGTTCTGAATCATCTTTCGACCGCGCGAGTCAAAAAATTGCCCTATTCGGTCAGGGAATATTTCGTGGAAATCATGCCACGAAGCACCGCTAACACCGAATCCATCCTATTCGACTTTTCAAGCATAAGCTTCGATAAATTTGTGGTCCCCTCCTCGGGAACCTGCGCAGTCATTCAAACAATGCTTAAAATCTTGTGCCACTACACAAATCACACTGAAAAGTTTTACAACCGAAGCAAAGTTATTCACTGATCTACCCTATTCTCGGGAGCATCCTCAGGTTGTGCAGTGGAGGCACGAAAGTGCCTTGGACGGAAGAGGGGCTATCACCGGAGCTCTCAACCTCCTTTCGGTTCCGAGCCTCTATATAGGCGTGGACTTTGGCCTTGATCTCCTTCTCCTCTTCGCTCTGCAGGAGTGAAACCAAATTAGAATAAAGCCGACAATAGTGAAAAACAAAAAAAACATTCAGAAAAAGAAAACATACCCCAAGCATGAGAGTAGGCCGCCCAAAAGAGGGGCGGGGCCTCACCGCCCTACGCCGAGACGCCTCATAAAACCCGAGGGCCGCCGAAGTAGAGGGGGTAAAGTGTAAAAGTGCAAGAAACTGCCTCTTCCCTAGCGTCTAAGTGCATGGGAACTGGGAGCCGACCACGCCGCGCATGCCCTCCTCTATAGTAAATGAACCGCCATGCCGAGGATGGGTTGGACCGCACTGGCTAGCATGGTCGCCCGCTTGGTGTGGCCGAAGCCGGGTCTGCCCGGCTAGGCCAGCCCGTAGGTAGGTAGGCCTCCGGGCGCGGGAGAAGTTGTCCCGTGATCAGTATCCTATACTTTTATATGTCAACAAGAGATGAAATAAGGACATAAATTGAATATATACTTAGATTAGAGGTTTATACTAATAAGTTCCATGAGTTTTGGTGATTTATGTATTTTCAGGGGACTTAATAGATAAATGTAGAGAAAGATGGAGAAAGTTAGGAATATACAAGACATATGATGACAAGACTTGACCGTGAAGTAACTCAACCCGAAAAGTGAACTAAAACATTCTAGAAGGTACCGAGAGAACACCCGAAGGAACCAGAGGCCGAGAGGAGAGGCAGGCCCTTTGGCGGCCGCCGATCAAGATTTGGCCGGCCGCCGGTGGGTCCCCAACATGTCAGCCCTCGGCTTTCTAGGTCGGTTTACAACCGACTTTGAGGTTGTATCTACACCGTTGTTGAAGGTCGGTTTGATCCAATGGTCATCATTCATCGCCAAGGCCTATATAAGAAGACCATCTACCCGAGGGGTTAAACAAATTCATACTAGTTCATTATTAGTCATTATCAACCAAGTTAGGCGAAGTAGAAGAGAGTATCTCCACCGAGAGATTAGGGTTAGCTACTAGTTCTAGTTCTAGTTCATCTAGTTCTAGTTCATCCAAGTTGATTAGCGGGCCAGATTCGATTAGATTTTGGGTGTGCCTACCCGCAGTTCTCGATCTTCAAGTTTTATGGTATGAATTATCTTGTATCTATGATTTTGCACTTTATTAATAATATGTGTTTGTTTGCTATGTTCTTACTTTATTCTAATAGTATGATTGATATAGATATAGTCTATGATAGATATATGTATCTATTCGTAGAACGCCTAATTCAATACTCGAGTGGGTTAGGTGGTAAAGATATTTATGTAAGCGTGGTGCTTATATATGATTTACCTGCGGATGCACCTTATATTCCGGGTCGTGTGGTAGATCGCGGGAGTGACAGATCTGTTGAGTCCTTTGGAATCCACCCTCCGTCTATAAGACAAGTGGACATTGATTATGGGGAATATCTTGTTTCGCTCTTGATTTTCCTTGATAGTCGTGGGATACATGATCTAGAGTTTACTATGCTATAGATGATAACATATGCCTTAGAGTAGATGTAATGACTTAGTAGATTAAATGCTATAGATGAATTTTGTCTCTTAAAGTAGTCCAATGTTAAGTCTAACTTTAGTAGTTTATTCCCATCTCTCGTGTGTGATGCCTCGCCTTTTATTTATCATTATCATATTATTATCATTATTGGTTTACCCCTACTAAAGTAAGCACTAGTAATGAGAAGCTCTCATAAGTATGCCACTTATTAATTATGTTTGCGCCCACCTTTCAATTATTCCTCCCCGTGGTAGAATATAAATGACAAAACCTGGATTACTCCGGTGAAATGCTACAAAGTGGTATTTATATACGCGGGCGCTTCTTGGATAGACCTTTTATTTTTATTTCTTATAGATTGCAAACAACACATATCACAAGTATCACCTATGCATTTCCTAGCATTCTTTGCTGGGGATGACAACCTAGCACATAGTAGTGTTAAGAGATGAACCACACCGAGTTTCTCGATGGCTTATAGCCTTAGGTGAGATTAACTCCACCTAATGTTATAGTGACGTTAGATTTACCAACAAGCATTTTCGGTGCCGTTCTTCGGGAGGAAATAAAAGTTAGCTAGATATATTGATAAATGGAAACTTATGATGAGAATCTAAAACTAGGTAGCTGCTTTAGCAGGCTTACCCTTGTTCTTCTTTTGTTTATTTTATACAGGGTTTATCAAATTGGAAATTGATTGTGATTCACTCCACTTCATTCATCAGAATCAAATCAATCAAGAGAGCATACATCAATTTTTGAAGCTATGGCTGGAAAATCCCTACGAGAGTTTTCTGCTCCAAGCAATGAGAACATTCGTACAGGACCAACACTGCAAATTAAAGATCTTGAGTTTGAGCTCAAGCCAAGCCTCATCAACATGATACAAGCTACTCCATTCGGTGGAAAGATTCACGAAGATGCACGCTTACATCTGCGCAGAATTTTTTTACGGAGATTGCCAACACCTTCTCACCCAAGGATGTTCCCCAAGATATCATATTACTCCGCTTATTTCCATTCTCATTGAAGGAAAAAGCGAAATCATGGTTCTATGCCAACAAAGAAGAAATCAAGACATGGGATGAATGTTCTACAGCTTTTCTATCAAAGTTCTTTCCCACGGGTAAAACCAATGCCCTACGAGAAAAAAATTACCAATTTCCAGCAGAAAGGAGAATCAATTCGGGTGCTTGGGAGCGTTTACAAGAATACATATAAGATTGCCCTCATCATGGAATAGAAGATTGGTTGCTCATGCAAGGATTTTACCATGGATTAACACAAAGAGCACGAGAACAACTAGATGCAACTGCTGAAGGATCATTTTTATCACTCACTCTTGACAAAGCTGAAGCACTCATGAACAAAATATCAGAAAATCAAAGCTGGAATCAAGACACTCAACACTACCATCAGATAGAAGAAGTTCCAGAAGAAATAAAAGCAATATCAACCAAGATGGATGTGTTATTTGATTGGCTTGAACAAAGAACCAAAGATAAGAAGGAAAGACAAGATTTACAAGACTATATTGATTACGCATCAAATTCAAGCCTAGCATTTAATAATTCGACATCAACTCAATCACAAGAACGAAGTTTTCAACGGCTATTCAACAACCCGAGGTAAGTATCGAGGTAATATTCCTAGAAACCCATTTTTAAGAGAACTAATTGAGGAGCAAGCTAAGTTAAATAATGTTCTTCTTAAGAAGCTTGTTGCTAATGATAAAGTTTTAGAAGATATAACTCTTAAGATGGATAATTTTTCTATTGCTTTTTAAAGATCAACTTGCTTTTAATAAAAAGATAGAAACTCAATTAGCAAAGTTATTTGCTGCAAAATCTATTGCCACTAACCTTGAGCAGGTAAATAATGTTACTACAAGAAGAGGTAAATCTACACTTGATCCTGTTGACCCAAGAAGGATAATAGAAACAGCAGTAAGGACACCAATTACGGCACCTGCAGCACCAGCAACAATAACAAGACCTGTGGTACAACCAACTAGAGAAGAAGAAAGTGATGACATAGAAGATTTAACTCAAGAACCTCAGATGACACAAGACTTTCATGATACAAATCTCTTACCATATCCCAGAAGAAATCGTGGACCCCAAGTGGATGATCAGTTTACAAAGTTTGTAGAGGTAATCCAGAAGTTATATATCAACATACCTCTACTAGACGCTATTCAAGTCCCAACCTATGCCAAGTATCTCAGAGATATCTTGAATAAGAAAAGACCATTACCCACTACGGAGGTGATCAAGCTAACAGAAGAATGCAGTGCGGCTATCCTTAATATATTGCCACATAAGATGACAGATCCAGGATACCCCGTAATCAATTGCTCAATTGGAGATCATCATTTTACAACACTTTGTGACCTTGGAGCAAGTGTTAGTGTAATGCCCAAGTCTGTCTTTGACAAACTTAAGCACACAACCCTGGAGCCAACTTCAATATCTTTACAACTGGCAGATCAATCAATCAGATACCCCTCAGGAATTGCAGAAAACGTACCAGTTAATATCAGAGGATTCTTTATACCTGTGGATTTTGTAGTTTTGGATATGCCATCAGACTCCAGAGTATCAATTATTCTCGGACGACCTTTCCTAAGCACAGCCAATGCACATATTAATGTCACGGCTGGAGAGATTACATTCAATTTGAATGGAAAGGAAGAGAAGTTCGCATTCAAACCCAAATCAGAGCTTAGCTTGACAGCAAATAAGATTGAATCAGAGATTGAAGAAGAGTCGTCATCGGTACCATCTCCTGAACTGGAGAGTTCACCTGATAATTAATAAATTTTGGGAAGTCCCAGTTCGAGGACTTTAACTACGGACATCTATCACAAGGTAAGTCAGTAATTATCTATATTTACTTTACTATACATTTACTTACAGAAAATTTGTGCCCCATATAAATAATTTTACGATGTGTCACAACCCGTGAAAATATTTATTGTGGTGGCTCAAAAATATTTATTCTTGCATTATTATATTTACTCCTGCATTTATATTTTGAAAATACCAAAAATAGAGTCACTATGTGATGGGTCCTACAAGTCATACACTAGATGCCATATTTCACCTAACTTGGACAAGACATATACCACTCAAACCTCACCTACCACCATGCACCACTCCCTGCCAATCTTTTCCACCGAAAACCCCACTTAAAACCATGGCATTGGGGTGAGCAATATGCTGCATGAAGGTGAGTGGGAGAGGGCCCACCACCATGGCGGCCGGCGCCATCACCACTGGCGGCCGCCAGGCCCTGGACTCCTCTATAAAAGGCCCTTCACCCCTCGCTTCTTCATCACATCCACATTGCTTTGCTCAATATTCCAGCTTGAATCTCGAAGTTCTAGTATCCAGAAAGCTTTGGGCTTTGTAGTAGAGAGAAAGAGAAGTGAGAAGGAGAAAGGAAGTTCTTAGTAGTAATAGAAAAATTCTTGAGAGAGGAGAAGTTCTTGAGAGTAGAAAATAGTCAAGAGTAATTAGTGGAGGTGCTGTCCATTTGAGGTACTCAAGATAAAACTTTGTTAGGGGGAAGTTCTGTCAAAATAAAAACAATCTTGCAATCTTTCTTTTGGACGACTAACCCCTGGACGACTAACTTTGGACGGCTGATTTCTAACTTTTTATTCTAACCCCTCCATTAGTCTCTTGTTTGTTCTTGTTTGTGTACTAACATTTTGCAGGATGAGCTTCTGGAAGTCATTTAGTGGAAAAAGGTCAAAACGTCTTCAACGAGGAGAATCATCTTCCAGAGCACCATCAGAGATGAGCTACGAGCCAGAGCAAGATGTGCCACCACATCCCCCCGCTTAGATAAGAAGGTTGACTTCTGATTCACACCTCAAGTTTCATGGACAATACGAGAGAGCAAGGTACAATCAATTGAAGAGTCGTAAGTTCACTCATACTCCTGAGATCGACCCTGATCTTCTAATCCAAACAGGTATGGATGTTGAATTTGCTCATATTTTCCGCTTTTTGGGCTGGGGAACTTTTGCGAAAATCACAGAGGAAGGTTCTAAGTTTTTAACCATAGAATTTCTTTGCACCCTTCGTTGCACTGATGAAGGAGTCACATTTAGATTCTTCCAACAACAGTATTCTCTCACTTGGAGAAATTTAAGTGATGCACTTGGTTTTCTACACTCTTGTGTCATGGATTTAGACGTAGCTTTAGACGATTTTAACCAAGCAACTGTTTGGAAAGACTTGACCAATGTAGATGCATTTTTGGATGCAAAAGCCAGAGACTTACACTTACCCACCTTTCGCTTCTTCCATAAATGGTTACTTTTCACTCTTTTGCCTAGGAAGGATGGTCATAATGTTAGAGTAGGAGAGTTACAGTTGATCTATGCAGCTATAAAGAGAAGACAAGTTTCACCGATATACATGTTAGTTCAACATTGGATAGCTGTGCCAACTCTCCTAGGAAATGTCAATTGCACGTCACTTATCACTAGAATTGCCAACCACTTAGGACTCTTGGATGATAACGCTCATGTTGCTTACATAAGGGAAGATAGACCTGTCATAGGTTTTGATTTCTTTAGTAAGGGACATATTTTGAAGAAAATTGGAAGTACTCTTGTCATGACCCATGCTACCCGTTGGGGAGATTCGGTTGCCTAACCCCGAACTCTCCCATATATAGGTGCGATCTTATCTGTTGAGTGTGTGAGGCACAACCAATTAATATGCAGAGAACCATGCCAACTCGTCAGACACGTGCCCATGATCCAATTTGGACAGGAGCAGACCCAAGACCACAAGAGCCAGCATTTGGAGGATACCAGCCATGGACCTACCCTCCACCTTCACAAGCGGACATTGGTCGACTTTGACCGGTCACCAGATTTGAACAAGGAGGCCCGAGTGAGCGGGGTGGTGATGCTCATATTCGTCGAGAAACCTATCGTGGAAGTGGTTACTTCTACGATACTCGTGTACTTCGCAACACCCTACTCCCGAACCACCTCGTAATTCTTTTGCGGGATATGGACAACACGACGCATATACATTCCAAGGGATGTACAACACCATCCTAGACATAAGGCATGACCAGGTCAACCATTATCAAGAACGAGAGAGAATGGAATGCCCAAACAGTCGAGAACATCACCGACATCGGAGACACCATCGAACAATGAGAATGAAGAAAATTGCCATGTATGGGCCGCCGCCGTCGGCGTCATTTGAACCCCCTGAATCTACACCGGCTTGGGGGAGCTGTCCCCCAATTTGGCGAGGTAAGTCCCTATGACTTGGCGGTTATCTATTTTATATTTTTATATTATATTATAATAGTTTGTTTAAATTTGCTTTGCTTTGTTTGCTAAAAAAAATGAATAACCTTGAAAAACCAAATAAAAAGAGTGTGTATAATTAGTTTGTTTAAGTTTATTGTTTGAATAAATTAGTAGCTATCTCTTGGAGATGATGAATAGTTGCTCTGATTTTATTTTCTTACAAATACCTATCATTGGTTTAGAATTCTCCCATGCTATAAATAAAATTGTTTAAACTTGAAAAATTTGCTTTAAGCTTGAAATTTTGTGGGAGCATACATCTAAGCTAATCTAGGTAATTGACGGATATGATATGAGATAGTCTGAGCTGCTATTTATCTTACTCCTAGTTACACTAAATTCTGGAGATTTGATTTGTGAAAATCTGAAAATTGCATGATGAGTTTCCTATATGACAGAGAGTTCTGAAATTCCTACCACAGCCATATACATGTTTTAGAATAGGAAAACTCTTTTATTTTACTACTTGTTTAGTGTTGAGTTTAGTCAACCTTTGAGACCCTCGGGAACTTGTCATACAATTCCACATACATCTCCACATATATATTCCATACCACACCATCACTTACATACCCTTCATCCATTTGCTAGCCATCAAAAATGTTTTACTCCTATTTTGGGAGTAAACACCAAAAATATTTCTTATCCCTATATTTATTCTCAAAACCCCATTTATGCTCCATGTGTTTTATTATCTCTCAAATATTTGTTTGACAAAGAAGAAACTTGGGGCAATGCAAAAAGAAAAGAAAAAGGGGAGATGAAAAATGGACAAGTGTCCTACAGGCGAGTAGAGCCTACCTCCCTAAAAAGAAAGAAAGAGAAAAATGAAAGAGAGTAAAAAAATGGACAAGTGTCCAAATGAAAACAATGGGTACTTAGATGCCCGCCTCTCTGAAAAATAAAAAGAAAGAAAAGCTAGCCCAAGTTCTCTTCTATGTCTTTGAAAAATTCCAAAAAGAGAGATCAATTTCTTCCAAAAGGAGCATAGTAGAATTAGATTATATCCCATCACCACCACATATCTACCTCACAAATACATTCCATACACTCACATTGTATGACGTGTTCCTTTGGATCCGTTGTTTGACTTTACAATATATGCTTTGCAAGTATGTATACGTTGTCTCCCACCTATGAGCTCCAGATATAAGCCTTAGTAGATAGGATGAGAGAAGGCATGATACACTTGTCGTGTTCCACAAATACCATATATCATGAGAGAAGGCATGACATCATTGCCTTGGTAAGGATCCAAAAATACCACATATGAGAGATTTGAAAGGGTCATACAATGGAAACTTTGAGTTTTATTTTGAAAATTTATAAAAACTCGAACAAGAGGTGAAATGAAGAGTTTGAGACATAGTGCTTGACTTGATTGTTCTATCTTTCAATTACTCAAGATTTAAGTGCAGGCAAAAGCCCCATGTTTTTCAGGTAATAAAAGTAAGTTGAAAGATCAGAATGTTTCACCTATCTTTGGAGGAGAATTTTAAATTAATGACATGTGTATTTGTGAGAAGATAATTCATTGTAGCAACTCCTGATCTACTCTGGTGAAAAGCTTTGCTAAGAGACTAGCAAAGGTTAAGCTTGGGGGAGCTTGTTGACACATGTTATCCTATACTTTTATATGTCAACAAGAGATGAAATAAGGACATAAATTGAATATATACTTA
Source organism: Hyparrhenia diplandra (assembly GCA_015847255.1). Lineage (NCBI taxonomy): Eukaryota > Viridiplantae > Streptophyta > Magnoliopsida > Poales > Poaceae > Hyparrhenia > Hyparrhenia diplandra. The sequence continues at coordinate 207,641 of JADLZK010001268.1, forward strand.
GATTAGAGGTTTATACTAATAAGTTCCACGAGTTTTGGTGATTTATGTATTTTCAGGGGACTTAATAGATAAATGCGAGAGAAAGATGGAGAAAGTTAGGAATATACAAGACATATGATGACAAGACTTGACCGTGAAGTAACTCAACCCGAAAAGTGGACTAAAACATTCTAGAAGGTACCAGAGAACACTAGAAGGAACTAGAGGCCGAGAGGAGGCAAGCCATTTGGCGGCCGCCGATCAAGATTTGGCCGGCCGCCGGTGGGTCCCACATGTCGAAGCCTCGGCTTTCTAGGTCGGTTTACAACCCGACTTTGAGGTTGTATCTACACCGTTGTTGAAGGTCGGTTTGATCCAATGGTCATCATTCATCGCCAAGGCCTATATAAGAAGACCATCCGCCCCGAGGGTTAAAACATCATACTAGTTCATTATTAGTCATTATCAACCAAGTCAGGCAGAAGTAGAAGAGAGTATCTCCACCAGAGATTAGGATTAGCTACTAGTTCTAGTTCTAGTTCATCTAGTTCTAGTTCATCCAAGTTGATTAGCAGACAGATTCGATTAGAGCTGGGTGTGCCTACCTAGAGTTCTCGATCTTCAAGTTTTACGGTATGAATTATCTTGTATCTATGACTTTGCACTTTATTAATAATATGTGTTTGTTTGCTATGTTCTTACTTTATTCTAATAGTATGATTGATATAGATATAGTCTATGATAGATATATGTATCTATTCGTAGAGCGCCTAATTCAATACTTCGAGTGGGTTAGGTGGTAAAGATATATATGTAAGCGTGGTGCTTATATATGATTTACCTATGAATGCACCTTATATTCGGGTCGTGTGGTAGATCGCGGGAGTGGCAAATCTGTTGAGTCCTTTGGAATCCACCCTCCGTCTATAAGACAAGTGGACATTGATTATGGGGAATATCTTGTTTCGCTCTTGATTTTCCTTGATAGTCGATGGGATACATGATCTAGAGTTAACTATGCTATAGATGATAACATATGCCTTAGAGTAGATGTAATGACTTAGTAGATTAAATGCTATAGATGAATTTTGTCTCTTAAAGTAGTCCAATGTTAAGTCTAACTTAGTAGTTATTCCCATCTCTCGTATGTGTGATGCCTCGCCTTTTATTTATCATTATCATATTATTATCATTATTGGTTTACCCCTGCTAAAGTAAGCACTAGTAAATGAGAATATCTCATAAGTATGCCACTTATTAATTATGTTTGCGCCCACCTTTCAATTATTCCTCCCCGTGGTAGAATATAAATGACAAAAACTGGATTACTCCCGGTGAAATGCTACAAAGTGGTATTTATATCATGCGCTGCGGATAGACTTTTTATTTTTATTTCCTTAGATTGCAAACAACACATTCACAAGTATCACCTATGCATTTTCTAGCATTCTTTGTGGGGATGACAACCTAGCACATAGTAGTGTTAAGAGATGAACCACACCGAAGTTTTTCTCGATGGCTTATAGCCTTAGGTGAGATTAACTCCACCTAATGTTATAGTGACGTTGGATTTACCAACACTACTCCGTAGGAAAACTTGATCGCGGACGAAACCCTAGGTTGTAGTCTTTCTCCTACACGAACGCCTTGCGAACTCCTATAAAAACACCGATTTTTACCTTCTTTGGTGGTTTTACCCGCTTGGGTGCCGATGTCTATGGAAAAACAATAAGGGTGAGTACGAACGTACTCAACAAGTCCAAACCAGGGGGTGGATGTGATTATTACGGGTTGGGCCCCAGCAGAGTCTCTACTCTCGCTAGTTCCCGAGTTAGTCCATGTCAACATTAAAGGTCATAAACAGGTTAGTTAAATAGCGTGAAATCTAATCATAGATGATCTGGCCTAGCATCTGCCCATTCCAAGGATGTGGCTATTTGAATAGATTTAGGTAACTCTACAGAGGTTGTACAAATTTACCCACATGATAGGCACAGTCTTTACCATCCGGTTTGGTTCCGACAAGCCTAACAAGATCTCGTACCCGCTTGGGCCATTACTCTAGATTTTAGTATAACTCTACCATGACTGCTCAGGGGTTGGAACATACTACGGAGCATGGAACCCTGTACGTAGCTTCAATGCACACTATGAAGGTTATCATCCCCACCCACGTAGCTTCAGTGCACACTACGGTGCTACCTCTCAGTACATAGTACCGACAGTAGATACAACCGCACCTCTCAGTACATAGTACCGACAGTAGATACAACCATGTACATAGCTTCAATGCACACTACAGAGGTTGTCATCCCCGCCAATGTAGCTTTAATATACACTAAGTCGACACAGCTTCAATACACACTACGTCATAATAATCATAATTAATCTGTGCACAAAACGACGTCACTACGCCCAAAAACTTTTACGTTGCTGAATGCAACCACGCCAACCAGACTATGGGGCCATTGTCCCCATGTCTGCTCCTGATAGATCGTTCACCTATGCCAGCCACCTTGGTCAGAAATTATACCTCAACCCAACGGGGTGTGGAATCAAGTCACCCCATCCCGATGTGTGGTTGTACCTATTATCGCACTAGGTAGATGTTCTATGAGCTTGTCCGTACAAGGCAGTATCTCTTCGCAGTAATCCCTCGCGGTGATTCCCGATGTGGTATTTAGGTTCTACCAGACTACCACCACTCACCTCTTTTATTGGATAGGATCATTTTATCATCATTATGTAATTTGTAGTTATTAACCATTAACGTATGAGCATAGATAATCACGAGATGGTCACAACATCCCACTTAGCTTTGTAGCCACATTATTAGGCTCATACTACTTAACATCATGGCCTTTATCATATGTCAACAGCCACAACCTAGACAAACACACCCTAAAAAAGAATAGAGTTGAGCAACACCGGATGAGAAATTGAAAATCAAAACGGAGAACACGTATTGTTCCAGAAATCCAAAAACACGGAAAAAGGAAGAAGCTAGGAGAATGCATGAAACAATCGACCCAACAAAATGAAACACCGACACTCAACAAAACATTAAAAAGAAGAAATACCAAAACTTAACCAAAAAGGGAAACAATATGAACATTACGGCATTGGGATTAACTAAGATGTGCTTTTGCAATTGTTTTTGTCAATTCAGTGAAATGGAATGCAATTTCATTTAGTTTTTATGTGTTGTGCTTAGTGTTTAGAAAGTTAATCCTTTCATTCAATCAATTAAGATGTGGTTTAGATATTCTTTACCTTTTTTTTTTGTTGTTTTGTTATTGAATGAAATGGAAAATCAATTTAATGTGTTCTTTATTATTTAATAGCTCGCCATATGTCCTCTATGATGAGTATGTCCTTAACCGGGTCAACAACCTGGATCACCATCGGGTTGCATTGGGACCTTTCGGAATAACCGTAAAAAACAATAAAAGGCCGGTGATTAGACTGTCTAGAAGGAGGCCCAAGGGTGGCATTCATACTCTTCCGTGTGTGAATTTTACCAATTTTTCCTATATTGCATTAGAAGAAGGGAAGAATGTTGCAAGGAGTCTTATTTGGAATCTTAAGTTGATAGAAGGCTACTTGTCTTGTTGATCTTGGGAGGATAATGTCCGGGTGTTTGACAATGGATTGGTTCTGTTCAAAAACATGAAGATGGACAAAAGGCAAAATCTAGGTGATCAAGTTTATTTTTGATCGTCTTCAAGCCAACTACCAATATGCGGGGGTGCTTATAAGGAGGTTGTTTGAGTTTTTGTTGCTAATGTTCATTTTGATATTGAGCATTTGGTAGGTCTCTATGCAAATCCCAAACCCCAAAAACCCAAACCAAATAAATTATTTTGCGGCGTGCGGTGTTTCCTATTCATGCTAGTCTTGCTCCTTGATCGGGTTTCTCTTGTCGGGATTAACTAGAGGTAGAATGTTACACGTAACAAAGAGTGATGTAGCAATTGATGTGTTGCTCCAAGGTGTGGTGTGTGTTTGAGTGAGAGGAGGGGGAGCTACTTATACAAGGAGGAGAGGGGGTAAAGTGTAAAAGTGCAGGAAAACGCCTCTCCCCTAGCGTCTAGGTGCACCAAACCGGGAACCGACCATGTGCTACGCCCTCCTCTGCAGTAAATCAACCAAGTGCACTGGCCGGCGCTGCCGAAGCCGGGCCCTAGCCTCGGCAGTGGGCCTCTAGGGTGGGGAGAACTTGTCCCTTGTTAGTCCTCGGCCCAATTCAGTATCGCATTGGGCTCATTTGCATTGGGATGAAGGATGTGCTAGAGTACATTTTCCTAGATGGTGCCTTTTGATTATTTTTTCACTTGTTTTGCATATAAAGTCGCTGCAATGAAATAAATCTCCAATACAAGTGGAATCATGTCAATAGTAAATGTATATGAGTGTAAAATGTATAGTTTCATCCCTTTTGGTAGAATGTTGACGGTAAAAAAAAAATATGTCGATTTCGTGACCGTCAATAACCTCCTCGTGGGCCACTAGAGCGCCGTTGCAAGTTCCACACGGGAGCAAGAGCACCATCGCGGTTGAGCAGAGCACACACAGATCGGGAGAAGAAGATAGAAGAGGCTAACAAGCGGGGTCCACTTGGTAGTGAGACAGGCGTTTGAGAAGCCACATCTCATCGAACCCAAAGGGGATTTTGGCTCCCTCATAGCTACTTTTCGGAAGCCATAGTTCACAACTTTTTTTTTCAAAAGCCACATTCCGCATAATCATACCCTAAAAAGAGTAGAGTTGAGAAGCACGGGACTGAGAAATTGAAAATCAAAACGGAGAACCCATATTGTTCCGTGAAATCCAAAACACTCTAAAATGAAGAAGCTAGGAGAATGCATAAATCTATCGATCCAACAAAAATGAAATACTAACACTCAACAAAACATAAAAACTGAAACTAAAAAAAGAAATACAAAAAACTTAACAACAAGAAAGAAACAATATGAACATTACTCATAATGAAACTGAACAAAACAACAACTACTGAAACTTCGAACACCGATAACTACTCCCTCCGTCCCTAAATAGTTGTCGCTATGCTTCCCATGAAACAATTTCAATTAATTATATATTAAAAATATTAATATTTATGGTGCACAATTGGTACTATTAGAAGGATATTTGAATCTAGTTTTTTTTAATAAATTTCTATAAATTGAGTCAAACTCGTTTGAGTACAAGCTAATGGAAACATCTCACTAAAATCTACAAGGCCTACTTAAAGAGATAAAACAAAGACCACTAGCAGCTATTTAAAGCCGAAGAAAAAAAAAAAACTAAAACTGAACCACGGATAACTGAAAATCAAATAAATTACATACTCAAGATTGAAATTTGAATCGCTGAGAATATTGAACAACTGAAACTCTAAACCAAGCACTACATAAAAAAGAGTTAGCTCGCCTGTTCAACACTTACAAGCCTCCTGCGAGGGTTCCTAAAGCTACTACCTAATATGACCTACCAGCAGTTTGAACAAGGCCTTCAAATATGAAACTAGCAATAAACACAAAAATCAGCAGGACCTCTCCAACGACATGGGCTCATCAAACAACGCTGACACACTAATCCAATTCTTATGCCCAAAAACTTGCTGGCTACCAAACCAAACTCATCCACCTTCCGTTGGTACACCATTTGACCTCATACATCTGTACAAATAAAAGTGTCGACGAACCAAAATGGTAGAAATCCAAAATCACCCGAGAGACAGATGATACACAGTAATCGATGAAAACGACCAGAGAAGCACAAATATTTGATCAACACGGTGACGCCAGAGCACGAGCTGGCTTCGGCACGTCCACATTTGTCTCTGCCGCCGCCGCCTCCAGAGCGCCTGAGCTGGAACCCACGTCGCCTACGAGGCCTTCTCTCCTGCACCAAGTGTGTCAATCCACAAAAAAAGAATAAAAAAGATGGACTAAAATGGGCATAATGCACAAGAATAAGCTTGTTTGCTGGGGAGTGACAAAAAAACAATGGAGACAACCACTTGGAATGTACGAATCTCAACAGAATCATAGCCATAGAAAACTGATAGATTAAGGAGCACAATAACATCCGATAGATGAATAGAAATTCCGTTCTGTGAGTCTGCTTTAAACATAAGTGTGATAGTTTTTTTAAAAAAATGTGGAGTGAGAATGAAGCTGGATGTCCTTATTTCATTATCCAAAAAAATATATAGCAGACCTGGAGTGAATTTAAACAGGTGCATTATTAAAAAAATAGACTCGGGTTTCCCTTCCCGACTTCGATCAAAAAAAGCAAGGAGAAGCTAAAGCTTTATAGTTCGAAAGCGAGGAGAAGCTAGAGCTCACTGTGAAAGCAAAGATGATAACGGATCTGTTTAGGTGCGTTTTAGTTCCCAACTTTTCTCCAAAATTCCCATCACATCGAAGCATTAAATGTACCAAAAGACACATGTCCGGAGTATGAAATGTAGGAAAGAAGCGCCGCGCGGCGGTGGCAGGCGCATGCCATGTGAGGTTAATTAACAACAAAATGAGCAGTTGTTTAATTAATGAATTAATTTGGAGCATTCGAGTCGGCTTCTTGGTGCCGAGAGGGGCAGAGGGAAGAGGAAGGGAGGCTTTGCATTCACGTACGGTTTTGTATGGGCCCGTCTGGGGTGATTTGGGGGCCCATCCCGTCGCGTCCGGCCCGTCCGAGGCGAGCGCGTGAGAGAAGTTGTTCCGATAGCATGAGGTGCAGAAGCGGCCAATGAGGACCCTATCTGAATCTCCACCAATCCACCCTTATCAGCCAACCTCAGCCCCCTCGCTCCGCTCGCTATCATTTCTGCTTCCCTCCGCTGCCTTGCCACTTCTTTCCTCCCTTCCTCTGCTCCCAGCTGCTGGCCGGGCTCCCCCTCGCACTCGCAGCTATAGCTCACTCTATCCTTTCCCTCTCTTTCTTTCGTTCCCTCTACAACCTTCTCTCTTATCCCGATAATGGCAGCCTCCAGCAGCACCGCCTAGCTGTGCCCAACATACACGTCCGCTGTTCCGTGTCGGTTCTCGCTCGTACATCACACAGTGTTCTGACTTCTGAGAAGCAGCAGCAGCAGCAGCAGCCCACTGGTAAATTCTTGGACATGCTCTTGTTTCTTTGCCGCTTCATGCGTCCATGCTCATGCTCCGCACGCATTTTGCTCTTCACTGAATTTCTTCTGTGCTATGATGACTATGTGAGCACTGAACACTGAAACATGGAGCACTGCTTCTCTCTCAGCGAATTGCTCGTTGTTGCAATCTGATGCTGTGTGTGTCCTATCTATCATTCCTTTCCTGCCATTCAGGACTCGTGTTTTCTAATACAAGTATGTAGGTAGAAACTGTGTGCATATTTCTTGAACGTTTCATTGCATACTAAGGTAGCTCCTGCTTATGTGAGAACGGTGAATTATGAGCACCTCTCTCTTTCTAGCGATGACTAGCGTGGGTGTAAAATTGTCATGAGGAGAGAGGAGGCACAACCACAGCCCTGTATTGTGTTCCTCGCAATATCTGTTTCTGCTCGGCAGGTGCTATCTCTTGGTGAGAAATTTGGTGCCCGCCAGAAAACACAAAGCTAACAGACTTTCTCTTGGTCCACAGGCTCCGTGAAAACCTTATCCCTTCATCATTTTCCTCTTTTTTTCTTTTAGTTGGGCATTAACATAACTAACTTTCTGAATTACTCCTTCCAGCTCCAGTTTACATTCACATGTACATACATACTTTTGTGCAGCACAAGCTAAGTCAGTCATCTATCTCATCTGCTGGTGTGCTGGTAGGGGCCGCCGGGGTCAGAGAGAGTTTCAAAACTGTTGCTTACTCTTGTTTTTCATACATAATACACACCATTTTATCGGTATTTTTTCTGGTCAGTATTCGTGGCGTGGGCCGGGCAGATACACGACTAGGTGTTTCTCTGTCAGGGATAACTTTTACTATGAACATGGCATGCCCACATGTCAAGGACAGCTCCCCCTAATTTGTCCTCACCGTGCTTTTCCGGAACTAGTCCCTGTAACCATTTCTTGACGCTCGCTCTCTTCCTCCAAAACATGTGCCACACGCATGTTTCTTCTGAATAGCCGTGTGAAAACATGCATACCTGCTGTGCCTTGTGCTGTGGTGATGGGGTTCATGGCGTGCTACATGCATATATATTAGTAATAGAACCGCCTTTTGCTAACAATCATATCATCATCATATCATTATGATGCCATCATATATATAGTACTTATAAGTAAGATAGAAGGAGGGAAAGCAATAGTGCCTTTTTCTTTCGGTTGTTTGGCGGTCATGATGGTTTGCTAACCAATAAGCATGCGACTAAAGACTGTATTTTTAATCCACTCTGAAATATAATACAAAGATTGAAAGGCGGTGTGCCGTTCCATATTTCTCTCAGACCCTCAGCACTCAGCAGTTGATTGAAGATAGAAAGGTTTTGGAAGAAGCGTGTTAAATAATGAAGGTGTATCTAGTGAAAGTGAATCAGATCTTGCTGCATGCATGCCTCGTGCACTAATTAGTATAATTCTTGTTTAAATCCAAGTGCTTGACGGCCATTCTCTATCTAATTGTTTGTGTGGCAAACCTTTCAGTTCAGAGCATGCCACTTAATTATGTTTTGGCTTGTTTTGTAGCTCTTGTGCAGTTGGGCTGAGCTGAGCTTGCTCACTCGCCGTTGGGCGCGTGCATGGCGCCCAAGAGCAAGCGTGGGAAGGGCAAGGGTGAGAAGAAGAAGAAAGATGAGAAAGGTGAGTGCTTTTCCATCTTCACACTATAGCCTTAATTAGTTTCCTCTCTGCCATATTGTTTCAGTTCCAGCTTATCAATTCAATTTCATCTTGTGATTGTTATAGTTCTCCCTGTCGCCATTGACATCAGTGTGAACCTCCCGGACCAGTCTCATGTCATTCTGAAGGTTTGGTTTCTCAGTCCTTGTTTGTTCACACCATTCTAGTGTTGTTCAGTCTTCTCATTGCAGTTTTCTCATCTGTCCCCTTGAAATATACAGTGAGAAACTGGTAATAGAGTTCTCATTCATTGTATATGTACATATACACATGAACAAGGCAACCAAACTTTGTTTTCTATTGCAGATCACATATTGAAATTGCAAGTTATAGTTTCATTTCACTATAACCAGCTTGGTCGTATTCAGAGCTTTGCTCCATATTTGCCTTCTTTGTTCAGGGGATTTCAACGGACAGAATCATCGATGTGAGGCGGCTGCTCTGCGTCAACACTGCCACGTGTGCCATCACAAATTACTCCCTCACACATGAGGTACCCTTCCTCCGTCTCTTTTTAATTGTCGTTTTCACTTCCTAAAAAGTCAAAGGTACTCAACTTTGACCAAACATATATATGAAAATATTAATATTTATGGTACATAATTAGTATTATTAGATAGAGACATATCCATAGCGAACTTAAAATTTCTCTGAAACTAGTCAAACTTTAAAACATTTCATCGAGACTTAAAATTACTCCAAAAGCAGTAATATTCCAAGTACTAGTTATTATGCCAAAAAGTCAATTTGGGTTGGTGGAGGGGAGAAAAGGAGAAAATCTCACAAGATTTTTTTTAGATAATGGAAATAATATTTCTTCATCTATCTTGGTGATAGAATCTGTCAATTATTACAAATATATGTCTAGACACTACACATGCTATAAGCCCCGGATAAATTAAGTTTGAATGAACAAAAAAATGAAACACGGTTTGATCTAAATATGACCAATAAATCTTGAAGATAGCCATTCTTTGGGATTTGAAAAAAATGTATACCGATGTTTTCAATTCATCTTATTTGAATTTGCTGGTCTCGATTAATCTGGTCCACTGAAGGATGCCCTGACATTGCTACAATGAAACCGTGAAAAGAACACGCAAGAAGTAGAGTTCTGTTTTTTTTTCAACTGCTTGGTGCTACTATCTGCATTATGTTCATATATATGGTATTCAATTCAATTTATATAGTGATAAATTAAGTAAGGGTGAAAAGGTAGCTGAGTCACATGTAGTTTGCTTTCAGTTATCTGTGTATTTCTGGGATTTCCAAAAATGTATATACAGTGATTATTCATCTTATTTAGTTTGCTTCCTTGTAGATGCGTGATGGTGCACTGAAGGATGCCACTGACATTGCTACACTGAAACCGTGCACGCTCACGTTGGTGGAAGGTACGTCAACACCGTGACGCCCTCGATCCCACTCTGTTGTCTTTCGTCTTAGAAATGTAATTTTCACTTAATTGAACATTGAATGGTCTTATATTTAATTGAACTTATTAAAAACACTAACATTTGTAATAACAAAATGTACCATTAGATTGATTATATAATATGTTTTTACAGTCATAAAATTTAGCTAAATTTAAAATAGTTCGACTTTGATCATACCTAAAATTGCATCTTTTTAGAACAAATGTAGTCTTTATTTTACAAGCAATGGCATCCCAAACTACAAGATACTTTCAAGGAGTACATTTTACAAAACGTGTCCAAGTCATTAAAAAATCAGTATACATTTGAGAAATTATATCATAAAAGTACATTTCATGTGTCGTATTATCATAAAAAGTGCATATTTATTATCATAAAAGTACACATGTATAAGGAATTGCATGTTAGGAATACAGATTGAATGTGCGCTATTGTATCACAAAACTATAGGTTTTCTCACCTAAAGTTCTTTAGAAAGTATAAAAATAATCTCATTTTCTCTGATAAAATTACATTCCTCGATAGAAAAATACTTTTTATTCAAAAATTAAAAAAATCAAGAATGAATTGTATTATTTTTTCAATTTTGATTTATTGAACTAACCACACTAAAATAAATGAAAAGGTTTAAATAAAAGCATCAAAAGTTAAAACAATTGAAAATGCCAACACTAAAAAAAAAAATAGGATCCAATTCTATGCTTAAAATATAGCCAAAAACGCTTCTAAAAAAATAGAATATAATCTCCGTGAGGCTATCTTCTTACTATTGCATTCCTCCAAAAAAAACTATAATATTTGTGCCGGTTAAAATTGTCCATGTTTGATCGAGTTTACAGTTGAAAAGTATTTACATTTATGTCATATTTTTTTTTTCGTATTTCATATTTCCGTTTTCAATTTCTCGGAATACCCCTTTCATCAAAGGCAATTCTCGAAAAAATAAATTAAAAAATGCAGAGGAGTACACCGAGGAGAGTGCGGTGGAGCACGTCCGGCGTCTGCTGGACATCGTCGCCTGCACCACCTCCTTCGGCCCCGCGCCGCCACCTCCGCCGCCGCCGTCTCCCAAGGACGCCGATGCCGCCAAGGAGGCCTCCGGAACCAGCGCCACCTCCAAGGCCGCCGCATCCGTCTCCTCTGGCGGGCGCCGCACGGCCTCGCCGCCGCCGGCGTCGCCGTCCACCGCTGCCGCGAAGGAGTCGTCAGCCGCAAAGGAGGCAGCAGCCAAGGAGTCCACGGCTGCGGCAGAGCTGGAGGCCGAGATGAGCGGCAAGTGTCCCCGCCTCGGCGCCTTCTACGAGTTCTTCTCACTCGCCAACCTCACGCCGCCACTCCAATGTAAGTGGCAGCCTCTCGTTATCTGCAATCCGAAGAGCCTTTTTGAGTGAAGACGTCTAGCACCCAAGATTTGTTGCATTTACGTAAAATTCTTGATTAATTTCAGTTGTAAGGCGAGCGTTGCAGCCTCGACAGGAGGAGCAGCCTTCGGATGACCATCTGTTCTTTCTTGAGGTAAAATGGCTAATACATTGTATCTTGTTTTGGCTCATTTGTGCTACAATGCTTCGTTTGTTGGTGGCCCTAATTAGAGAATCATCTGGTGCTTTTCAGGCAAAGCTTTGTAGTGGGAAATTCATTGTTGTTGAAGCTCGACGAAAGGGATTCTTCAGTTTTGGAAAGCAGCGAGTCTTGTGCCATAACCTAGTCGATCTTCTGAGGCATCTTAGTAGACCATTTGATAATGTTAGTCTATATCCCTGAACTTCTGCATTTTTTCATTGTTAGCCAATTGTACCTTGAATTCTGAAGATATTTGACCTTGTTATTTAGTGCCCACCTTGGAATTCTTTCTGTTTTCTGAACCATAGCAAAACTGATTCATAATCCAAGGAGGATTTCAGGATCTCCTTCACTATGATTAAAATGACTGATATCTGTGTGTGAAGTCTTTCTCAGTATCAAAATATACTGAACTGGCATAATTTTAGGTTTATCATGATAAAACCTTTTGTGGGATTGCAAATCAAAAGCATTTCGTTCATGCCTGATGCTGTTTTAATAGTAATGTGGGCATGCTGTTGTAGAAAGTAAATTATACATCTGCGGTTCTTTTATGATTGTGTCATGAGAAATATTGGAATCATAAACTGCTAAATTGCAACAGGAGTCATCTAATCACTGGCAATTATAAGTTGCAAGATTTTCCTTCATCTTGATGTTTCATACTACTGCCAATATGTTCCATGTTGCTAAGTCCTTTCATTATGTCTAACTTTATGTCTATCCTTTTTGTTGTTTGGGTATGTTTTAGGCTTATGAAGATCTTATGAAGGCATTTTTGGAACGAAACAAGGTTTGCTATTACCTCATTAGTTATTTTGTTTGCGATGTTGGAAATTATCAGGGGTGGAGCTAGAGTTATCCCAAGGACTGGGCTAGTAGTGCCTTCTTTAGCCTTTATTGCTCTAATGCCTAATCCATTGATTCTCAAAGTATTTTGGTTTAGCATTCTAGTTCTATGCCTAGGGGCATTCACATTAGTTCTATTAGAATTATGTTATATGATTAGGCATGCATTATAATAGTATTGATTTGAATCAGAAATAGTTAAATTGTAATGAATTTGTACTTCAAGTAGAAAATAAAAAAATTGTTTCTGTTTTCTTCTGGGAATACCTTTTCTACTCGTATAGATATGCTCATGTACCTTCATAACCTGTTTCAACAATATTGGTTGCATAGCTTTTGTTGAAGCATCTTAATTCAGCACTCATGCATTGCAAAATTGTTGAATCTTCATGGATAAGTCCAGTTTTCTGGTACCCAAGCTCCTTTCCAAATTATAGGTTGTTTTGGCTTTTCTGGATACGTATTTTTTACTATGCATCTCGACATAGCTTATCTCTAGAAAAGTCAAAACAGCCAATAATTTGGGCCGGTGGGAGTACATTGAGCTATGCTGCATCTTTGTTTGATAAAATCTTTCTCCTGTTCCATTGTCCCTTACCTAGTTGGTGTCTTTCTTACATTGCAGTTTGGAATTTTTTGATATAAATCTTTCTCCGATTCGATTGTTATGTCCTTACCTAATTGGTGTCGCTCTTACATTGCAGTTTGGAAATTTTCCTTATGGGTTTCGTGCAAATACATGGCTTGTTCCTCCAATTGCTGCCCAGTCACCATCAACGTTTCCTCCTCTTCCTGCTGAGGATGAAACATGGGGAGGCAGTGGAGGTGGTTGGGGAAGGGATGGAAAGAGTGACATGGTACCGTGGGCAGATGAATTTCTCTATCTCACATCCATGCCATGCAAAACTGCTGAGGAGAGGGAGCTCCGTGACAGGAGAGCATTCCTACTTCACAGCCTCTTTGTAGATGTTGCCATCTTTCGGGCTATTGCAGCAGTAAGGCATGTAATGGAAAGTAGAGATTTATCAGCATCAACCAAGATAGATGAAGTTTTGTATTCTGAGACAGTGGGAAATTTTAGCATCACTGTCACAAGAGATTCTTCAGATGCAAGCTGCAAGTTGGACACTAAGATAGATGGAAACAGAGCCACAGGAATGGACTCTAAGAATCTTGCGGAAAGGAACCTTTTGAAAGGAATAACGGCAGATGAAAACACAGCTGCCCATGTAAGGTTTCTAAATCAAGGTTGCCATGTTCATATTCTGCACAAATTATAGTAATTTCTATTTTCTCTCTCTAATGTTGCAGGATGTTGACAGTTTGGGCATTATCAACCTTAGATATTGTGGGTATGTTGCAGTAGTAAAGGTGGACAATATCGACAAAACCAAAGTAAACTCTTCTATCAAGCCTATGAATATCGCAGATCAACCTGAAGGGGGTGCACATGCATTGAACATTAACAGGTTAATAGCAAGAGTACAGCAATGCTTCTATGTTATTCTCTAGATTTTATTTGTGCTTCATCCTATACTTGTCTTTTGTTGATGAACTGCTCATTTGTTTAGTTTGAGGATGCTCCTTAACGAAGCCACTTCTATTGGGGAGAAAAAGACATCGAACCTTCCTCAAAATCATAGGCAGGAAGAACTAATTGCGGCACAAACTTTTGTTGAGAAATTATTGAAGGAAAGTCTTCAAAAGCTTGAGGAAGAGGAAAATGTAAAACAGTCATTTATGAGATGGGGAACTTGGTGCCTGCTGGGTTCAGCATTTGCAGGATCAGAAAAATTCTGATAAGGATAAAAAGCAAGGTGGTGAGAAGGATAAGAAGAAAAACAGTGGAAAAATCTAAAGAACCAAAGATTGAAGGGCTAGGGAAGCCTCTCAAAGCTCTTAAGAATGCGAAAAATGTTAATTCTGCTGACCTGGGTTCCTCGTCGGGGCCCAAAAGCTCTGCAGAAAGCCAGAAAGACAAGCCATCAGATGTTGAATTGCCTCAAGGAGAGTCTAGTGCTTTTGAGAATGAAAACCTGCTGAAGGATTTATTACCAGAATCTGCTTTTACAAGGTTAAAAGAATCTGAAACTGGGCTCCACCAGAAGGTGATGCATCTCTTTTCAATACAACTGAGTCAACTTAAATTTATTTGTGTTGTGTTTAACTGATGGATGGTGAAACAGTCTTTTGTTGTACAAATTCTCATTGTATTATAATTCTTCATGAAGACTGTAGAGTAACCTTTGTTTGTTGTACAGTCACCACCTGAATTGATTGAGATGGCTCTGAAGTACTATGATGAAGTTGCACTTCCTAAGCTGGTATGTATCAGTATCTGAGATTATGAGTTTTAAGAGAAACCCAGGACAACATCTGCTCCTGTGGCCAAGTTTTTAATGGCATCATGAGTGATGGATTTCCATGTGTACATTTTTTATTTTATTTTTCGTGTCAGAAGCCTAATAACTAACAAGAAAAACATTCAGGTTGCTGATTTTGGTTCTCTGGAACTTTCACCTGTTGACGGTAGGACTTTGACTGATTTCATGCATACCAGAGGCTTACAGATGCGCTCTCTAGGAAGAGTTGTAAGTTTCAAATTCTGTTTTACATTTGATAGAATGATAGAATGAATGCCTTTTCTTTCCAGTTTCTTTGTAAATACTGACTAGATAACTATCTGTATAGGTCAAGCTTTCAGAGAAGCTTTCACATGTTCAGTCCTTATGTGTGCATGAGATGATAGTGCGTGCTTTCAAGCATATTGTCCGCTCTGTGATTGCTGCTATTTCAGATATACGACAATTAGCACTAACAATAGCTGCAGCGTTGAACTTACTGCTTGGTGTTTCTGAATCTGATGTCTCTGGAAGTTCTCCTAATGTGCATCCCCTAGTATGGAGATGGCTGGTGACCTTCTTGAAAAAGAGATATGAATTTGAGCTCACGGAAAAACATTACCATGATGTGAGGAAATATGCTGTCCTTAGAGGACTATGCCATAAGGTAAAAGTTAATATTTTTTTTTAATCTTTTTATTATAAAAAAATCATCCTAATGTGGTGTGCTCTAATTGAGGATAATCATTGCTTTTAGGTGGGTATTGAATTGGCACCCCGAGATTTCATTATGGATTGCTCTTTCCCATTCCATAAGCAGGACATTATTAGCCTGGTACCTGTACATAAGGTAAAGTTTGCAAGATATGGTTATTATCCTTCTGAAATTAATTTGCCTCATCATATCTAATCAGATATATAATTTCTGTGATGATATGTACATCAGTTATGATCACCAGTAGTTTACAGTTTTTTACATTTATCAATATTTTGTTTGGCTTAACAGGAAATGACATAAAAATGCAACTAACTTGATTTTTCCATAATATGCAGCAAGTTGCTTGCTCATCTGCAGATGGTAGGCAACTGCTAGAATCCTCTAAAACTGCCCTTGACAAGGGTAAACTTGAAGATGCTGTCAATTATGGGACCAAGGTATCTTAAATCACGTGTAAATGTCCATCTTTTTTTCATATAATATTCATTTTTTTTTTTTCTCTATGACAATACAGGCTCTTTCCAAGCTCATAACTGTATGTGGTCCCTACCACCGAATGACAGCTGGAGCTTATAGTTTGCTAGCTGTTGTTTTGTACCATACTGGTGATTTTAATCAGGTATATTGTGTTGCAGCTGTAAATAAATCAGATCATTTGATAAATTGCTAAACATTTTCAGACAATTCTAGGTGGCTAAAACTAAACATGGTTCAAAACAATGATTATATCTGCTTACAAAATATGTTAAAGGATTAAAGGAATCATAGCACTAAAGACATGACATATGATACATTTCTGGAAAATAAAATAAATATCTTTTAAGGAGAAATTGTGTTAGATGTTTATGATGAGACAATGTACCAGAGAGCATGTGATGGCTAATCAATTGATGATTTTAAGGCTAATGTTCCTGTAGATAATAAGCTTTGTGACAGTTCCTGTCTAGCTTTTGACATGCTAAAAAAAAAAAATACTGCAGGCTACTATTTATCAGCAAAAGGCCCTAGACATCAACGAGAGGGAACTTGGACTTGACCACCCTGATACTATGAAGAGCTATGGAGACCTTGCTGTGTTCTACTACCGCCTGCAACATACAGAATTGGCCCTAAAGTAAAGGCACATTTATAGCATTCTTTCATTTTCTGTTTCATGAATGTTTTTGAACTTTAAATACAGCAGGGGAGACCCCCACTGTAAGGATGTTTTTATTAAAAATCAACAACCAAAAGAAACAACACCACTGTACAAAGAGGGGCTACAACTAAGAGAACTGCACATGCTGTACAAGCAGAGACAACTGTTTCATGAATGTCATCTATAGTTTCATAATAATAGCCTAAAGGATCACAATAGTCCTTTTAGGTCTTAGCTAAGTTAATACTTTATCTCTCACTATTTTCAAGATCTAGATTGGCGTTTGTATTCTATCTAGTTTTCATATGGTGGTAATGATATTTGGCAAGAGATGAAATAAAACATATTTGTAATTTATGTCAAGCATGCATTGATTTGTTAGTTCATACACAGATCATTGGAAATGGAATAACATGTGAAACTTGAATATATTCAATAATGTAAATATGACATGCAATACTCGTTGTAAGTGAAGTCGCAGATGATGATTCCTTTACAAATATTTTAATCCACAAACATCTGTTGTTGTTTTTTCATTTTTTAGGAAAGGTTGGAAAGGATAAAACGAAGTGTCATCTTTTTTCTTCTACCAATTTTTTTGTTTAGTTAGGTCATTTCTTTTTCTTTATGATCTTTGTTTATCAGGTTGTATTTTTTATGTTGTGCTCAAGCACGAATATTTGAAAATGAAAGGTCTTTTTTAAAAATATAAGTGGATTGTACTTGTTTGTTTGATAGTCCTTGTTGAATGTACTGTTCTGATGGTTTAAATTAACCGCAACAGTATCTGCAAATATTAACTATTGGTGTAAATTAGGTATGTCAAGCGTGCGCTATATCTTCTACATCTTACGTGCGGGCCATCTCATCCAAATACAGCTGCTACATATATCAATGTAGCTATGATGGAAGAAGGATTGGGCAATGTGCATGTAGCTCTAAGATACTTGCACAAAGCTTTAAAATGCAACCAGAAATTGCTTGGGCCTGATCATATACAGGTAATAACTATATATATATATTTGAATATGATGTTTCCTTCTTGCAAGGACATGCTTAATATACTTGGCATGTAGTTTTTCATTGGTTCACTATTTTTTTTGATAGAATTTTCAGTTGATCTACTTTCTGTTATATGTAGACTGCTGCCAGCTACCATGCTATAGCCATAGCTCTCTCGTTGATGGAAGCATATTCATTGAGTGTTCAGCATGAGCAAACAACCTTGCAAATCCTTCGTGCAAAGCTTGGACCAGATGACCTAAGAACTCAGGTATGGTTTCTTGAAATATGATTGTTGACATGCACAAAAAGTACTCCCTTCAATTAGATGTCATTTTAAAATGCATGTAGTCAAAACAACGCTTCCTAGTTGTATTAAGTATGAAATTGGTCAGATAAGAATAATGTCACTATATAGCTATCAGAAGTACCTCCAAAAAACTCTGCACTAATGGAATTACTCCCTTAAACTGTCCTCTATACTCCACAGGAATATAGGTAGATAACTTGGTTGTCCTTAAATTACTCCAAGTTTCCCCTTAGAAATGATGCTTTGTTCGTGAGAGTGGTAGAATTATTTAAAGCTAACCACAAGCAGAAGAAAAATAGGAAAAGTTCTACCACTAATTATATATGGAGCTGATTCAAATTCTAACCAAAAAGGCAACTGAGTTGAGTTGCATATTACTATACAGATTTATAGTCATTAGTCAAATGTACATTTACAGAGCATTCCATTGTCCAAGATAATGCATGTGTAGTTTTTTTTTTTCGAGAACGTGCCAGTTCGTTTATTTTTGAAGGAAACATTCCCTCCTTTATGACATATAAAACAAAAATTTTGACCACCTAGGAGGAAGTAGAGGGCTTTATTTCCTATAAGAATAAAACCCACTAAGCTAGTTCTCTTGACATGCAAAGTGTCCACCTCAGCAGTCCACTATAATCCACCTCAGCAGTCCGCTAGCAATTTCTCTTGACATGCAATATGTTCACCTCGGCACTCCACTATCATTTGCAATTAAACTTCACTAGCACAAGAAATATGATATTCACGAGACACATCATGGATTCTACATTTATATTCCCTATTTCATACCCGCAGCAACGCGGGGAATCCCTCTAGTTAAGGAGAAATAGGCACCCAGATTTTCCTAGACAAGGACTCGTGGGGCATTCATAACATTTTAGCCTTTTTCTGAATGCAGGATGCTGCTGCTTGGCTTGAATACTTTGAGTCAAAAGTAATTGAGCAACAAGAGGCTGCACGGAATGGAACTCGGAAACCTGACGCATCAATAGCTAGTAAAGGACACCTAAGGTGAGAACATAACCTTAATTGGATACTTCTCACCAAAGCATATAATAAATCCTTGGATAAACTTCTGTCTGCACTAGGCTAGTACACAAAAAACTTGTTCACTGCTATTTTGATGCCCCATTTTAGATAAATATGCAGATATTGTATTGACTTTTACTTTGGTCCAGTGTATCTGATCTTCTTGATTACATAAATCCTGACCAAGAGACCAAGGGAAGGATTCTGAATCTGGAAAAAGGAGATACTCAAGCATAAAGGTTGGTTACCTATATTTCTTTCTGCCTTAATTTGTTTTTTGTCTAAGAATTTATTCACTCATACTCAATTCTATCAGGTTTTATCTCATTCAAATGAAAGTTCAAATGGAGCAAGCCCTGAGATATCTCCAAGAGATTCAAATCCTGTTATAGATGAGGAACAGCAAGTTAAAGAGCCATCAAAAGATGATGGTACTGAAATTATTTCTGAAGGTGAGGTTAAACAGACTCCTGAATCATTTGAGCATCCAGCACCTTCTGAGCTACAACTAGAGATAGCTGAGGTGAACATTAATGCACCTAAGGAAGTTATGGAAGTTGAAAATTCAGAACCTGAAGATGGTTGGCAGCCTGTTCAAAGACCTAAATCAGCTGGGGGTCCAGGAAAACAGATGAAGCATTATCGCCCAACCACCAGAAAGGTGTATGAACCTGATAGTCATGATCCAACATATACTTCACAATACAAGGCAAGAAATTCCTATTCAAATAACCGGTATTATTTCTTAAGGAAGAGAACAGTTGTACCTACAACGTACACAGATCCTCAACAGCATGTGAAAGTTCAGACATCTGGTGCCAGGTTTGGTCGCAAGATTTACAAGGCTGTGACCTATCGGGTTAAGCCAGGGACTGCAACCACAGAGGCACTAGATACTTTTAAGAGTACAGAACAGATGAGTGGTAAAGCAGAATCCCAGGTAACATATCCTACCTCTACAGATCACAAAGAAAGTGAGTCACATGGAACTTTAGTTGCAAGTAGTGGAAATGCTCCATCATACAAAGATGTTGCATTAGCACGCCCTGGAACAATTGCCAAGACTCAAATACAGAAACCTAGAGATGATGTACCGCAGAACCAACCATCACTTGGTCAGATTATTGCACAAGAAATGAAAGATTCTTTGGTTGATTCACTCCAAGTGGAACAGGGACCTGTCTCTGCAAATACCAATAATTCCAAAGAAGAAACCAATGTGCTAGGAAAACTCCAGAAATTAGAAGAAACAAAATTCTCTGAAGGAGAACTGGAGATTGAGAATCTGGGCAAAGACAGGTTACAAGATTTGCCAATACCAAAGGCTGAGGAATCTGGAATTGGAAGTGAGCCTGTTAATAGTAAAAAAGATGCCAATGTGTTAAGTAACACAGGTCAAGAACTATCAAGTACTAGCAATGATGGTGCAGCCATTGAGTTTTCTGAGTCCACTGGATCTGTAAAAACTGAACAGACTGAGAAATCTGATACGGAATTTTTTGAAGCTCTACCCCGCAGTATAGAAAATATTTCAGTTTCAGCATCTACGACAAACACAGGGAGTCTTGAAGGTGTTGGAAGTGAGACGTCCAAGCCTAACTTAGTGCTAAGTAATATTGATTTGCGAGAGATGCCTAATAAGAAGCTATCTGCTTCTGCACCACCATTTAATCCGTCTCCACCATCTGTACTTAGCCCCCTTTCTGGCAATGTTGGTCTCCCACCACCAGGTGCCATTCCAGGAGTAGGGCCTTGGCCTGTGAATGTATCCCTGCATCCTGGGCATTCAACTATGGTGCCAAGTGGTCCTCCTTTGTGCACTTCCCTCATCATTTGTACCCTTCTGCTCCCCGATCTCCTAATCTCATGCATCCTGTGCCATTCATTTATCCACCATATAGTCAACCTCAAGTGGTTCCAAGCACCACATTTCCCATGAACACTAATATTTTTCGGCCTAACCATTATGGATGGCAAACCTTATATGGGTCCAGCGCCATCAGAATTTGTGCCAATGTCGTCATGGTCAAGTAGCCATTCAGTTGACTTCATTCCCACGCCACATGTTGTTGACCCTATTTCTCAATCTTTAGCAGATAAACATATTCAATCTGATGCAGCTGTTGTTAGTATAGGCCCTTCACTGGACAGTAATGCTGTAGTGGCCAAGGAGGAGATGGAGACTCCTGCAGTGGTAGCAAGTGGCAATTCGATAAGCAACAAACATGATGATCAAGATAAACAATTAAAGGATGCCATTAGAATTGAACTGAGTCCTGACATGCAAGAAGACAACAGGCATGATGAAGGTAGTTTTCAGGATATATGTAAAGGGGAAAAGCCGTCGGAAACAAACTCTGAGAATCCCAATAAGTTTGCTTAACAAGACATATGGGTCACGCTCATTTAAGCTTGTCTATAACAAAGTAGTCAGAGAGAATGACATCTTCAGGCCTTCTAGTGTGTCCTTCGCTGAAGTTGTTTCATCTGGCAACTAGGCTATGCAAATTCTAAAGCATCTAATATTGGCATTAGTACCAAAGACCAAATTCTCATGGATCTCCAATTGAAATGTACTAAAAAAAAGTTCTTATTTGGAAGGCAGCATTATTCTCATACCATATTCCAGGTAATGAGAAATTTGGTTCATAAACTTTCCCTGTCTATCCATAATATTCTATTTATTGATATGCTAGTTGTCAATATTTTGCAGATATGAAATCCCATCACTCGAAACTATTCAAAAAGGATATTTTTTTTATTTCAAATACGGTATGTTTCTTTGCAACAATTTCTTTGGTTATTTCATGTTTGACTCCTCTGTCTCTATTTGCTAGATCAGTTTTTATTGCAGTTCTATCTACTAAAATACTCTTCCAATCAGCTTACATAGATCTGAGCATTGTTAAATATTCTTCCAGTCATCATACATAAATATGAGGCATTGTTTTAGTGCCTTTGGAACTTCTGAAGAGTGATGTTTATCATTGACAGCATCTATGTTCACTAGTTTTCAATGTTTTATGCTGTAAAATCAACCATACCATATATATATAGTTCTTTGGAGCAGAAAGCCCTTGCAGTATTGATCCATCAGGATTATTGGTACTCTCTCCGTACTCATAAAACTTGATGTTTTGGAAAAGGTTCAAGTCAAACATTGGGAATATAAATCATCAATAACTTTTAAGTTGTTGAGTTTGATTGCAAAACTGTGATTCTGAGTAAATAGATTTGTCTTGAAAAGTTCCTTCTTTTTTCATAAAAGTATACATGTCATTTTTTCATATATATATTTTTAGAATAACACTGGTCAAATTTGTGTTTTTGGAGATAGTTTTGTTTGTCCTAAGACCAAGTTTTATGATTAGTACAGTAGTTCCAATTAGCATGTGAAATTTGAGGACATAATATGACTTAATTAACTCTGTAGAAACAAGAGGGACAGGAGAAAATTTTATTTTGTAAATACAGTCGAAGAACATCATTTCAAATTCTTATGCTGCAAAGTAACAAGATTTTCCCCTGTTGGGTATTGTCTCATTTTCTGATTCAATTGTAGAACTGTGATTCTACCCATTTTTGTATATAGACAGCCTTCACCTTAGGACTTAGGAGGCATCATATGCAGTTCCTTCTTTTTGACATTATTGACTTTTTGTTATTTTCGTGAGATAACTTGACCACTCGTTTTGCACTTCAGTACTTATATATAAATTATAACAAAATTGACATGTTTGAACACATTTCAAAAAGACAAATCTAGTCACATAGTTTATGTAACCAATCTTGATCATTTAAACATATCACGGGTGACCACTGGTTCTAGAGCATAAAAACTAATAGAACCGACATAGCATATAGTAAATCTCCTT
Organism: Hyparrhenia diplandra; assembly: GCA_015847255.1. Lineage (NCBI taxonomy): Eukaryota > Viridiplantae > Streptophyta > Magnoliopsida > Poales > Poaceae > Hyparrhenia > Hyparrhenia diplandra. The sequence continues at coordinate 230,706 of JADLZK010001268.1, forward strand.
TGATTTATCTATATTATTATGCTTCAAGATTTTTGGTGATTTGTTGTACACTGTTAACCACTCTATTTACACCACATTGCAGGTGTCGACAATCCTGTGTAGAGTCCAGAAGACATGGAAAGAGTTTTGTGAGATCCAGAACTAATAGGAGAATGGAAGTGTTACAAATAATACTAGACTGTTTAGACAGGCTGATTTTTCTTCAATTTTGATAGATTAAGAGAAAGGAATCCTCTTCAATTTTTGGAGCTCACTTTTGGTTTTTGAAACCTAGCGTTTAGATTTTGTTTTTCTTTTTGTTGCGCTGCCGCATCTAATAATTGGCTTGTGCCTTTTTGTTCTCGAGAAACTAACATTATTTTTTTTATATAACAATAATACTGTCTATTCAGTAAAGCTGCTTGTTTGTGGATGTGATTTTCCCCACAAAACAAGAGGCAATTTGATATGATTAATCCATATATTTGAATTTGAAGACTTAGCGTCAGGTCTGTTGTGATCCAATGTCCATTTGGTTAGCATTTTGTCGATTTGGGAACTTTGTATCTTGTAGACTGACTGTTTCTAGGCGCCAGGCTTAGCCTAACGTATAGGCGTGCTAACCGTTTATATAACAGTTGAGAGTAATGTCATGCTAATAAAAGGGAAATTCGGCACATCAGGAAAAATTGATATCATGTGCATTCATAGATAATATGATCTTAATTTATATAGAACGGTTTTTTATATCATATTTAGCCTATCACATAAGAGTAATGTCATGCTAATAAAAAGTGAAATTCAGCCAAATGTTCCTTGTGGGGTGGGTGGGGTGGATGGGGGTTGTGCTAAGGGCCAAAGACCCTCTACAAAGTTTAGGCCTTAGACTCTCCGACAACAAAGACCCAAACATGAAACCTATTACAAAGTCCCACATAGTAAAAAGAGTAGCATACCCGATCTTCGCTTCTCCAACAGCCAACCCAATAGTGAATCAAAAGGAGAGAGTGCGGATCTTGCAGAGAGCTCCTGGAGGGAGACGAAGGGATAGAGCAGGACGACGACGTTCATGGTGTGCCCCTTGAGGTGGCTTCCGGTAGTCAAGTTGCTTCATCCCGCCAACCAGCATTCCGTTGTTTCAAAGTTGAGAAGAAACAAGCAATGAGCATAGGGAAAGGGCGGATGAGTTCCACATTGGCGCAACCGATGGACTTCGACACGCCATGCATGGTTCTTGGCTTTAGCGGTCCCTAGAGACGGGTGGCGCATGTTCGGTTCGGTGACCTCTTAAATATGTTCTAGCTTGCCGCGCTCCAACAACCCGGTCCCGCCTCTATAGTTGAGAGAGTCGGCCCTAGGTGAGGTTCATAGAATAGGTTGGGGCCCTATACATGTCATGAGACGTTTTGGTAAGATTTCGCGAACCCACTTTCGGGCGCGAGGCACCCCTGGTTGTGCAAGGTGGCATGAGATACCGCACATGCGGTGCTCATGAGGCGACTATGGTGGCGCCCTTGGCGCCGGTCACATGCGGTGCAGAGCGCAAATGAACTATGGTGGCGCCCTTGGTGTCGGTAGGCGTTAGAAGGGGGCACGCTGAGCAAATAGGAATGCAAGGTTCGGCTAGAGCGCCACAGACGGATCTATAGCAAGAGTGGGAGTGGGGGTGGGAGAAGAAGGAGATGGAGGAGGACCCTGGCGCCGCCGAGATATGTGTCGTGCGTGAGAAATGTCGCACATTTACCTTCAAAATCATCGGGTACCCAAATGCGGGCCGTGGTTGCATCTTCTGTTGAAGGCGTGTTTCGTTCATCCAAGTCACGGGTGAAAACGGCCGTCTTCAACGCATTTTTAGATGCCCAATCCTCCCACATGCATTTTTGCGTTTGCATCCTAGTGTTGGAAATAGTAGAGCCTTAGAATCCGAAATGTGTTTTTGGAAGTTACTCTTGGCACACGAAGAGAAGCTAGAATAGGATGGACCAAGCCTGTTGAGAAAGAAGCCTAAATCGGACAGGTGTACGGGAACTTTGTGCGTAATTCGTTTAGTGTTTCTTACGAAGAATATCCTGATTTGGTTGCTTAGATATATAGTGGCATTTAGTAGCGTTTTTTTTTCTCTTCCAACGATCAGTATCAGCCAGAAACCATTCAGGCTAGTCTGGATAGTGGGCCTTTGTCAGACCAGAAAAGCGGGCTTCGATCGTGTAGAGTCCACGTGTTTTCTTTACATCTATAACGAGCGGCGGCCCCAACACGTCGACTACAGACCCGGTGGATCATGCACACAAGAGCGTGAACGGACCTACCTACCTCGTGAACTGCACGCTCGATAGTAGAATTTCCTACTCGAAATCCCAGAAGCCCGGTGGGCGGTGGCGCCCAAACTAGAAGCATCCGTTCCTGCCGGATTGGCCAGCTCGTGCGGTGGGTGGGCAGCCGCAGCGCTTTGCGCGGATCAGCTGCTCCCGGCCGGGCACGCCACGTACATGTCCTTCCGCCCCCCACCACCTGTGCGCGCGGCCGACGACGCTTGGCTTGGGAGCGCGCCGCGCTGGCGGTGCGCGCACACGCGTCGGCGCCTCACGCGCCTCCGCGCATGCAAAGCCGAACCTGCTCGATCTGCTGCGCGGTTGCATGCGCCGCTTCAGCCTCACGCTAGCTCGATCCCCTGCGTCGGCAACGGATAGATAAGGCTTGGCCGATTGGTCCCCTATCCCTCTCCCCCGTCGTCTTTAAAACCAGGACGGCAGGACCTGCTGCTTCGTCAATGCAAGTTTGTCCATTTGCCTTCTTGGTCTAACTACTGTCGACGTCGTAGCTGCTAGTAGCTCCAGGAGTGCAACTGCGCCAGCACCTCGCCATTGTAGTGTTCAAAGCTTAGCTAGTCTCGCTCTAGTTCTGATCCATCCAGCTACAAGTGGCTAGTGTGTGGGAGGAATCAAGAAAGAGAAGCAGAATGGCCGGGGTTGGCAGGAACATGGTGGCGCCGCTCATGGTGCTCAACCTCATCATGTACATCATCGTCATCGGCTTCGCGAGCTGGAACCTCAACCACTTCATCAACGGGCAGACCAACTACCCAGGTACGTATTACGCATTACGAATCGCCAAATGCTTCAAGTTCTTCGTAAGCTTGATGATGAAATCATCTGATGCACTGCACATTCAGGCGTTGCCGGCAACGGCGCGACCTTCTACTTTTTGGTGTTCGCGATCCTGGCGGGAGTGGTGGGCGCGGCGTCCAAGCTGGCGGGCGTGCACCACGTCCGCGCGTGGCGCCACGACAGCCTGGCCACCAACGCGGCGTCGTCGCTCATCGCCTGGGCCATCACGGCGCTCGCCTTCGGGCTGGCGTGCAAGGAGATCCACGTCGGGGCCACCGTGGGTGGCGCCTCCGCGTGCTCGAGGCCTTCGTCATCATCCTCGCCTTCACGCAGCTCCTCTACGTGCTCATGCTCCACGCGGGACTCTTCGGCGGCAGCGGAGGCTACCGGGACGGCCACGACTACGGCGTCGGCGGCGCCGGCGAGCCCAAGGGCGCCCCAGGGTCTGATCGATGTTGATTCAGATGATGCATGGTCGATGGCACCATGCATGTTCCATATCGATCGTCAGTTCCATCATCATCGCGTATCGATCACCTGAAATAATAAGTAGTACCCACATATACAGTGTCAGTGTGTGTGTGTTTTGACGTACCACTACAGTACGTGTGTACCTAGCTAGTCCGAGTTTTTTTTTTTTTCTGGTTTTGTAAATGCTTGTATCCCGTGTCAAATGTACTTTCTGTGTGCCGTCAGTTTCAGCCGCGGTCAGTGACGACATGGAGATGTATCCGACATTGGTGTTCGCTCAATGTATCGACCTTTATTTTACAAGACAAGATTCCGTTCTCCCGGCCCGTCACTTGATGCATTTGCACAAGACAAATTAAATTTCTTCAGTTAACACGTACCACCGTACCGATTATAAGGATCAAGACAATATAATACATCCATCACACAGACTTTATATATTATAATTACACAACACTCCAGTTAGGGTGGATATATCGGTCAAGAATGCACCAGTTCAGCCATATCATCCCTATGCACCTGTATGTTTGGCTCGTGTCCATTGCGTGGCATCGATCCGAGACTCATGGCATAAATAACGACACCGCACGCATGTATATCTTCTGTTAATCTAGCCGTTCTACATGTCGAATGTAAAACTAGCTTAGGCCAGTCTTAATGGGAGTTTTATAGGTGCTTCATACACATTAAATAAGGTGCCACATCAGCAAAAAAGTTCACTTTTTGCATGAAACTCGAGGAGAGAGAAGGGAAAAGTTTCATCTTGGTGAAACTCTTTTGGCACACATACACTTTCTATGAGTCATGGAATTAAATGCACATGAAACTTTAGAATGAGACTTTGCATTGAGGGAGGGTGTTTCGTCCAAGTTTCATTTCATCTTATAGTCTTGGAAATAGTGCAATGAAACTCTCCATTGAGACTGGCCTTAGTACTCATGTCACACCCCAAGCGGTGGGCCCAGAGGGGCTGCCCAAAGGGGCCTGCGGCCGGCAGGAGGGCGCTCCCTAGCCCCCCAAGCGGTGGGCCCAGAGGCCGCCAGCTCTGACCTCCAACTCTGCGTTGCCGCAAGCTCCGACGTCGACGCCGCGAACCCGTACATGTTCGAGGCCAAGGTGGTGCGCCCGGATGGAATTGCTCGTGCTCGGTTGGGTCGCGGATGCAACCTGTCACACCTTTCTCCACCTCGAGCCCATCCTCACCGACGTTGCAATGCGCCTGCACAACTGTGAGGGTGTCCTGCTCGCGGTCATGGTCGGTGAGTGCTTCTTCATCGCCCCGCCTCGCCGTGGCTGCGACCTCCACCTCCGCCCGATATATCTTCGATGAAATGCCAAATAGGATGTTTGAGGGGGTAATGTTACCATGTTTAGGTCCAGGGTCACCAAATTCTTTTGTACAGGCAAACCAAACACGTTCTCGGCTCAGCTCGGCTCTACAAAAACATGCAACCAAACAAAGTCACTTGCACCATTTGAACCTGCCTCTGACTGGCCATAGCTAGGACAGGCTAGCTAGATGCATGCTCACAAACACGTCCTAGACTACAATTCTGAAGAGTCGTTAGCTGTGTGCCAAATGACAAGTGGAGTAGGCCGTGGCATCACTAGTTGTACTGTGTGATCGCAGATAGACAGACGACGACTGGCTAGCGCAGAGCAGGTGGGGGTGGTGTAACACCCTAGGTCTTAAGCATCTTGAAAGCATGAGCATTTGCATATCATGATCATCATTTCTTGCATGTGCAAGTTGATAATAGCATTTACTTTGAATTGCTCTCATTTCATGCTTGTTTGATCTAGCTACTATAGGATCTTAGCTATAATGATGTTTTGGACCTAGATTGTGCCTAGATATATTTTTGACATAATTTAGGGCCATGTTTGAGCTTGTGTTTCAATTTAGAAAATTTTTATAAATTAGCCCTAGAGTGTCAAACCTCCTTGACCCATTTTGAAACTCCTTTCAAAAGTGCTTGATAGAAGTGTTTCTAGCAAAAAGTTTCTATAGATGAAATGTAGTAATTTTTATGTAGAACAAATGATCTTTTATGAGTTTCTTGTGAAAAGGTTTGGAAAGGATTCAAATAGTGCCCAACAGTTTGGGTCAAATTTGAGCCAAATTTAAACTCTGTTTTGACTAGTTTGATTTGACCTTGCTGTTTTTAATTTTTAGTTTCAAATCTAGGCCGAATTAGAAAAAGTTCATGTTGAGTGTTTTGTAGCTTATGAAATTCTCTACAAAGTTGATGTTTTGACTTTTTCCAAATTCTGCACGAATCTCGATGCACAGGCCAAAAACCGACGCTGACTCAGAAAACGAGTAGGGGGGACCTATCGGCCGGCTCCCGGCCGACACCGCCCGTGGCGACGTGGCCGCGCAAGACGAACGCCGACGTACGGGCGGATGGGCGATACCGGTCGCGCGCCATATAAATAGGATGCCGCGCGCGCCCTAACCCTAACGCCACTCCTGCCGCGCGGCCCGCCCGAGGCGGCCGCGCCGCGCGCCATTTGCCGCCGTGTCCGCGAGCTCCGCCGCAAGCGTTTCGTCGCCGTCGTCGCACCAAACCGCACCAAACCACGTCCCTAGCTCCGCTACTTCGTCCTCTACAGCAGCGCCGTCATCGAATCGAGGTATAAGTCGAGGTGCGGACCCCATTTCCGCATCGGCGCCCGCCGGCGAGCCCGCCATGCCGCCGTTGGGGCAAGCCGCCGTTTGAGCTCGTTAATCGCGTTTAGCTTCGTTCTTTCTCGCGTCCTAGAGTCGCCTAGGGTTGCTTGAGCTTGTGAGCTAGCTGGTTGAGTAGATCCGCCGCCGTTTCGCCGGGGCCGCGCCGTCGACGACGTCTTTGCCCGTGAGCACCGCCGCCCGTCGCGTTTGGTTTGTCGCCATCGTTGTTCGTTGAGCTCCAATCTTGCTTGCATGTCTTAGTTAGGTGTCCTAGAGTCGAGAATGGCCGCTGGTTCGCCGTCTTTCGCCGGAGAAACGGCGGTCCGCCGTCACCAGCGCCGCCCGAAGCCGCCGTGCGCCCGTCATCGTCGTTTCCGTCGGTTTTAGGTCGAACCATGGGCACCATCGTGACCCTCGCGCCGCGTAGATGCGTTTAGGTTAGCTGGTTGCCCGGTTTGGTCATCGCCGGCGAAATTCCGCCCGCCGATCTGCCGATCCGCCGTGCCCTGTTCGTGTCGCTGACACGCGGGCCCGCCCGATTTTCTTTTTCCTTTTCTTTTTTCTGTTTTTACAGTTTTGATTGAAAAGCTTTAGAAATTCATAACTTGGTCATTTTGAGTCCTTTTTGAGTGAAACAAATTTTGTCATGCTTGTTAGATGATAGGCTACAACATAAAATTATGAAACCCTATTTTTTGAGAACTTTTATATAGAGTTTTATTTATGGCCATAAATGCATGGAAATTGAGGAAAATCATATCTTTTAATTGGTGCAAGATAAAAATATGCTGTCTGTACAAAAAGTGCTTGTTTTTGTGAGTAGAATCCAGGAAAAATATCATGCATGGTATGTTCTGTAGAAGAAATGTGATTTTCTATTTATGTGCTATTTGCTATGTGGACTTTAGAAATTCATAGAAAAATAAATATTAGGGTTTTGGATGTGAAATTTGGTGTGTTTGTGTTTGATAGGTTTTAGAAGCTATACATACTCAGAAATCTGTTGTCTGACACTTTTCATAGTACAAAAGTATTTTCATGCATAGGTTTGGTGTCAACTTGCCATTTTTGTGTAGGACTGTATGAGCATGATCTTGCCATGAAATTTTTATGGTAGCTGTTACATGTCAGTAAGATGATCTGGTAATTTTTGTAGAATTTTCTGAGATGGTTATGTATTTATCCTATTTATGATGCATGGAAAATAGGCTAGAAATGCATGTTTATGTGAAGGTAATATGTAATTGTATTTTTATTGTGTGTTCCTAACATGAATAGGACCTGTTACTGAGCTTGGTTTGGTCAGCTTAGCAGTTTTGACATTTTCTTGTTCCTAGCACTTATTTAATGATAGGGTGCAAGTGTGGTGTTTGCTAGGGCATGTTATTTTATGTGCTTTAGATTATCTTTTGACATGTCCAGTAGATTTATTTGGTAGATAATTACTTGGTTTACCTACTGGTTAAGTTTGAGATAGTTTGCATGAGTAGTTTGTGAGATATGGAGGTTGCATGTGATGTTTGAGTTGAAAACAGAGCCTCTGTTTTTCTTAATTTCGAGGCTGTTAGGTTCAGATTTAGTTCTGGGTGATGTGGAATGTTTTGTAGAAAATTTTGTTAGCTTTCCGTAGAGTCCTAGTTCGCTGAATTTGGAGTTGTAGAACTCCCTGTGTGACTGTTTTAGTGATAGCATGTCGAGCTGTCATTTTCTGGTGATTAGTGAATTGAGATGTTTGATTGGTGTAGGTTATTAGGGTTTCTTGTGTAGAATTAATTGTGTTTCTACCGAAGAGATGTGCAGTTACTAATAGCTTACATCATGAAGAATCCATCCATCATACATAATTTACTTATTGCAAGTTGATATTCATGTAATCGTAATTATATCTTTTCTCCATCATATGCATCATCTCAGGATCGGGAAGTGCTAGAGGAGCTGATCGAGGAGCCGGGGAGCTGTTCCATCCGGGGAGTGCAGTCAGGAGGAGTCACCGGAGAAGAAGGGTCGACCGACGAGCCGACCGAGTGTCCGGAGCACGTTCGGCGACGTTTCTGCGAGGCAAGCCCCCGGAGCATTCGCCCTTTCCTAAAATTCTTTCAATTAATTTGACTTGAGTCTTTTATATGTTTCCTGCATTAAGTCTAGGAAAATGGTTGAAACCGTTGATGCATTATGATCCTTGTTGAAAGTTGCCCTATCCTATTATAGAGGTCTAAGTTAATGCTCGATTATCATGATTGTAGTAGGCGGTGATTCCGGTCACTTGAGGAAATGTTGTGAACAATCACATGGGTGATTGTCAAGCCGGCCGCCGAGAACGACAAAATAAAACATGTGAGATCGGGTGGATTTTGTGGTCTTTCCACTGATCATTTAAGGACTTACTCGTTGTCGGGCCGTGGTCGGAAGTTGAAAGTACCGCCCATATAGTAGGCTCGCCGGGTCGTGAGCCACGGCTCGTGGGAATGTTAGGGGCCGGCTTTGCACGCCATTTGACGCTCCTCCTTTGGTGATGGTGGGTGGGGGATTTATTGGGCGTAAGAAGATGCGCCGCAGGCGTCGTCCTCGTTGTTTTCACTTGGCGCCCGAGAAGGAGGGGGTAGCCCGGCAGGACCGAGATTTTACGTCCCCTAACGTCTTGGGAGTGATTGGGTCCGCCTTTGCAAAGTAGACCTGGTTTATATGGTGGTGTTCGCCACCTGGTTTGCAATCGATTCGAATCGCCATCTCTCCCCGGATAGTGAGAACCCGGGATGCTTCCACGGCAATGTAGTCTAATCACTACAACATATGTTATTATCATGTTGCGGTGATATAATTTCGATTAAGTACTTATCTTTGTTATTTATTCTAATTGAGCAATGATTAATCTTGACTATACAGATCTATGGTTATGTAAGTAATTAAGTAACCTTTTAACTTGGAAAAGTATAAGTAGTATGAGTAGGCTCACTAAACAACTTTATTTGTGAAAGTTAAATGTGAGTCACCCTAAACCCCGGATAAAGCCTAGCATGATCCTTGGAGTCTTTTATTTTATTTTGACGGGTAAGTCTAGCCGAGTATTTTGTACTCGTGGTTTTATTCCCGTTGTTGCGGGTGAGCATGTTTACCATGGCTATTGTAAGACTTGTGCTTTTCTGTTGATGAAGAGTAAGGCCAGGGCAAGGCAATTCTATATCCCTGTCTCATGCTGCTACAGGGATGACTACCTACTGGCACTATCTTATATTTGTTTTCGCTAAAAGACTATTTGGTTTTTAAAACTACTGCTTCCGTACTTGAACCTGAGTTTGTAATAAATTATACTTCGCACTCTGATGTTTAATATATCGAATTTGGTTTGAAATACCTGCGGATTTTACTACCGAGCTCAACGATCCTGTTGTGTTGTTGATGAGTTTGAAATCACTCTGAGATTTCCGGAATACCGGGTTTATATGGACTCAAGTGTAGACTGCGATTGCTTCGGTGATTGCGAATTATACTTGATTTCTTATAAATTGGTCGGCTCTCACATCTGGTGGCATCGAGCTTAGTTCGGTAATTACAAGTCCGATTTGGTATTTAAATTAAAATGAACCACTAATCTTTTTTGCGAAAAGTTTGCTTAAAACAAAATCTTTTAAGTGGTGTGAGTAAAAGGTTTGCAAAATTAGTAGTGCCTTGGTCATACCCTTTATGCCCAATTAAGGACAGTCAGGTGGCTTGGCTAACTGGGATTAGGTGAATGCATCATATTTTGTTGTTTGTGCTTGGTTGCCGTGCGGCCGGTGAGTACGGGCTACTCACTTGAGTGGTCATGAATGGATCGAAATACCTCTACGCCCCTGGGTAATGGTTGTTCAATGCCTCTACGCCCAAGGTAATGGTGGGAGCTGTGAGAGCATGATCGGATGAATGCCGGTCTAGGGGGGAAATAAAATGATTTTTGAGAGCTCCGTGGTCGGGTAGTGCCCCCGTAGACTTGTGTATGGGTACACAAGTGTGTTGGGTGTAAAATGTGTTTTTCGCGATGGTATGCGATGCCGTCGGGTGGACTCCGACGAAGGGGTATATGCAATTTAGATTCTTACATTGCATGAATATATTGTGGGCTGAAATGAATTGCGGGTACACTAACAAATAAATGCGTTAGATCGACTAGACACGTCTTATTTCTTTTTGAGAGATCGTAGGTTGCCACCATTAAAACGAATAGAGAAATCTCTTTCCTATTCCGTGAGATACGTAGGAGAGGCGTTCATGCATCATATTTGAAATTTTACATCATGACATTCATGCATTTTCCATCTTTTCCCCTAATTAGTACTTGCCCTATTTGGTTAAAACTGGACTATTGTTTCTCAATCTTACATTATCTCCTAAATCTTGCTACAGATGGCCCATTACTTGAGCCCTACTCACCCCCGACGACCGGGCGACACCGGCCTTCTTTGTGGGAGACGCGCAGTCGGTTGGTTATAGCCGAGCCCATCTACGGATGGAGACGCACCCACGGCGAGGAGAGGTGTCGTGGATTTCGATTGAGGTGACAAAGGCGGCCGCATCCGGTGGACCCCTATTGGCCGGCTGGCGGTGCATTGGGCAAGGCCCCGATGCATGGACCGCTTCCAAGGTTGCGGCCATGGGAGTGTTGGACCGGATGACGGGACCGTGGAGCTGCCCTTTGCCGGGCGGACCGCCTACGGTGCTTCCCCCGAGACGTACCACCCGAGGAGAACGAGCATCTTGGAGTTGCCGGTATGGCAGCCATGAGGGCTATGTTTGCCGTAACAAAGCTGAATGGAGAACTTATGATGACACCGCTACAGATGCTACAGCCAGAGGCCACACGTGCTAGGGAGGAACTGCGTGAGGTTCAAAGGCTAGTATGAAGAGGATGCGGGGAGCATATGAACTACCCGACGGCGTCTCTCCATCACCATTGGGGAGCCGCAACAGAGCGGTGGATGACTTCACCAATGCGCGCGGTCGCATCGAGGAGAGCTTAGGGGTGATCACAAATGAGGACTAGAGAGTGCAAAGGCTAGCCGGCCGAGGAGGGCGACGGGAGGGAGACCCCACTTCTCAAGCACCCGGGAGTAGATGACTGTGATGCCACGTTTAGATTCGGCTAGATGCTAGCACGTAGACCTCGATCTAGTTGAGACACCCTTGTAGCCGGCGGTGTAGTGCCACTATTATCATGTAATTTCCTTTTTATTCGTGAGACTATCAACATGTAAGACTTGGATCCGTGATGTTTCGAGACCTTATTGTATCGGTCGAGACTTTAATTTAGTTCGTGGCCTATATTGTGATCGGTTTTATGGTAATTGCGACCTTTTGTCAATTGCGAAATCATGCCGGTTGTGCAACATTTTGTTGCCGTTGTTCTGAAATCTTGGTACACATATTGCGTTGACATAACCGTGATGTTGATGAAAGACCATATTGAGTTTATTGTTTTTGTTATTGTGGATGAATTTATTCTCTCAATAAATTCAGCGTAACCTAAATTCAATATCTATGCTTTGGACAACATCATCGATGGTTATTGTTGATTCAAATGTGCGATGCCATAAACTCGATCAGTCTTTGGGGAGATCGACAAAGATCCACCTCCCCCGTAACAGGAGCAGTTCTATGACCAGCTCTTGGGAGAGTTGCGTAACATCACACACAACAACCGAAAGCGGGGAGGAGGCCGAGGTGGTGCCGATGGTGATGGATTCGGTCGCATAAGAACTTTAAGGCCACGGAACCACCAAAGTTCATCGTGGCAAATGAACCCATGGAGGCCGAGGAATGGCCGACCGAGTAGAGGAGAAGTTTCGTTTGGTGAACCCGTCCGAGACCCGTAAGGCGCAGTATGCGCCGCGACTTACTTTGGAAGGACCCGCAGGGATATGGTGGAAGAATCACCGTGCTACTTTTCCTGCCAATGTTCCTATCACTTGGTACCAGTTCACAGCAGCTTTTCGTAATACCTACATACCTGCTGGTGCTCTGGCAAAGAAATTGGGAGAGTTCATTAAGCTCAGTCAGGACAACAAGACCATGAATGAGTACCTGCAGGCTTTTAACAGTTTGTCTAGGTATGCTCCTGACATGGTTGATACTGAGGAGAAGAAGTTGGCTAGCTTCAAGAGAGGGTTAAACCCTAAAATGCAGAAAACCATGGGAAATTCCACAAGGGACACTTTTCAGGCCTTTGTGACTGATTGCATTCATCAGGAGGAGAGTAATGCCTTGTATACTGCATCCAAAGGCAAGAAGAGACCGTTTGAGGGTAACCCAGGACAGGGCAGTGGTTCCTTTGGACGCCGTCAGAACTAACGCCCACCTGCCACGCCTTCACGCTATGTCCCACCACAGAAGAAGAACCAAGCTGGGAATTACCGTTTCAGGAAGGTGGTGATGACCCCCGCACGTAAAAGGAAAGCCGCATGAGGAAATGTTCCACATCCGGTGCCATTCAACCACAACAACCGCTTCAATTGTGGTAAGCTCCCGGGCATTTCTCCGTGTCTTGCCCGCAGCCGGGAAGAAGAACTACAAGCAAAGCATGTGGGGACGGGCACACTTTACCGGTGTTGAGGAGGTTCCCTGAAGGAGAGACCGTGATACCGGTGCGTGTTTAGTTAACAATCGTAGTCTTTGTTGTTTTGTTTGATTACGGATCATCGCGATTCATTCATGAGTCAAGAGTTTGCACTAAGGAATAGTGAAGCGGATATCCGATCTAGGGTTTGGTTATCGGATTAGTTCAGCAGGGCTGACCCGATTGACTAGGCAACGAGTCAATAATGTGAAAATTAAGATGGGGAACTAGAAATAATCACTTCCTTGATAGTCTTACCCGGTTTGTGTTTGGATGTCATCCTCGGGATGAATTGGATGAAGAGTTGGGGAGTGATCATAGATCGTGAATAGAGTAGTGCACTTGAAGAACCCTCGTGATATGTCCGAACACCGATTCATTTACCCAAAGCCATTGACCTTAACCGTGTTTGCCGCTTTGCAAGTGACGGGTATATCCGATATACCGGTAGTCCGTGAGTTTCGGATGTGTTCAGGAAGACAATGCGGATTGCCGCCGGATAGGGATGTTGAGTTTGCAATAGAGTTAATTCCGTGGACTGCCCTATATCTCGAAGACCTTACCGAATGCCGCCTAATGAGTTAGCGTAACCGAAAGTACAGCTTCGGGAGTTGCTTGAGAAAGGTTTCATTAGACCTAGTTCGTCACCTTGGGGATGTCCCCTGTTTGTGAAAAAAAAAAGAAAGATCGACGCCGAGGATGTGTGTGGACTATAGGCCACTCAATGCGTAATCGTGAAGAATAAATACCCGTTACCCCGCATTGACATACTTTTTGACCGCTTGTCTTGAGCCAAAGTTTTCTCAAAGATAGACCTTCGATCTGGGTATCATCAAATTAAAATCGGACCCGTGATATACCCAAGACCGCATTTTCTATGTGGTATGGTTTGTACGAGTATCTCGTCATGTCCTTTGGCTTGACGAATGCTCCAACAAGCATTTTCATGTGTTTGATGAATTCGGTGTTTATGCCTGAACTTGACAAGTTCGTGGTTGTATTCATCGATGATATCTTGGTGTATTCTGAGAATGAAGAAGAACATGCTGAGCATTTGAGGATAGTTTTGGAGAGACTCAGAGAGCATAAGTTGTATGCTAAGTTCAGTAAGTGCGAGTTTTGGCTGAAGGAAGTGCATTTTCTGGGACATGTATTATCCGAGAACGGAATTTCAAGAGATCCTAGTAAGGTGCAAGAGGTCTTTGGATTGGAAAGTGCTAGTTTCAGTTTCAGAGAGATCCAGGGGTTTCCTAGGGTTATTTGGATATTATCGTAGATTCATACCAGATTTCTCCAAAATAGCTAAGCCTATGATCCGATTGTTATAGAAGGAAGAGAAATTTGTGTGGACACCGGAGTGCGAAGCAGCGTTTCGTGCCTTGCGAACGTTGTTGACTACGGCTCCAGTGCTCGCACAACCTGACATTCAGAAACCCTTTGACGTATATTGTGACGCATGTGGTACAGGATTGGGATGCGTACTCATGCAGGAGGGCAGAGTTATTGCGTATGCATCACGTCAGCTAAGGAAGCATGAGGTCAACTATCCAACCCATGACTTAGAACTTGTTGCCGTGGTACATGCATTGAAGATTTGGCGACATTACTTACTCGGTAATGTATGTCATGTCTATACTTGATCGCAAGAGTTTGAAGTACATTTTCACTCAAGAGGAATTGAATATGAGGCGTAGAAGGTGGTTAGAGTCGATAAAGGATTATAATATCGAGTTGCACTATCATCAGGGCAAAGCCGGTGTTGTCGCTGGATGCTTTGAGCAGAAGTCTCATTGTTTTTGGGACAAGTCAAATCTATGGAGGTTTTTCCTCCTATGCATCCGGCTATCCTATGCAATATTCAGGTACGAGAATGAGCCGGAGAGCAGAATTGTTGAGGGCCGTAAAGTGGATAAAGGGATCACACATATCAAGAAGAAGTTAGAAAAACGAACCTAGTGACCGGTTTCGAGTGGATGAGAACGGAATTCTTTGGTATGATGATCGCCTTGTCGTGCCAAAGGATCGAGAGTTGAGAACAGATTCTAACAGAGGCTCACTCGTCAAAGATAACAATTCACCCGGTAGTAACAAGATGTATCGGGATTTGAGAACCAGATTTTGGTGGACAAAGATGAGAAAGGAGATTCTTTGCACATGTAGCTCGATCGACAATTCTTTGCAGAGTTAAAGCTGTTCATATGAAGACTGCAGGATTGTTGCAACCATTGCCAATTCCTGATTGGAAATGGGATGAGATTACAATGGATTTGATTGTTGGTTTGCCGCAAACCCAGAAGGGATTCGATTCCATTTGGGTAATTGTGGATCGCTTAACCAAAGTGGCTCATTTCATTCCTATCAATATCCATTATGAACCCCACCAATATGCAGAGCTGTACATTTTAAGATGTGCTTCGTTTACATGGAGTGCCCAAGTCAATAGTGTCGGACCGTGGCTCCACTTGGACCAATAGATTTTGGGAGAGCCTACAGGAAGCCTTAGGAACCAAATTACTTCGTAGTTCCGCTTATCACCCACAAACCACAGGCCAAACAGAACGAGTGAACCAAATACTAGAAGATATGTTAAGGGCTTGTGTGTTGTCAGCAAAAGGTTCATGGGACAAATGGTTGCCATATGCGAGTTCTCGTACAATAATAGTTATCAAGCTAGTATTCGGATGGCACCTTTTGAAGCATTGTATGGGAGGAAATGTAGAACACCTCTGAACTGGATAGAGACAGGAGAGCGACCCTACTACGACATTGACTTGATAGATGAAGCTGAGCAAAAGGTGAGAATTATAAAGCAAAACATGAAAGCTGCCCAAGATCGCCAAAAGAGTTATGCAGATAAGCGTAGAAAGCCCATTAGGTTCAGTGTTGGTGACTTTGTATATCTGAAGGTGTCACCAATGAAAAGAGTACAGCGTTTTGGAGCAAAGCGAAAGTTAGCGCCTAGGTTCATAGGCCCCTATAAGATTATTGCCACTAAGGGAGAAGTAGCATATCAATTGCAGTTACCCCGGGGAGATGAGCAAAATTTTTGATGTCTTCCACGTGTCACAATTGAAGAGATGTCCGAGAGTTCCCGAGGAGCGAGTGTCAACCCGAAATGTTGAAATTGACCCAGATTTGACCTACTATGAGAGCCGGAAAAGGTGCTAGACACCAAGGAGAGAGCCACCGGGGGCAAGGTAGTGAAGCAATACAAGATCCTTTGGGGAAATCATGGAGAAAATGATGCGACATGGGAGACGGACAGTACCTTCCGAGGAATTATCCGCATTTTTATAAAGAATGGTTAGTTTCGCCGAATCTCGGGACGAGAGATTTTTTAGGGGAAAGATTTGTAACACCCTAGGTGTTAAGCATCTTGAAAGCATGAGCATTTGCATATCATGATCATCATTTCATGCATGTGCAAGTTGATAATAGCATTTACTTTGAATTGCTCTCATTTCATGCTTGTTTGATCTAGCTACTATAGGATCTTAGCTATAATGATGTTTTGATCTAGCTACTATAGGGCCATGTTTGAGCTTGTGTTTCAATTTAGAAAATTTTTATAAATTAGCCCTAGAGTGTCAAACCTCCTTGACCCATTTTGAAACTCCTTTCAAAAGTGCTTGATAGAAGTGTTTCTAGCAAAAAGTTTCTATAGATGAAATGTAGTACTTTTTATGTAGAACAAATGATCTTTTATGAGTTTCTTGTGAAAAGGTTTGGAAAGGATTCAAATAGTGCCCAACAGTTTGGGTCAAATTTGAGTCAAATTTAAACTCTGTTTTGACTAGTTTGATTTGACCTTGCTGTTTTTAATTTTTAGTTTCAAATCTAGGCCGAATTAGAAAAAGTTCATATTGAGTGTTTTGTAGCTTATGAAATTCTCTACAAAGTTGATGTTTTGACTTTTTCCAAATTCTGCACGAATCTCGATGCACAGGCCAAAAACCGACGCTGACTCGAAAAACAGAGTAGGGGGGGACCTATCGGTGGCTCCGGCCGACACACCCCGTGGCGACGTGGCCGCGCGCG
This sequence comes from Hyparrhenia diplandra, assembly GCA_015847255.1. Taxonomy (NCBI): domain Eukaryota; kingdom Viridiplantae; phylum Streptophyta; class Magnoliopsida; order Poales; family Poaceae; genus Hyparrhenia; species Hyparrhenia diplandra. Next base: position 247,561 of record JADLZK010001268.1, read on the forward strand.
CGAACGCCGACGTACGGGCGGATGGGCGATACGGGCGTCGCTATAAATAGGACGCCAGCGCCGTGCCTAACCTAACGCCACTCCCGCCGCCGCCCGGCCGCCCGGGGCACGCGAGCGCCGCCGCCGCAGCGCCATTGCCGCCATGTCCGCGGGCTCCGCCGCCGCGTTCGTCGCCGTCGTCGCACCAAGCCGCGCAAACCACGTCCCTAGCTCCGCTGCCGTCCTCTCTACGCCAAAGCCGTCATCGAATCGAGGTATAAGTCGAGGTGCGGACCCCATTTCCGCATCCCAGCGCCCGCCGGCGGAGCCCGCCATGGCCGCCGTTGGGGCAAACCGCCCGTTGAGCTCGTTAATCGCGTTTAGCTCGTTCTTTCGCGTCTAGAGTCGCCCTGGGTTGCGCTTGAGCTTGTGAGCTAGCTGGTTGAGTAGATCCGACCGCCGTTTCGTCGGGACGCGCCGTCGTGACGTCTTGCCGTGAGCACCGCCGCCGTCGCGTTTGGTTTGTCGCCGTCGTTGCTCCGTTGAGCTCCAATCTTGCTTGCATGTCTTAGTTAGGTGTCCTAGAGTCGAGAACGGCCGCTGGTTCGCCGTCTTTCGCCGGAGAACGGCCGGGTCCGCCGTCACCAGGCCGCCGCTGAGAAAGCCATGACGCCGTCATCATCGTTTTCCGTCGGTTTTTAGGTCGAACCATGGGCACCATCGCGGACCCCGCGTCGCGTAGATGCGTTTAGGTTAGCTGGTATGTTCGTAGAAGAAATGTGATTTTCTATTTATGTGCTATTTGCTATGTGGTCTTTAGAAATTCATAGAAAAATAAATATTAGGGTTTTGGATGTGAAATTTGGTGTGTTTGTGTTTGATAGGTTTTAGAAGCTATACATACTCGAAATCTGTTGTCGACACTTTTTCATAGTACAAAAGTATTTTCATGCATAGGTTTGGTGTCAACTTGCCATTTTTGTGTAGGACTGTATGAGCTTGATCTTGCCATGATATTTTTATGGTAGCTGTTACATGTCATTAAGATGATGCTCGTAATTTTGTAGAATTTTCTGAGATGGTTATGTATTTATCCTATTTATGATGCATGAAAAATAGGCTAGAAATGCATGTTTATGTGAAGGTAATATGTAATTGTATTTTTATTGTGTGTTCCTAACATGAATAGGACCTGTTAGTGAGCTTGGTTTTGGTCAGCTTAGCAGTTTTGACATTTTCTTGTTCCTAGCACTTATTTAATGATAGGGTGCAAGTGTGGTGTTTGCTAGGGCATGTTATTTTATGTGCTTTTAGATTATCTTTTGACATGTCCAGTAGATTTATTTGGTAGATAATTACTTGGTTTACCTGCTAGTTAAGTTTGAGATAGTTTGCATGAGTAGTTTGTGAGATATGGAGGTTGCATGTGATGTTTGAGTTGAAAACAGAGCCTCTGTTTTTCTTAATTTCGAGGCTGTTAGGTTCAGATTTAGTTCTGGGTGATGTGGAATGTTTTGTAGAAAATTTTGTTAGCTTTTCAGTAGAGTCCTAGTTCGCTGAATTTAGAGTTGTAGAACTCCTGTGTGACTGTTTTAGTGATAGCATGTCGAGCTGTCATTTTTCGGTGATTAGTGAATTGAGATGTTTGATTGGTGTAGGTTATTAGGGTTTCTTGTGTAGAATTAATTGTGTTTCTACCAAGAGATATGCACTTACTAATAGCTTACATCATGAAGCATCCATCCATCATACTGAATTTACTTATTGCAAGTTAATATTCATGTAATAATAATTATATCTTTTCTCCATCATATGCATCATCTCAGGATCGGGGAAGTGCTAGAGGAGCTGATCGAGGAGCTTAGGGGGAGCTGTTCCATCCGGGAGTGCGGTCGGGGAGGAGTCACTTGGGAGAAGAAGGGTCACCGACGAGCCGACGTGAAAGTGTCCGGAGCACGTTCAGCGACGTTCCCCGCGAGGCAAGCCCCGGAGCATTCGCCCCTTTCCTAAAATTCTTTCAATTAATTTGACTTGAGTCTTTTATATGTTTCTGCATTAAGTCTAGGAAAATGGTTGAAACCGTTGATGCATTATGATCCTTGTTGAAAGTTGCCCTATCCTATTATAGAGGTCTAGGTTAATGCTTTCGATTATCATGATTGTAGTAGCGGTGATTCCGGTCACTTGAGGAAATGTTGTGAACAATCACATGGGTGATTGTCAAGCAGCCGAGAACCTCGACAAAATAAAACATGTGAGATCGGGTGGATTTTGTGGTCTTTCCACCTGATCATTTAAGGACTTACTCGTTGTCGGGCTGTGGTCGGAAGTTGAAAGTACCGCCCATATAGTAGGCTCCGCCCGTCGCGGAGCCACGGCTTCGTGAGAATGTTAGGGGCGGCTTTGCATTTATGACGCTTCTCCTTTGGTGATGGTGGGTGGGGAATTTATTGGGCGCAAGAAGATGCGCATCGCAGGGCGTCGCCCTCGTTGTTTCGCTCCTTGGCGCCCGAGAAGGAGGGGGTAGCCGGCGGGACCCGAGATTTTACGTCCCCTAACGTCTTGGGAGTGATTGGATCCGCCTTTGCAAAGTAGACCTGGTTTATGGCGGGTGTTCGCCATTTGGTTTGCAATCGATTCGAATCGCCGCCATCTCCCGGATAGTGAGAACCAGGGATGCTTCCACAAAGAATGTAGTCTAATCACTACAACATATGTTATTATCATGTTGCAGCTGATATAATTCTGATCAAGTACTTATGCTGTTATTTATTCTACTGAGCAATGATTAATCTTGACTATGCAGGATCTATGGTTATGTAAGTAATTAAGTAACCTTTTAACTTGGAAAAGTATAAGTAGTATGAGTAGGCTCACTAAACAACTTTATTTGCGAAAGTTAAATGTGAGTCAGCTAAACCCCAGATAAAGCCTAGCATGATCCTTGGAGTCTTTTATTTTATTTTGACGGGTAAGTCTAGCTGAGTATTTTGTACTCGGGGTTTTATTCCCGTTGTTGCGGGTGAGCATGTTTACCATGGCTATTGTAAGACTTGTGCATTTCTGTTGATGAAGAGTAAGGCCAGGGCAAGGCAATTCTATATATCTCTGTCTCATCTTTGCCGCTACAGGGGATGACTACCTACTGGCACTATCTTATATTTGTTTTCGCTTAAAAAGACTATTTGGTTTTCAAAACTACCGCTTCCGTACTTGAACCTGAGTTTGTAATAAATTATACTTCGCGACTCGATGTTTAATATATCGAATTTGGTTTGAAATACCGCGGATTTTACTACCGAGCTCAACGATCCTGTTGTGTTGTTGATGAGTTTGAAATCACTCACGAGATTTCGGAATACCGGGTTTATATGGACTCAAGTGTAGGCTAGCGATTGCTTCGGTGATTGCGAATTATACTTGATTTCTTATAAATTGGTCGGCTCTCGTCACAGTGGCGGCGAGGGCATGGTTGCCGCCTGCCCGCCACCGGCCTTTGTGGGGCCCTCAGGGCATGTAGGAGTGGGCGCGGGGAGGGCTGGATGGGGCGGAAGAGAGCAGGGTGCGGATTGGTGGGCGCGGGCGGCCGTAGTAGCGGTGTGCGTGTGAGCGACGCCGGTCGGGGGCCCAGGGAGGCCGCGGGTGAGGGTCGGGGTGGGGGGCGGGATAGGATAAGGTCTTTTTAACTCAGTCCTAAGGGGTAAGATGGTCACTTCTTATGCATGGTCCCACATGTCGGGTCGGTGAAATGTTAAAAACTAAACAACACATGGACGGAGTGGTATGAAAGACAAGAAAGTTTGGGCCGATAGTACACAAGTGCGGTCAAACTTTTTAATGCTACAAAGCTCACTGCCATATTTTATATTGGTACACCGGTAAAAGTCTACTATTTATTGGTGATGCGCGAAGCAGTCTGCCTTATCTTTTTCGGTTTTTTAGTCCACTTCTCTCTCTCTAAAATGTCATTTTGGCTTATTTGGAAATTGAAGCGAGACGCAAGTTGTGCCTAGCTAGGTTGCGTAACTCGTGTGTCTAAACCTCCACCTGACTTGGACGAACAAGTCCATAGTGGCAACCTCCAAATTAAAAAGGTCGCTCGTGTTCGTGTTAGTGTATCGACCCTCAACTTTCTATTTCACTAGTATCGCGCCCGTGCTACGGGATAACAAAAATTTTATAAAAAAAAACACATGGATCACATGATAAGATAACAATCTTGTAAAATTAAATAATGATATTAAAGTGGTATTTAATCCAAACAACTAAGTTTTTTAAAAGTAACACAATCACGGATATCGAGGTGTCGCAGGATCATAAACTCTATTGTATGTACTTTTATGTAATTCAGCTAAGATAATGTTTTATATCGACCAGGAAGCAACCTTGGATATCCATTTATTTTGCACCAATAAATCTACTGACTAAGTTACGTGGCGTCTTTATACCATTCTTTACACATGACCGGTGTGTGCGAGATATTAGTGCTTATGACATGGGCAATATTGCGTGTATTGAAAAATCTCATAAAATCTTAAAACAAAAGTATATTATCCTCAGCGTACAAATAGTTGCAAATTTACGACTATTCCGCAGCTAGTACTATACACTATCAATTTAGTGTTTTAAGCGCTAAATCATTAGATTTGTTATGTAGAATCGAATAACCAAACATAAATAGGAATAATTATTTACCTTATCTAGTCAAACCTAAATTGTGATGTATTTTTATTTGTGCATAAATATATTTAAATGTTGCTAAACATACTATATATAATTTTATAGTATATAATATAAAAAAAAGAATATTCCTTTCCCTCTCTTTATGAAAATATGACTATTAAATCAAAATCAAATCCTTAAATTTGTTCTTTAGAATAAAATAACCAAACCCTAAATTAGTATAATTATTTAGCTTATTTAGTCAAACCCAACTTATCATGTATTTTTGTATTTGTACATCAATGAACTTAAATATCGCTAAACGTGTGTGTGTACATAGCCCCTATACATAAATAATATATGTGTACTAGTTAAACGCCCGTACGTTGCTATCGGATAACTAAATTTTATATAAAAACACATGGATCGCATAATACGGCAATAACTAAATTTTATATAAAAACACATGGATCGCATGATAAGATAACAATACTATAAAATTAAACAATGATATTAAAGTAACATTTAATCTAATAAGTTTTGTGAAAGTAACACAATCAATCATGGATATAGCGGGGTTTTAAACTCTATTTTATGGGCTTCTTCGTAATTCGCCTAAGATAATATTTTTAAGGACACATTGTATGCATACTTGACCATTGGTGCGGATGGGGAGGCCAGAGAGACCGCACCTTCCAAATTTGTGTGCGGGTGGGGAGGCCAGAGAGACCGCACCTTCCAAATTTGCGTACGGACGGGGAGGGCTGATTGATCGCACCTTTCAAATTTGCATGGGCGTGGGGAGGGTATGATTGATCGCACCTTCCAAGTTCACATGGATGGAGAGGATCGCACCTTCTAAATTTGCGTGCGGGTGGGGAGGGTGTGATTGATCACACCTTCCAAATTCGCATGGGCGTGTGGAGGGTGTGATTTATTGCAACTTCCAAATTCACATGGGTGGAGAGGATCGCACCTTCCAAATTTGTGTGCGGGCAGGAAGGGCGTGATTGATAGCACCTTCTAAATTCGCTTGGACATTGGGAGGGGGTGCATGCAGACTTTTTATTTTTAGTTTCCTAATTTTCTCTCATGGAAGCTAAAAAAAGGAAAAAAAAATCATGGTAGATAGGGTCGGTGATTTTCCTCCTAAATTTCCCCCTTCGATCGAGAGGAGAATGGGCGCTGTGGGATTTTTTTTTTTCCTCCTAGATTTTTTCTTTCTATTTACAGACAGGTGGAAGTGCAGGAGTCACGGTTTCCTTCCTATTTTTTATCGCAACAACCAACGTGCGTGATTAATTCCTTCCTTTATTGTGTGGTTAATTCTTTCCTTTACTGCGTAGCATGGACGATTCATTTCCTTTTCCTTACTTTATTATATGGTTAATTCTTTCCTTTATTAGGTCGCATGGACGATTCGTTTACTTTTTCTTCCTTCGGGTTCGCATGGGGTGGCGGTTGGGCGGACTTAAAGCAAATGTCGCACCAAAAAATTACCTCCCTCTTTATTCTTTTTATATTGTAGAGATAGAGATATACAAAATAAAAAGTAAATAATATACGTGTATATACAAAATAAAAAAAAGAAAGAAATAAAAAAACATATTTCCTTTCCCTCTCCTGGTCCGCTCCTCTCCACCCTCCGTACATGCTTCTCCATTTCTCTCCACCTTCTCTTCTCCCCTACCGCTGCAATCTCTTGTCTCAAGTGCGCGGCCCCGGCGTCAACAGTGAGCCACCTGGAGGCCCGAAGGTCGACTGATCCGTGTGCAGCTCCCGCGGGTGCACGCAACGGACGACGCACGCGGTGCCGGCATCGATGGTGAGGCGCCTGCGCACCTATCCAAGTGTGTCAGCCGTCTCGCGGCGTCGCAGCTCCGGCCCTCCGCGCCTCCGACCCTCCGCCCGCACGGACTCGGCTGTCAGCAGCCTCGGCGCGTCGGTGGCGGTAAGTATCGCCGCCTTGAACGATGCTGTCGCTCGGCGGCCTCCAACCAAGCAGCCAGGAGCAGACCAAGATGCCTCTACTGCTTGTCTGCTTACCGATGTCTCATGGATGCTGCACATGATGTGCTCGATCATTTGTCTCTAAAGCTATTTTTACTATTAAGTAAATATATCCCTCTTAAGGTTCCAGCAGAAACACAACATGAGGGGATCTACCTAATGAAACAACGACAAGAGAATGCTACCATTATTTCAAAGAGCATTTGATCTAATTATAAAGAATCTAGGTTTCAAACTTCAAATATAAAGATCAAGTATATCAACACAAATTGATAGAATTATTTGGATTAAATTTTTAATTTATTTGTGCTAAAGCATGATATGTCGTGGATATAATCGATTGGAGGTTGAGATAAAAAAAAGAATTGTGAATCCCTGTGATGCAAAAGCTAGTTTAGCATATAGGATGATTCCAGTTATATATATAGTCAAAAAATATATAAAAAAAAAACCACTAAACCGAATATCTTAAAAATCATTCTTAGTGACCTATGATGGAGTACACGGCTTAATCTTATTATTCTATTACCTATGACATTTCTTAGTTTAGCATTACATTTGGCTATCTACTTTTCTATCCAGAAGTTTATCTGCTGCACATTTGATGTATTTGGCTGATTATTGCAGAGTTATCTGTGCCAATTAAATTACAAATCCAGTTACTTTCAGCAGATTGTCTCTTTTTACTTTCAGCAAATACCGCCTCGAATAGATCCATATAGTCACAAAGTGAGTGAGGGGCAAATTGTCTTTTTATTTCCTGATGAATCTGAATTAGCAAATTCTTTTTTGTTATTTCCTGAAACTAAGTAAGCAATCATTTTGTTATTTCCTGGACATGAATGCTTCATTGTAAAAAAAAGTTCCTGGGATTGTTGTTGTAATGGAATTGTTGATGTGATAAAAACAGCCCAAAACCACACAACAATAAATGATGTGATCTAAATATGGAATTGCAGATTTATGTACTCATGTGCTCAGCATAGCAGGATGTGGCTGTGGCCACAGCAACTTCGCTCTAGCACCCTAAACCTGTAAAGTACCTCTTAGACGATTTGTGTCACTTAGGTCATTCGTGTCTTTTATTGGGATGGGTTAAGAGCATGTCTGTTCTCTACCTTCCTCTCTTGTATGTTTAACTGAAATGTGTTGTTGCAGTGTAGCTGCAGAGGACTAAGTTACATATATACAGTGTCTTGTTGGAAGGAAATATCTATCAATGGTTTTGTTCTTAAGGTATTTGCAAGTTTTTTTTAGTTTTTGCTTTTCTTTTCTTTACCTTTGGGTCCGAGTTAGAGTGAGAGCTTTGAGCTCTCAAAGTTTTCTTTAATGAGTAACCAATCTTGTAACAATTGTCATTTAATTGAAAATGTGTCGTCCATGTTTGCAGTGCACTTGCAGTTGTACCTCAAATATTATTAATGCCTCAACCTGGGATCCTGCACCTTGGTTTTGCTACAGCAGATGAGTCACCGTAAAAAAATGTACTCTTGCAACCCCTGCTCATTTGGAAGAGGTCATCAATGAGCAAATAGCTTGTGGTCAGCCATGGACAGATCATGGAAGAAGATCATTGACATTGACTCATTGCTGTGGGTGTCTAGCATGGAAGGAGAGAAATGTAAACTCCCTGAGATTATAGATGCTTGCAAAAAAAAATAAAAAAAAAATACAAGGTTTGGAGATTCTTGTAATTTTCATTCGAAGTTCGGCACAATCTATTGATAATCTGAGGTCAACAACAAAGATTCTCAATTCTCTGGTTTTGTTATGTTGCAGGTGCACACAAAACTTGCACACATCCATGAGAATATTGATGTCTTGGCGACACACTCTTCTGTCAAGCCCATAATAATGCTCTACAATCCGGCTAAGATTTTTACATTTCTAGGGAATGCCTTAGAGAAAAAAAGGTAAATAACTGAGTTTGTTGGAATATTTTGAAGATCCAAATAGCTCTTCTGATATAGTTCTGTCAAACTTTTTTTTTCTTGAGAATAGTAGAATAGCAGATGCACACATATCGATTATCCATGACAATTTACACCACAGTTTCATCCTTACTATTTTTCATGCAACTGATAAGATAATTATATTCCATGTTCCTGTTGTTACCGTGGCTTTTCTTGTGTAGTAATTTAATGAATTAAAAAGGCTGCTTCTCGTTCAGTTTGTCGGTCAAGGCCTGCTGAGTGCTAAACTGCTAACGGTCCTAGCCATCTCAATAGGTATGCATCCACCCAAACTGATCTATCTTATCATATAAATTCTCACTTGAGTTTAAAAAAGAACTGTGATGCAAAAGTTTATTTAGCATATAGGAGGAGGATGTCCAATTATACATAGTAAAAAAACTACTTTGAACAATAAGCTGCAGTTTTTATAGCTTCTACCAGCAACCACGCACATGAAGGAAAGATGTTTATAAATGCAGCCATAAAAATGCAGTTCTGCAACTATAGTTTTCAACGGGCCGGGCTGGCCTGTGTGGGTGCCCCATCAGGCGGGCCTTGCCGTGCCTCGGGCCTAGAGGCCAGCCCAGGCACGTCCCACGGGCCTCAAAAGCGTGCCGGGTCGGCCCGCACAGCCCGGTAAAAAACTACGGGCCGGGCCAGCCCGCAGCCAAAGGCTGTTTTTTTTTTTTTTTTTTTGTATTCCCAGATTAAGGCCCATAGAGGGCTGGGCCAAAAATAGCTGTTGGGGCTGTTTTTTTTTTTTTTTTGCATTCCCAGATTAAGGCCCATAGAGGGCTGGGCCAGAAATAGCTGTTGGGGCTGTTTTTTCTTTTTGCATTCCTAGATTAAGGCCCATAGAAGGCTGGGCCAGAAATAGCTGTTGGGGCTGTTTTTTCATTCCTAGATTAAGGCCCATAGCGGCCCGCTACTATATCACTGGGCCGGGCCGTGCTTACCCGCCGTGCTGGGGTCAGCCCAAGTCCGCCCGACCCCCTTGGGCCATGCCAGCTCGAGCCCGCGGCCTCCGGCCGGGCGTGTGCCAGGCGGGCCAAAATACCGGGCTCCGGGCCGCATGGAAAACTATGCCTACAACTGCCGGCTGGTACCTTCTTGTTCAGAGTTTACAAATGCAGCCATACCTAATTTTGTGATTTCGGATGGAATCAACGCAGCAGTAGTTACAGGACCCGAAATATTAACAAATCAAAATAGGAAGCTTCAAAACAGTCCTAGTTCAATTTTAATATGGACAAGTGAAACATAGTCAGGACAATGGAACAAAAATAAATTCATCAAAGCCAGAGCGGAATTGAACTTCATTCAGTTGCATATCTGAAGACTGACAACTAACTACTTTCGGGTTGTAAAGATATCAGAAATTGAATGTTATTGTACTATATGAAGCATGACAAACTAAATGCATTGTATGTATAGAAATCAGAAATTGTTGTGTTATAAACATCAGGGCAATTGAACAACACCTGGAATGGGACGCTAGCGAGCGTGATCTGTGGTGATGATGCCTGATCAACAAGCTGTTCTTGCCGGCAACGCGAGCTCCAGGTCAGATGTTGGGGAAGGACGACAAGGATAGAGGAACAAGAGCTCCTCGATGATGTAGGTGTGGGCAGCGGCGATGCCTGATTGCCAAGCCGTCCTCACCAGCAATGCAGGTTTCGTCCTTTTTTGCATTGTATGAATTTGAAAAAAAAAACTTATTAGTTTCAGAAAAAAATCTCTCACAACTTAATAGGTAACTGAAACCCATTAAATCAAAACTGAAACTAATCTGAGAACATACGAATCGCATTAGGTAGCGTGCTCCGTAAATCAAAACTGAAACTAATCTGAAAGGGATCCGTTTTCAAGGTTTAAAAGTCTGGTAGCTAATCTTTCAGGTTCCAAGGTGTGGCGCAGATGGCAAAAATTTTATGAAAGGCTGAATGCTTGTACATGTGCTTCAGCTATAAAACAGGGTAGATCGGAGTGGCCTACGCAAAGAAAGAGGATAGATTGGAGGAGCATACACGATGGGAAATAGGATATAGACCTGAAGAACGTGCTCGGCCTGCAGGTAGGCTGCCGCCCGCCCGGCCTCCAAGAACACGGCGGCTGCGGTCTGGGATTGCCGCGCGGACTGCGTCCCGCTGCTGCCTACCCGGCCTCCACAATCACGATGGAGGCGGCGAGTTCTCGCAAGGGCTGCCCGAGGGAGATCGTATGAAGGACGTCAGACATGATGAGGGAGGCCGGCGCGAGGGAGATCGCGGAGGACGTGGGTCAGGATGAGCGAGGCCGCGGTGATTGCGATGTTTCCTTGTGTGCTTGCTTTTCTTTCTACAAAGGGGCGGCATTTAGCGAACCTTATTACGTGGGGCTATGGAATAGTGGCATTATTTGGGAAGGTCGCACGGTGGGAGGCGCCAGGTTATTAGGACGCAATGATCGCATGGGGTGGAGAGGGGGAACGGAAATTTTTACCGCACCAAGCCTCCTTTTCTCCCCTTTTATGTTGTAATATCTTGGGAAATATGCAAGGTGCGTTCTTGGCGGAAGAAAAAACAATCAGAACTTCGACTTAACTTCTGATACACCTCCACGGTTGTCACGGCGAGTCACTGGCTTCTGCCTGCTCTGGTAGCTCCGCACCCTGGCGTGCTGCACCTCGCTTCCTCTGTTGGGGTAGCTTTTCTTGAGGTTCTTTTTCATACCGTGGTTCAAAGTTCACTGGTTTGGAAACATGGCTTGTTTTGTTTGTCTTATACTTTCTCTCTCTCAACTTCTGCGCCTTCCGAGCTATTGTTTTGATTATTGGGAACACGGACATCTCAATCAGATGCATGGATCTTTGATTCGATATCATTTTTTCCCTTCAATCAGTTGCACATATCCTCGATTCGGTAGTATTTGTTTTACCTCTGCTTGTTAGTTGACCGGAGGGGAGCCTTCCCCAACCAGCCGTTTTGTGTGCGTACGAATTGTACGCCTAAGATGGTTTCTGCGTGGCCTCGATTCAATTCACTGTGATCTTTTGATTGCATCTCGATTAGATACATGGTGGTCCTGATTTGAGGCTTGATTTGATGACTAACGGTGATGATTGCGCCTGGACTGATCGACGACACTCCTCCATACCTCCGATGGTTCAGGCGGTTCATCAACTCCGCACCGCTCGGCGGTGACCCCATGCCTTGACGCTGCTCCACTCCGGAGTCTTGATCCCCTCGCGACGTGCCTCTACGAACGGTGATGCCCGTGCCTTTGCCCTGATGGCAGTTCCATTGCTTCGTGCTGTGATGTCTAGTGGCCCCAGGACCACGCACCTCGTCGATGTCGCTCTACTTCGGAGTCGCGATCCCCCGCCCTTGGTTTTCCTCATTTGATCGATTCATGATTTTATAAGTCGTTTCTTTCTAGAGTTTGTTTGATTTGCGTTTGATCGATTATGCATTGGTTTGGACCTGCCGATGACAGAGAAGCCGAACAAGCGGGGACATGGCGGACTCCCGAGCGTAGGCAAGGGAAGGTAGAAAAAAGTGTTGTGAGACTCGGACTCCCAATCCTAGGGAAGGGCAGACAGAAAGATAGATAAAAAAAGGTTGATTGATAGAAATTTTCGTGTTTTATTATTATATGTGTTTTGCACTTGGACGTGTGCTCCTTGGTGGCCGACGGCCGGTTCTTGCTACATGCAGTGAAAAGAATTTGCACGGTGCTTTGCATGTGCCTAAATATAGCATGGGCCCGCAGCTTGTGTTAATTAAAGAAATGCAAAGCATGGAGTCTGCTGCTGGCCCGCTCGACAAGGTCCAGCCTGCAACGCTGGTTGTTGGGCTTTGCACCGAGCTGGCCCAGGCGGGTGCACGTTGCTGGTGGTGATGGTCCAGGCGCCCACGATGCTCTGGTCCGTTCGATGACAGAAAGAAAAGTGGGACTGGAAGGCGTATATGTGTCGGACTCTGATTTGATTTGGAGGGCAGGTAGTGTTGTAATATATAGAGATTCAAAGGTTCAGGATTAATTGCATTGCATGCACGCGCGTCATCCAGTCACCGGCCGGCAATGCTTGGTGTTTGATTAATTGCACCGCACCGTTGAGGGTCGAGTCAAGTCCAAGCCACTCTAGTACGTACCAGCGGCGTCCCGGCAAAATAGGAGGCCCAGTTCAAAGCACCAAGTGGGGCCTAATATTTAGTAAAAAAAAAAGAAACTAATAATAAATATCGATAATATATTACTTATATCACAAAGTATAGCATCATAACCAAGAACTATACCTGCTGTATAACTATGACTTGCAAGTTGGAACAATTATTACACTAGACGATAATGCACAAAAGATTAACTAACTAAAATAGAGACGGGCTGAGTGAGCATGGAATTTACCAGGCGATCCGTCTCGGACGATCAGCGATACGGGGCTAGATGGTTACGTAGGAATCGCCGCCGCCGGAACCGGGGAAGTCGATCCGTCCGGACTCCAGTCTCGAGCGAAGGCTGAATGAGAAAATTTGAATGGTTACGGTAGTGGTAGGAATCGCCGCCAACGGCCTCTGGAAGGGCAAGGGCGATCGTGCCTTGCAGTTGGACTAGCAGGCCACATTTTGGGCTCAACAATATAGGTTTGAGTAGTTTTCTAAATGAAACAAAACCCAAAGTTATTATATATACCTAGCATACTTAGTAAATTTTGAGGCCCATAGTTTTTGGAGGCCCTGTTCGATCGCCCAGCCCGCACGGGCCCAAGGGCGCCCCTGGTATGTACAGTAGTAAGCCACTCTAATGCGTGACGGTAGTAGAGTCTTTCCTTTTGTTGCTATCATGATCTCTCTGCTCTCGATCTGCTTGCTGGGGGGAATCTTTTTTGCTAATTTGGCGAGTTTTTTAAACTAATTACAAGATTAACACGGGTTAATTTCTTTTTCAAGAATAGCACATTTGGTGGCGCCTTTGCCAAAGGCGCCTCAATTGTACAGCGAGGCGCCATGCATGGCGGCGCCTCAATCGCCACGGTGTCGGCCGCTGCGGCGGCTTCGGGCGGCGTGGCTAGCCTTGAGGCGCCATTGGCGAAAGCGCCGCGAGTGTTCGGCTTCGGCGGCGCCGGTGGCAAAGGCGCTGAAGCCCCACCCTTCACCAGCGCCCGCGGCTCCCTTCCCCTCCCTCCTCCCGGTCTCTTCTCTCTGCCGCGGCGCCGTGCTTAGGGTTAAGGTTTGGGCGCGCCGCCGCCGCCGCCGGAAGCCGCCGTAAGGTCATAAGGTTAACCACATGGTTCGACAAATTACACGGACATAAGGTTAACCACATGGTTCGACAAATTAGCATAAGGTTACAATAGTTCACGACATAGTTCAACATGGATCGATACGTAGCAAATAGATAAGACAACATTCTTCACTACATATTGGCATGCAAGTATCAATTCACCGATCAACATCAGGAATCTGAAGCATAGCCTGGTAGCAAGTCTTCGTCTGAATCACTCTCCTCCACAAGAACCTCATTGCTTCGACTAGTCCCCTTTGCTCCACCCTGGGCTGCCTTCTTCGCCTCAATCTCATCGGCTAGTTGAGAAGCTTGGGACCATCACTCTTCATCTTCTTGCATTTGCGTCTTCTTCGCCTCCTCATCTTGCATTTGCGTCGTCTTCGCCTCATAAATCTCATCAGCTACTTGCATCGCTTGGGACCAGAAGTCATGATCATTTTCCTACACATCAACGACATGGACACTGTCGTCCACTTTTTTGAACCACGACGGGGGACGGTGTCATCTGGACAATGTGCTCTGCGCACGGCGGCACAACGGCGGGCATGCAATATCCGATTTGTTGCCGTCCTCACGGGAACTGTGTCCTCCCGCACGTGAGCCACCACGGGGACTATGTCCTCACGCACATTGCCCACCACGGGGATGGCATCCTCCGCACATTGGGCACCACGGGGACTTGGTCTCCCTTATTCCTCCTCCGCTCTTCGCGTCGCTCCTTTAGCTTCTTCTTGTAAATATTAATCCCTTTCTCATATTGTTCAAATTTGTTGGCGCATAACTCCCAAGCTACTTGGGGCATGCTCACTTTGCTCCCGCCTACGGATGAGTAGGTACTCTTTGACAAGCCGATCACCATCTTCCATCTCGTTCTTGGCCTTGCATGTCTCGAGGAACTCCCTCTTGCTATAAAAAGACTCCCACAAACATTTTCTAGTGTTACGTTAAAAGCGAAAACAACTCATATGAGTTAGGGAACATAAGGCATGATATTGCCTACAATGCATGAAGCAACCAACCTCATCATAATCCACCATATGGCCACAAAAATATCCTATTCCCAACTCGCAAGAGTCGGACCGTAGTTGGCGGGAACACCACATGGGCACTTGGCGGCCTCTTGCTCGGTACTTTCAACCCGGCCTCGGCGAGGGCTATAAGCTCGTTCAATCTTGAAAAGTCACCGTCATCATCCATGTTTTGGGCCTCCTTGTTGTTCAACTCGGCCCGCCGGCGTGCGTTTGTCAATTTCTTCGAGTGGCCTTCTTTTGTGCTTCCTCCACCACACTCGAATGTGCGCCGCTCTGTACTCGTCCACAACTTAAAACCACACGGTCCTCTAATCTCGTGAACAAAAACATTCAAATATGATTCCACATAATTTAAAATGAGAGAGCATATCATTAGGATTGTGCTATTTGAACACTTACTCAAACGTAGACCATCCTCAAGGTCTTTGATGGCCTTGTACTCTTGTTCCACCTCCTTCCTTTTCTGTACAATGCATCTTCCTCTTCCTTCTTTTTCTTTCTTCTTTCATGGTCCAAATTCTCTCGGCTTTTCACACCCATCTCGCAGGCAACCCTATTTTGCTCACGCTGCGGCTCGACAATGTAATGCGAGTCAACAAGCCGACTACCCCAACGCATCTTACGGTCCATGGCTTTATGAGCCAAGATCTGGCGCTTCACCTTTTCCTCTCCTCGTAACTCTCCCACTTGCATTTCCGGTGCTACGTTAAAGATAAGAAATCAACAAGTGTTAGCGAAAATATTGTGTGATGTCATTGTCGGATGCGGGGGGTAAGCGACCAACCTCAACATAGTCGTCCATATGCCGCACCCGGTAGCCTATGCCAAGCTCCGAAGGAACAAGACCGTAGTTAAGCTTTAACATCACATTTGCATAACACGGGGTTCGTACTCCTAGGCTTTATTACCCTCTTCCTCTTCTTGTGCGTTTTACGGATCGGGCCAAAGAGACTTGGGACCCCATAGGTGCTCTACGAAATGACACTTCGCAATCCGGGGATTCGGTCGCTCTTGTTCCCACCACGAAAATTCATCCCATTTGTCTACCACGGCATAATCTCGCAATGGTATCGTGGTGGCGATTCTAGTCGTCGATTTGTCCGGTACTCCTTGTCGAAATCACTCATTGGTGGAGGGTTAGGGGAGGTGGAACCCATCGCTTGAAGCGCTCATGTGCAAATCGGTAGTTGTACTCGTTTTTTGAACATGAGGTACCTTGGGTCAAACTTATCGGGCCCGTCAATCCTTTGGAAAAAGAAGCATCTTTCAATGTCCTCCTACAAAACATAATTTCATCAAACTTGGTACTTAGCCGATAGTAACAAAAGAAAGCAGACAATATCGACAAATACTTATTAAAGCATATGAGCCGCACTCGTAGAAGCAGCGTCGGTGTCTCGGATGCCTGGGATCGGGAAACAACGGCACGCAAACCACAATCACAGCTAGGGATTTGGGAGTTCAGGAGGGACGTCGGCATCCTTGCAAGACCTATCGGGGTACAATTCGGGAGGGCGACCTTTTCGTCCCCCACTTCAATTTCCGATAGTCATACTCCATGCTAGTAAGAAAAATTGGGGACAATTTAGCAAAGTAACCATACACCCCAAACAATAAATAAATAAATTAATCATATGGTGCACCACTAAAAATCACTAACCCTAACTTGTAAATCCAAATGGAACTAAACAAATATGAAACTAAACCTTGAATCCACAAGGAACTAATCTAATTCTCCTAAATATAAATCCCCATAGCTCAACCAAAAACATTCTTAAACCAAACCCTAGCCACCAACCCACCATCCTCAATCCACCCGTGAAAATGAAGGAAGAGAGGAGCAATACCTTCACCGGAGCAAAGGACGGAGGAGGATTCGAAGGGGAAGCCGGGGAGGGTAAATCGGGCGGCGGCGTCGCCCTCCCTTCGCCTTCTTCATTTGGGCGGCCGGAGAGTGAGGGAGGTTGGGGTTGAGGAAGCCGGCCGCGGCCCTGCTCGCATTTCGCCCTTGAGGCGCCTTTGCCAATGGCGCCTCAGGGAGGAGCTGAGGCGCCTTTGCATGTGGCGCCTCAAGGGCGCCCACGTCGGCGGTCTTGAGGCGCCGTGGCGGCCTTGGCGCCGCCATGCATGGCGCCTCGGTGTGGAATTGAGGCGCCTTTGGCAAAGGCGCCACCAAATGTGCTATTCTTGGAAAAAGAAATCAACCCGTGTTAATCTTATAATTAGTTTAAAAAAACTGTCAAATTAGCAAAAAGATTCGCTGGGGGGCACGAGTAGCAAGCAGATAATAAAATGATGACGATTACATACCCATTAGTGCAGACACTTGAATATCACACATAACACATGCAAAGTTCAAGGACCAACTGGTGCAATCCACACATGATAGACCAAATTAAAGATGGTATTTAAAACAGCAGGACACACGACAAACTTGTTTTTTGACCAACCTATATAACTAACTTATCCGTTCATACAGCATGAAAGTAGAGACATAAGATAGATAAATAGCTTCTTCGAAAGAAGCCTTTCTTCAGTTTTGACGATTTAGATGAACTATCGGCAGACGTACTGACTCATGGACATTCCATATCCTTTCTCTTCCTGCAATAAATAAATACTGTGGTGAATTAAAAATGAACTAGATGGACAGCAGCAATATTCAAATATGAAACCAGCAGAATCAAAATATATTTGAGTTAGGACAAGACGAATATTTCCGTACCTTGATAAATGGCAGAACTTGAGGAACTCACAAGAGCGGAAGGGCAAGGGAGCAGGACTCAAGCGGTTTGATTTGATCAAGTCAGAGTTGTCGATTTGAAGGTCCACTTCAGTGAAGTCATTGAGATCCATATACAAATAACATGAATCCACAGATTTGGTGCTCATGTCAATGGAAAGCACCCACATCTTCTCCAAGGCACGTCCAAACTCAACATAAAGAAAGTGCACTACATGTGGCCTCTCCAAGTCGACGCGAGGGAAAATGGAGATGCCGCCGAATGGGAGGTAGTGGCCACGGAGCTCATCAGCTGCGATAGTGTAATCCTCCTCCCAGTCTCTGCCGCCATTATCGCCTAAGATGAGAGTGTGGCACGTGATGGTGAAGGTAGCGCCGGGTTTGAGCGCTGCATAGACCCGGCCATGATCAGTGCGGGTGACATTGACGAACTTGAGCAAACGGCCGTGGTCAACGACGGAAACATCACTGTAATAGAAGTTGCTTGTGGTTTTGTAGGGGGTGCTGGTGCAAGGGGGAGGAAACCAAAGGAAGGAGATGGTATTACTGGACACGTCGTAGAAGAGGATGCCAGCTTGTCGGTAGTCGATCCAGCACAGCCATCGTTGGAAAGCGATGGTGCCGCCGGTCTGCCAGCGGGAGAGTTTCAAGAGATCATCACAGTCAGTGGACAGGATTGGTACACGCATGTTGGCCCATTGGCCACCAAGCTGATCTTGATCACCAGTGAAGGAAGAGCGCAGCAAGCATATGTCAGCAAAAGCACTGGTGTGGCGGCCGTAATGGGTGGCTACCAAAACAGTGAGATCTGCCACCACGAACTCCTCATCTCTGTCTCCGCACCATAGGCCCAAGGATCCGAGCGGCAGCAGGCGGGGTGTGTTGGAAGCAGGTCGACTGCGAGGACGCAGGCGGTCACCGCCACGGGAATAATCAATCTCTGGCGCAGTACACGAAGGGAGCAGTTTAAGCAGGCATGAGGAAGGGTTCTTCTCGTTGGCTCTGAAGATGAAGAAGTCCTGCACAACTTGAGAGGAGGTGACGATGAGCAGGGCAACATGGCGGTGGGTCGCCAGCACGTGTAAGGGCTCCTCCAGGTCGGGATGCGGAAAGCCCGGCATGTGCGCGTAGAGGCGAGAGATGCGCGGGGATGGACGACGGAGAAGGCGATGCTGAAGTCGGCGCCCCAGGAGGTGGTGGCGGAGGCCCTGACGGGCGCCGTGCTTCCGTCCGGGAAGGAATCCTTGTCGTCCCGGCGGAAGACGTAGGGCTCCAGAAGCGCCCACTCGGGGAACCCCTCAGCGGCAGGGGCGGCGGCGGACATGGCAACCTGCAGACCGGAAAATAAAATTACAAGGGCCAGGGGTTTATAGGGTGATGATGTGCCTTACCGACGAAGACCTTGGAGACCCGCGGCCGGCAAGCCGAGCGGCGGCGGCGGCGGACGTACTCACCAAATAAGATCGAACTCGCAAGAACCGGATGGAATTGTGTCGATCGCCTTGACCAAGCCCCCAAACCGGACGGACCGTCGGCGGGCCTTTGCATTGTCCCGGCCCAAACCTCTATATGTTTTTTTTTTTTTACTTCCGCTTCTTTCTCCCTTCCACTCGTGCGCGCGCGACCGGGTAAACATGTAGTCGATGGTAGGGCGGTCCGGTGGGGACGCTACCCATCGGGGTTCAAATCCCGGTGCTTCGCATCTTTTTTGGGATTTTCCGGGATTTACCGGCGTTGTGCATTAAGTGGTAAGCGCCGTTCCGTCGGCCGACGACGGCGCCTATGGTGACTTCGAGAATCTCCGGATCTGCCGGCCGCCCAGTCCCCGGAGGTGCTTATAGGGGTAGGGTTTGACGTGCGTGTGTTCATAGAGGTGAGTGTGCGTGCGTGTTGTGAGTGTCTGCGTTGTACTGTGTAATTTTAAAAAAAAAAAAACTCGTGCGCGCGCGACTCCTTCCGAGCTCCGGAGCGCCGTTTTCTCTCGATCCCATTCCGGCTCGTCCCCTTCCTCCTCTAGCCCTCCACATCGCCGGCGTCGGCCCTCCTCCCCGCCAGAGGCACGCGCCAGCGCCGGTCCTCCTGCACAAACGCCAGCTCCGATCCGCCTCCTCCCATTCCCCAATCCGCGCCCAAAACCTACCCCTCACCAGTCGCCGCCCATGGAGGCTGCGGCCACCGCCAAAAAGCGCAAACCCGACCTAATCAAGGGCCAAGAACCACTGGGGAGTGGCAATGGCGTGGGGGAAAGCAGTCTAGACCTCATCAGCCGGCTCCCCGATGAGGTTCTGGGCTCAGTCGTCTCCCTCCTCCCCACCAAGGACGGCGCCCGCACGCAGGCCGTCTCCCGCCGGTGGCATCCTCTCTGGCGCGCCGCGCCTCTCAACCTATGTGCCGACAGCGACCTCAGCCCCCAGGACCGGAAGCGAGTCGCCCTCGTCCCCAAGATCCTCTCTGAGCACCCGGGCCCCGCCCGCCGCTTCGCCCTCCCCGGAATCCGCCTCCGTGACCGCGCCATTATTGACGGCTGGTTGTGCTCCCAGGCCCTCACCGGCCTCCAGGAGATCGAGTTTGGCTACTGGATCAACAAGCCGCAGCAGCCCTACCCGCTACCGCCATCTGTGTTCGGTTTTGCACCCACCCTCTGCGTCGCCAGCATCGGCAACTGTGACTTCCCCAGAGAGATGGCGCCATCGCTCCAGTTTCCCTGCCTCAAGCAGCTCTCCCTGTGTTGCGTCTTCGTGTTGGAAGATGTTCTTCACAGCCTGCTCTGTGCTTGCCCTGTTGTTGAAAGCCTTTTGCTGGAGGGAATTGTCGGCACTAGTTGCCTTCGCATTAACTCGACCACTCTAAGGAGCATTGGCATCCGTGTTTCTTCTTGCTATAGGTCATCAGAAAATTATATGGAACTCCGAGATCTTATTATAGAAGATGCTCCTTGCCTTGAGAGATTGTTCCCACTTTACCCGAGCGTTGGTCCCTTAACAATAAGGGTCGTTGGGGCACCAAAATTAGAGATATTTGGCTTTCTGCCCAGTGGGATCACTAAGCTCGAAGTTGGAACCACTGTTTTTCAGGTAGCAGCAGCCTTCAATTCTTACATCTTGAACTCTGGATTAATATTTGCTAGTGACTAATTGTGATGTCCTGTTTGTTGTCCAGAAAATGATTGCACAAAGCTTGACGACCTCGATGCGCACTGTAAAGGTTTTGGCCCTTTGCACTTTGGGGCCTAATTTGGACTTAGTTGTTGACTTCCTCAAGTGTTTCCCCTGCGTGCAGAAGCTGTATATCTTGGTGAGTATTTATCTTTGTCTCTTTGCTTGCTTCATGTGCCAATATGAGCAATTCAGACTGAATGTAATCTATTGAGCTCCTGTGTGACATTGCCGAATGCGTAGTAACTGCTTTCATATTGTTTTCTCTCTTTTTGTCCAGTCTGACCTACGGAAGAGTTGGAAAAATAATCGGAGCTATGATCCACTGGACCCAATTGAATGCCTTGAGTCTCATCTTAGACAAGTGGTCATGATATATTATAGCGGCATGAGACCTGATGTTGACTTTGCCAAGTTTTTTTGTCTTGAATGCAAAAGTCCTAAAGAAAATGGTATTTGGATCTGAGAACTACGGTAATGATACATGGATGGCTAATCAAGACAGACAGCTTCAGCTGGACAACAGAGCTTCTCAAGGTGCTCAATTTGAATTCAGAACATGTTTGGCTTTGGCTTCACCCATGTTCAAGAACCGCACACATGATTTGTGGATGGATGATCCCTTTGACAGCACTTCTGCAAATGTTGCATGAAGATTCGATACACATTCAGATTTTTTTTTTTTTTTTTTTTTTTATCATAGCCTTTAAAGTTTTGCTTTGCAGTGTTTGGCATACTCTTACTAAAGTTAATTCGGAACTGTGATCCCTCTATTGAAGTTGCGAGCAGTATCAAGATGTTGTATGCAGTATGTGTAAATTCGTTTGCAACAGCTAACTTTGCATGCCTGTTTGCGTCTTTTAGAGCAACAGATATACTGTTTTTATGTGGCAATAACCTCAATTCTTGTCCTTGCTTACAAAACCATATGTGAATTTCTTCTGTTGGTTTTCATTTATCTACATTCTTGTTTTTTTTTTTTTGTCTACACAAAAGTTTTCCATGTCTGCACTTCTAATTAATTTTTTTGTCTACACAATAGATTTCCATGTCAGCACTTCTAATTAATTACATTAGATTTCATTGACCTTATTTACAGAAGATATATAAGTTTGGGGAAAAGTAAGACTTGTTCTTTTTATTAATTGCCACAACATATCTATGGATGTTGCCTATAGATGAATGGTGATTTATAAGATTCTTAGAATTTCAGATCAACATAACTGAAATAAATTAGCGTCAATCAGAAATGTCTATTATCTTCAAATCGAAGATAAGTGTTGCCTTTATGGGTTATGGCTTTAAAATTGAAGGATATAGTTACTACATGTGCTGTCTGCATTCATAAATCGCTGGCAAAGTTTGAAGTTTCAACTTGATGATGGGTGGATAGTATACGGCCACAAATAACTATGTATCAACATTATCTAACTGAAGAAGTTTCTAATCGAATAAGGTTTCCGAGTAAAAACACTAAAATCACGCTCGTGCACTGCTTAAAAAATTCAGAAAAGAAGCAAAACATATAAAATGTGTCTAATACCATACAATGCTGGTCAAAATCTGATGCACAAAATCATCAGAATTTGATGCCCCATACAGTTAATGTGATATATCCAGGAGACAAAATATGTTTTCTATCTCCCAAGAAGACGGCGAGCTCGAGTGTTTGCTCCCTTGACCCTGGAGTTCAGCTCCTCATAATCCTTCTCTGCCTCGCGCATTGCTTTTGTTTGCCTGAATCAATCCAACAAAAATAAAGGGGACATGTTATACCCACAGCTAATAGTTGCATAAAGGCTACAGCTCGAACAAACAATACTCCAAATTAATAATGTAATTTAATAACTAACGAAATTGCCATCAGCATTCAAACTGTCAGATAGTAATTTCTTTTTTGGAAGTCATAGATACTTTCTTGAGAAGTATTCTTCACTGCTTCATCAGCATTCAAACTGTCAGATACTTTCTTTTTGGAAGTCATGGATCGCCTTGACCAAGCCCCCAAAACCGGACGGACCGCCGACGGGCCTTTGCATTGTCCCGGCCCAAACCTCTTTTTTTTTTTTTCTTCCGCTTCTTTCTCCCTTCCACTCGTGCGCGCGCGACTCCTTCCGAGCGCCGTTTTCTCTGGATCCCATTCCGCAGGGTCACGGACGGACGCGGGAGCGACGGCCACATTCCCGCGCGGCCGCGCCGGACTCTCGCCGTCCCACGCCCGGTGTCCGGCGTCCCCCGCCGCCGCCGCCGCCGCCGCGGGCCTTGCCCGTGGCCGTCTGCCACCCGCGCGCCCGTGACCCTGCTGAATCGTGTGTCCGGCAGCTTCCTGCAACGCGACCCTGCTGGCCTCGCTCGTCGCCGTCGGCCACCTCGTTCGATCGTCGCCTCCACTCCAACAGCATCCCGCCGGCCTCCTCACGTGTCGCCGCCCACCCGTGGTGCTGCCGCGCCGCCGTGGGAGACGATTCCCCTGCTGACGACCACCAAATCTCAGTAAGGGTTTTCTTTTCTTTGGTATTTTATTTACTAATGCAAAAATGGAACCAAGTCATAAACAAGAATGCTTCCAAATTTTAGATTTATTTTACCAAGAAAGGTTAATTTCCTTGATTTCATTATAGGGTCTGAGTCGTGAGAGTTTAGAATCTGACTTGTGGAAGGGGATGGCAGAAGCTGATAAGAATGTACCTAAAATTGCCTTGAGGTTCAGAAATCCCAATGAGGCTTGGCTATTCTGGGTGGCCTATGGTGGCCGTACAGGCTTTGATGTGAGAAAAAGGTTCTCCAATAAAAGCAAATTTGATCGTCGAGTCACTTCGTGCAGATATGTATGTGCCAATGAAGGTTATCGAAGGAATGGGCAAACTGATTGCAAAGCTCGGATGACTCTTTCATTGGATAGAGAGAAAGGAGATTACAAAGTCACAGACCTTATGCTTGAACACAACCACTTGCTTCACTTGCCAGAAACTCGACACTTGATGGCATCACAAAGGAAGATTTCAGAATTGCAAGCTTTTGAAATTGAGACTGCTGATGATTCTGGAATCAGGCCAAAAGCTGCACATGAGTTGGCTATTCGTCAAGTTGGTGGATCCCTCAACCTTAGCTACACTTGTCGTGACCGCAAAAATTATTTGAAGACCAAGCGACAGGGAGAGTGGCACCAGTCGCCGCCCATGGAGGCTGCAACCACCGCCAAAAGGCGCAAACCCGACCTAATCAAGGGCCAAGAAGCACTGGGGAGTGACAATGGCGTGGGGAAAGCAGTCTAGACCTCATCAGCCGGCTCCCCGATGAGGTTCTGGGCTCAGTCGTCTCCCCTCCTCCCCACCAAGGACGGCGCCCGCACGCAGGCCGTCTCCCGCCGGTGGCGTCCTCTCTGGCGCGCCGCGCCTCTCAACCTATGTGCCGACAGCGACCTCAGCTCCCAGGACCGGAAGCGAGTCGCCCTCGTCTCCAAGATCCTCTCCGACCACCCGGGCCCCGCCCGCCGCTTCGCCCTCCCCGGAATCCGCCTCCGTGACTGCTACTCTATGGATGGCTGGTTTCGCTCCCAGGCCCTCAGCGGCCTTCAGGAGATCGAGTTTCGCTCTGAGATCAAGAAGCGGCAGCTGCCCTACCCGCTACCGCCATCTGTGTTCGGTTTCGCACCCACCCTCTGCGTCGCCAGCATTGGCAACTGTGAGTTCCCCAGAGAGATGGCGCCATTGCTCCAGTTTCCCTGCCTCAAGCAGCTCTCCCTGTGTTGTGTCTTTGTGTTGGAAGATGTTCTTCACAGCCTGCTCTGTGCTTGCCCTGTTGTTGAAAGCCTTTTTTTGCTGGAGGGAATTGTCGGCATTGGTTGCCTCCGCATTAACTCGCACAGTCTAAGGAGCATTGGCATCCGTGTTTCCTCTTGCTATACGATGTTAGAAAATCATATGGAACTTCGAGATCTTATTATAGAAGATGCCCCGTGCCTTGAAAGATTGTTCCCACTTTACCCGAGCCTTGGTCCCTTAACAATAAGGGTCGTGGGGGCACCAAAATTAGAGATATTTGGCTTTCTATCCAGTGGGATCACTAAGCTCGAACTTGGAACCACTGTTTTTCAGGTAGTAGCAGCCTTCAATTCTTACATCTTGTACTCTGGATTTATATTTGCTTGTGACTAATTGTGATGTCTCCTGTTTGTTGTCCAGAAAATGTTTGCACAAAGCTTGACGACCTCGATGCGCACTGTAAAGGTTTTGGCCCTTCACACTTTGGGGCCTAATTTGGACTTAGTTGTTGACTTCCTCAAGTGTTTCCCCTGCGTGCAGAAGCTGTATATCGTAGTGAGTATTTATCTTTGTCTCTTTGCTTGCTTCATGTGCCAATATGAGCAATTCAGACAGAACGTAATCTAGTGAGCTGCTGTGTGACATTGCCGAATGCGCAGTAACTGCTTTCATATTGTTTTCTCTTTTTTTATCCAGTCTGACCTACAGAGGAGTTGCAAAAATAATTGGAGCTATGATCCACTGGACCCAATTGAATGCCTTGAGTCTCATCTTAGACAAGTGGTCATGATATATTATAAGGGCTTGAGACCTGAACTTGACTTTGCCAAGTTCTTTGTCTTGAATGCAAAAGTCCTAAAGAAAATGGTATTTGAATCTGAGAACTACGGTAATGATAAGTGGATGGCTAATCAACACAGACAGCTTCAACTGGACAACAGAGCTTCTCAAGGTGCTCAATTTGAACTCAGAACAAGTTTGGCTTCACCCATGTTCAAGAACCGCACACATGATTTGTGGATGGATGATCCCTTTGATAGCACTTATGCAGATGCTGCATGAAAATTCGATGCACATTCAAAATATTCTCTTATCATAGCCTTTAATTTGTCGCTTTGCAGTGTTTGGCGTACTCTTACTAAAGTTAGTTCGAACTGTGATCACTCTATTGAAGTTCTTGAGCAGTATCAGTATGTTGTATGTGTAAATTTGTTGCAACAGCTAACTTTTGCATGCCCGTTTTCATCTTTTGGAGCAACAGATGTACTGCTTTTATGTGGCAATAACCTCAATTCTTGTCCTTGCAATTGTTTGCTTACAAAACCATATGTGAATTTCTGGTGTTGGTTTTCATTTATCTGTATTCTTACAAAACCGCACACACGGATTTTTTTTTTTTTTTTTGTCTATACAAAAGTTTGCCGTGTCAGCACTTCTAATTAATTAGATTAGAATTCATTGACCTTATTTACAGAAGATATAGAAGTTTGGGGAGAAGAAAGACCTGTTTTTTTATTAATCACTTCTAATTAATTAGATTAGAATTCATTGACCTTATTTACAGAAGATATAGAAGTTTGGGGAAAAGAAAGACCTGTTTTTTTTATTAATTCCCACAACATATCTACGGGTGTTGCCTGTAGATGAAGGGTGGTTTATAAGATTCTTAGAATTTCAGATCAACATAACTGGAATAAATTAGCATCAATCAGAAATATCTATTACCGTCAGCCAATATAAGTGTTGCCTTTATGGCTTTAAAATTTAAGGATATATATACTACATATGTTGTCTGCATTCATAAATCGCTGGCAAAGTTTGAAGTTTCTACTTGATGGCGTGGAGAGTATACGGCCACAAATAACTATGTATCAGCATTATGTAACTGAAAAGAAGAAGTTTCTAATCAGAGAAGGTTTCTGAGTAAAACCGCAGAAATCCTACGACTTGTGCACTGCTTGAAAATTTCAGAAAAAAGAAGAAGCAAAACATATAAAATGTGTATAATACCATACACGCCGACATGTCCACAGTTACAATGCTGGTCAAAGTCTGATGCACGAAATCATCAGAATTTGATGCCCCATAGAGTTAATGTTATATATCCAGCAGACAAGAATATATGTTTTTTCTATCTCCCAAGAAGACGGCGAGCTCGAGTGTTTGCTCCCTTGACCCTGAAGTTCAGCTCGTCATAATCCTTCTCTGCCTCGCCCATTGCTTTTGTTTGCCTGAATCAATCCAACAAACATAAAGAGGACGTGTCATGCTCACAGCTAATATTTGCATAAAGGCTGAGCAACAATACTCCAAATTAATACTGTGATTTAATAAGTAACGAAATTGCCATCAGCATTCAAACTGTCAGATAGTAATTTCTTTTTGGAAGTGGTAGATACTTTCTTGAGAAAAATTCTTCACTGTTTATATATTAATATAATGAAAAGAGTCAAAGACAATGGAAGAAACATATACTGGTTATTATACATTAAAAAACATGTAATTCAATATGACAACAACATGAAGACAAAGAAATGAATTACTGACCACAAATCAGTCTAAAAGATAGGAAAATGTGCTGTTACCTCTCTATCTCAGAGCCCATGTCAATGGCCATCCCTTTCAGGTCGTTCAGTATGTCGCTTAGATTAGATAGATCATCATCCTGCTTTGCCTTCTCCATCTACAAAAGAAACAACCAGATGATTAAGGAATACACATGTTTGACATCAGACGCATTAAGATTCCATCATGTGCGGGAGATGCATTAGGTTCACAAGTGTCTACAGTACCTCAACTTTCTCAAGTGCTGATGAGGGTTCAGACCGGAATTGGCGTGCATTTGATGGACGTGGATGATCTGCCAATCCTAGTTTCTGCCTTTGCTCCAAATGACTGCCCTTCCTTATGAAGGAATCATCTGCATATCATTGTGTCTTTTCAGTCATGAACAGCGCAACATAACCAATAGCAAGCAGTACAAGTTTCTTTAGGCATCATGCAGTCCAGTTTTTAAGAAAATTACCTCTAGTTAGCATAGGACCCCTGATTGCGCCATTCTTCTTTGGCTTCCACTTTTTGGAAAATAGTCCTCCAAGATCACCCAATAGCTTCTCGCTCTGAAGAATTATGTCAAAAAAGATAGACCATATTCAGCGCCTGTCACTAACATGTAAGCAATGTGCAAAGGAGCACACACACTTGCAACATGCACTTACAAACTTACAGCCCATAGTATCAACTAACAAGCATGTCATTGTTAGTACTTCCAGGTTTTAACCCCCTCCCCCCTCTAGAAACTAGTAGTTGTAAGTTATTAGCCAGAATGCCTGCAGATTTCAGGAACTGTCCAATTCTGGTTTGAATTGAGAGTGCTGTGATTATCCAATTCTGGTTTGAATTGAGAATGCTGTGATTATCTTCCTACTTGAGCAGAATTTAGGCTGAGTAGTATAAGAATTTTGTCATCCTGGTTAGTCATGTGCAAATGGAGCACCATAATAAACAAACTTGTAGAAATGTTGTCGATTGCAGGTTTAAATTCCCCCGTGTAAATTAGTCAGTTAAGCACCACCTGTTGATGGATTTGAGGATTTCTGAAACCGTCTGGATTTAGTAGAACACCCTCTGTAAATTAGACAGTTAGCAGCCCCTGTTGATGGATTTCTGAAACTGTCTTGATTTGGAAGAACAGTGACTACCGCCACACGACAATTCTTGAGGCGAGCTAGCAGTAGAAACAATGAGCAAATTGAAGAGAAGAAATTGGTTTACCCTGGAGAGATCCTGGTCGATGTCGACGGCCATCATGTGGGTGCGGTGGATCTGCTGCCCCTGCTGGTGGACGGTGACGAGCGTCTTGGACGCGGTCTCCCGCGTCTCCTCGGCGATCCTGAGCAGCCCCTGGGTCCGGCGCGTGGTCTCCTCGGCCTTGTACGCCGCGTACCCCTCCAGCTCCTGCACGGACTGGCTCTCGATGCCGCCGGCGTCGCGGAAGTCGTTCCGGTAGTGATGGCTGCTCCTCCACGGCGCCGCCGCCGAGGAGGACGACGAGGAGGAGAAGAGCCCCGGCCCTGTCGCCGCTGCCGGCGCCGGCGCTGAGAGAGAGGAGGAGCCGCCCCGCTGTTGTTCGTCCGGGGAGGCACGGAGGAGGCCTGCGCCGACCGCCGCTGTTGCGGCTTGTCGTCGTCGGAGTCGGAATCGAACGGGTTCGTGGGCTTCTTCTTGGGCGCGAAGAAGGATCGCTTCCCGCCGCTGCTCATGATGGCTGCTGCTGATGGAGTACTACTGCTGCCGCGGCGATCGGGATTCGGCAAGAACTCAACCGTTCAACTGTATTGAGGAACCGGATTTATTACATACAATTTCAAGGACCGACTCCCATGAACTGAAATGAAATTCTCTCACGATATAAATAAAATAAACAAAGACAGAAAGAAAGCGCCGAGCACCTGTGCGAACGGACGAACGAAGGTAGAGGAGATCGAGGTGGGGGATCGGCGGCTGGGAAACGGGCAACGAACTGCGGCACGGCCGGAGGATGAGGAAGAGTTGGAGGCGCCGCTGGGAATATAACAGTTATGCGAAGACGACGAAGAGCGATATACCCTGCCTCTGCCCGCCCGCTGCCCTGGTCGTGGGGATTGGGCAGCACAGGACGACACGGTCGCTGCTGGATGTCATGTCGATGGCGTGCGCGCTGACAGGACCTCGCACGGATCGCCCCTGCGCGCCCGGCGGCATCCCTCCCACCATTTCCGTCCGGTTTCCTTTCTCGCGCACACGCGCTTCTTGTTCGGAAAAATTATGAGGTGGCTTCTTTGGTGAAAGGTGCGTGGCGACTTTTTTTCCTCGTCAAGGACGCGGCGGGCGGCGGCCAGGTCAAGGGCGGCCGGCATTGGTGAATGGTGATGGCGCTGGGAAAGCAGCTGACGTGCGTGCTTTCTTGCTGTGCTTTGCTTACCAGAATTGGGGTTGCTTACCGCTGAGTTAATTGTGGCCTTGTGTGTTCCACTAGGTTTATTTTTGTACCATGCGTTGTATAACGGGAATAAAATAAAAGGAGTTCAACGCGACTAGAAGAGCATGAAGAATGAAGAATATATATAAATATATAGTTTGATAGTTTCTTAGCAGTGACATGTTTTGTTTTTGTAAGCACCAATCGTTTTCACACATGACGAGTATTCTAGAAATTAAAATGTCGTACATTCATTTTCGATTTAACTTGCTTGTCATAGCAGTACACATGTAACATGTCTTATGTATGCAATTAATTATGTCAATCAAAACATCTAAACAATGAGTTGTTGAAATCTCAACAATATTTAAGAAATGGGCATAGGGGTGTATGACGATCTTGAAGTTGAAATAGTCACGGGAAATAGTGAAATGAATGAAAAGGTACGAACATTCAATCAGGTCATAGATAAAAAAATTCGATTGGTAAAAATGTTCTTTCATTCCAATGTTTCATTAATAAATATATACAAACCAAAATTCATTTTTTACCTCTTAAACCATAGAAGGAAGGCGAGCTAAACAGGCCCTTAAATCGCATATCATTGGCAGTTGACCATTTCCATTGGCATCTTATCCGACACAGTTGACCATATTGTAGATATTTGTATATTTGAGTAAAGAGATTTGAGCCTCCAACATTTGCGGACACAAATGGAGACCTTATTGATGCAAGATTGTTGCTCCCGGATCATAAAAAGATAGGATAAAAAAATAAGAGGACCAAAGATATGCGAGGGCTTGTTCATTAAATTGCTGGAGTTATTCAGCACACTAGTATAGAAGCATAAAAGAGATTACTATATATCGTTCGATAACCATATAGCACGGCATTACATTTTTCTGTGTCTATCATATTCAACCTTTCTATGAAATCTCATAAAACCATCTCCGACGATTACAGTACACGACAAAAAACAGGCACCTTTACATACTTTAATTAACTATATAGATTAATACTAATACTGTCTTTCTAGTATAGACGAACATGTAATGAACAAGCCCTCCAATGAGCAGGCATACATAATTCGCTACATAAATACTGTGCAGGTTGCTCTGTTCCACTGGCAGATGCATATTCCTGCCTGCCTTATTGAGAACCAAGTTTGTACAAGGGAGCAGTGCAGAATCAAAACATCCTTGTTGTTCGGTTCACCCGATCAATTTCGCGCCCAAGTAATAAAGAATGCTGCACAATAAACACCATATGCTGTATTCCACGGCCCTACTGCACAAGGATTGCCACAGCCTCCATTTTCCCCAGTATATCTTCAAATATTAGGTTGAGATTCCACCATGGATCAAAAGAAACAAGACATTTCTGTCTCTTATCTACAGAGGGGACATTGTAAATATGGGGACAACACTGGCAAAAATACTCTTCAAGCATGCGCTGATTGGAGGAGCTGGTGTGCTGACATCCTAGTTGCAATCCAAACCACACTCCTCAAGAAGTGGACCGTTATCCTTCGCAAGGAAAGGATCAATCCGAACCCAAAGGAGTGAGAAGATTGAAGCCAGCAGAATGGACCAGACGATGACAATTGTTGGTGTCCTGTTTTGCCTTCCAACCAAACCTTTGAGGAAGGGATACAGATGGACAATCACCCAAAATGCAAAGAAGAGCTTCCCAAAGAGGGGGCCCCATGACTCATATCCGTTATTGATTGCGTTGGAAACGCCAGCGACCACACCAATGAAGTTCAATAGGAGCAAAGTGGTAGGAGGTATCAATAAGGTAGTCCATTTGAATGTATACAGCTCTGAAAACTCCTCATCATCTCCACCCTTTGATGTCACAGTGAAGCTTGTATCAACACCAGCTATGACCTTGAGAAGTCCCTGGAACACAGCAAAGAGGTGCGAGGACACACCTCCAATGACCCAGAACTGCTCATTTCTCCACCAATCATCAATTCCAACACCACTCCATCTCATTTCTAGGATGCTTGTAGCAAAAATGCAAATAAAGAGTGACATGAACCACAAGCTGGCAACATTATTCAACTGCAACAGATGAAACAGTGAACATAAGATTCAGGCGTTCCGCAGCATACAAAATTATAATCGAATAAGCTTTTATTTACCTCTGGAGTGATAAATTTCCCCGTCAACAAACAGATGGCAGGCAACGTACAGTAAGCCAAGAGGGGAATAGATGTCCAAGGATACACGATAGAGTTGATGTAAGAAAATCTTTCCAAAAATTTCAGACCACCACCATATCCATACCAAAAGAGGGCAATGATTGCTGAAGAAGATTTCAATAGACCCAAGAGCCCACCGAAGCACCTGGTGAAGACGATCTGAAAGATTCAGAGGTGCAGAACCTTTGAATGCAACCCGCTTAGGAATGCAGTAAATTGACCGCCAACCATGACAATGCATCTTGAAACCAGTTAGAATATCTTCTGTAACTGATCCATAGATCCAGCCGATCTGAAAAGAAAAAATATCATATGATTCACTATGTAACATATGATTTGACTTATCAACCAATAACAACCACAAGCTCTCGACTTTACCTCTTTTTCCCCAGTCTGTCTTGTCTTCATAACCACAACTAATGACATGTATAGCTTCTTTCAGAAGAGAAGCAGGACTTGCACTCTTCAAGGTTCCACCATTCTCAAGAAGTGTGGATGTAACAAAGACAGAAGACTGACCAAATTTCTTTTCTAATTTTTGATGATTTACAATACCAGCTTTTTTCATTCTCAGCTCCTACAGGGAACAGCACAAGGTTAGATAGGCGGTCACAATGAAAAAGTTTCAATACTTGAGTGTTTTTTGGAAGGTCGCAGTTACCTGGAGCAGCTTCATCAATTTCACCAAGAGCATATGCAGGGGATTGATTTTCTTCTTTCTTGAAAAATAATAATTTTTTTTCTTCTCTGTTTTGGGTTTGGTAGTCTTCTTCTTCTGCTTCCTATTACCAAAGCAGCAACAGCAAAAAGCACCACTTGGGCCAGCAGTTGCAAGTCCTTGATGGTGGCTTCTTTGTTTTGGGGGCATCATAACCATATAATGCCTGCCTTCTAAATACACATCCAGTACCAACATAAATCGGACCCTGAATACCATCCAAACCTTTCATGTTGATCTGCACAA
The DNA here is from genome assembly GCA_015847255.1 of Hyparrhenia diplandra. Classification (NCBI taxonomy): domain Eukaryota; kingdom Viridiplantae; phylum Streptophyta; class Magnoliopsida; order Poales; family Poaceae; genus Hyparrhenia; species Hyparrhenia diplandra. The sequence goes on from JADLZK010001268.1 coordinate 280,255, forward strand.
CACAGATGTTAGTAAAACATTGATCAAGGAAAATAAACAATATGGACAACAGAACATCTCAGAAATGTGAATGTAAAATCTTACATCAAAAAAGACAACATTCCTGTTAGCATATCGATCATGGCGATCAATCCCATCAAATCTCTGAGGGAACTGTACATAGCAAACCTTCTTTCCTAGCAAAGGGTCCATCATAAAACACATTGCTTCCTTTATAGCCTTGCTGTTGTTGACATAGTGATCACAATCCAAGTTTAACAAATATGGTGCATTTGTTAGTACAGCAGAGACTCGGACCTGTGATACAGACAAACCAAAGTAATTAAAAATCCATTGTATCCCATAGGTTATAGAAGACAGACAAACAAATGATTCAAAGATGTAACAATTACCAATGCATTCATAGCACCAGCTTTCTTATGATGGTCATAACCTGGTCGTTTCTCCCTTGAAACATAAACCAATCGTGGCAGTTCATTTCCCTCAGAGTCAAGACCTCCACTTTGGCCAAGGAAGACCTATTTGTACAGAAGAATTATCTCTCTTGTCTTGGTGATAAGGGACAGGAAAATAAATAGATGCATGCCACAATACTACTTAGCAACAGTCCATAAGGCTTACCTGAATCATTCCAGGATGATCACGAACATTGTTTCCAGGCCAGGGGTACCATCTTGCATTGTCCATCCTTCTTCAGGAACTTTCTGTGCTTTAGCAACCAAGGCATTGATTCTGACCTTGAATTCCTCATATTCTCTCTGAAAATAATCCAAAATTGGTTTAATTAACATACTCTTAACAAATAGGATAGCAGACAACACATTATTAAGAAAAGGACAAATAAGGCACCTTCATTGCTCTCCTCTCCCTAACAAAACTTGCTGCCACCTTGTCTCTCAAGTAGTCTATCTTCTGTTGGAAGTACCACTCTGGAGCACGAGGTTCAATATTGTACCTTTTGCAGAAAGGAACCCATTTCTTTGCAAATTCAGATGTTTCAGATAGTGCTTCAAATGTTAGCATTGCAGCACCATCATCAGAAACATAGCAAGAAACCTTATCGACTGGATAATCAACGGCAAGGATAGATAGAACAGTATTTGCTGTGACCAAAGGAGGCTCCTTTAAGGGATCAACTGTACTGACAAAGAAATCAATTGGTGCAAGTTGAGACGGCTGGCCTTCCTTGTCGAACCTATCCAGACAAGCAATTAGTCACAAAACAACAGGAAGAGAAAGTAAATATTAGTAGGTTAGGTGGCTACAGCAACTAACCTCAGTGACAGCCGGTCTAGGTAAGTTTCTCTCTCAATAGGGAACCACTTTGGGAATTGATCAAGAATCCAAGACATGGCAAACCAGATTTCACAGATAACAGATATGAGCCACAAAGCAAATGCATCATTCACTGGATGCATCACTCGGTAGTGGAAGAAGAACCCCAAAACCACAAGCCGAATAATGATAATCATCCTATATGGATTGATCTGGCTTGATGGAAGTGGAATTTTCCTGGACAGTGGCTGTCTTGCTTCATCCATTCTGGTAAAAAAAGAATAATTCAGCTCAAAGTCAGTACTTCAGTCTAGTAGCACGTAGCAAGACAGGAGCAAAGATCTGATTCTCGAAATACCAAATCGAAAGTGACGTGTAGTAAAGATACATGCAGGCAAACACGTTAAATTTAATAGAGCACATACTATACTGGCATATCGTGCATTGCCATCCTTGATTCATGCAAACAAAGGCAAAACCGAAAAAAATATGAATCCACCAGTTCCTTTCATTTTACTAAGAAAATTGGAAGCGTTACTTCCTCTTTTTTTGTGAGTGCTAATTATGACCAAGGGGCAAATAAAAGGTACCCTGAACAGAGCATGGACTATTTTGGTAATTAATTTAGATGAATACATGCAACCAAATAGCATAAAGCATTAAAGAGACATAAAACTAACAGGGACCAAGCAAGTTCTGAGGATCATACAGTGGTAGATCAGCATCATCACCATCATCTCCACCACCATCATTCCTCGTCTGGTGCATCCTCTCCTGCTTCTGCTTCCAACTCTCCATCCGCTCCTTCCAAGCAACACTACCATACCCATATGCAGCAAGATCCTTGGATGGGTCCATAGACCTGGGTTGCACTGGAACACCAAACACAAATACACAACAACGATTAATCAATTATTTTCAGGGCAAAATGACCACAACTAAGTTTAGGATGATGATCATTCAAATACATACCAGGTAAGCTGGGATCCGCGATAAGGAAGGGGATGGATCCTCTTTCCCCCACCGCCCATGAAAGAAGGCACCAGCGCGTGCTGCTCCGGTGGGATGTCGTCGACCTGCAATCATCACACCAGAAAGAAACAAGCAAGTGAGCCATTGGCACACGAATAACCCACATCCGGAGGTGGCAAGGGAACAGTGATACTTGGATTCGGCAGTAACAGTACCATCTGCCCGTTGGTGAGGAGCGGAACATTGGGGTTGAGCTGGAAAGGTTGTGGCGTGCCATTAAGGTCACCTCCACGGCCGTAGCTCATGTGGCCATAGAGCATGGACTCGGCCACAGACTGCGAGTCATGGCCGTCCCAGTTGAACTCGTTGTCAATGTCATCGACGCCGTCCTCCTCCTCATCGCCGGTCACACGCTGGCAGCCTGCAAACAAAGTCCCGCACCGCACATAGGACGAGTTGAGTGAAAAATTCAGAGTAAAGAAGAATCATCATCTAAAGCCGCGCCCCGCCCCCGGGGAGGTGATTCATTGGCGCAGGGGGTGGGTGGAGCTGCATTTCGGTGGATGGAGTTGGGGAGACGCAACGCACCCTTGAGGCGCTTGTATCGGGTCTTGCACTGGGGGCAGTTCTGCGTGCCCTCCCGGCGCTCGTACTCGTAGCAGTCCCGGCAGACGGGAAGGCGCACTCGTTGCACGCCACGAAGGGCTCCCCGCCGGGGGCAAGGCCGACGTCGTCGCCGCAAATCTGGCACGCATGCCCGTTCTGCTCCCGCAGCGGCTTGGGCTGCACACACATATAGAAACAACAAAATCAGCGCCGTAACGCTCGCTCTCCTCTCGCAAGGGGTCCGGAGCCGGCCGGGAATCGAAGCGCGCGCGCGCGCACGTACCCCGGGATCGCCATCGCGGCGGATGACGACGAGCTCGTTGCGGTTGTGGGAGCCGGCAACCAGCCCGGCGCTCGCCTCCATCGCTTCCTCCCTCCCGCCCGCCGCCGCCGAAGGATACTGACCGGTAGTAGCTCCTCTCGCTCTAGCAGCAGATCTCCATCCGAGCGATTCTCACCGGGCGCCGCACCCGCACCCGCACCGACGAAGAAGAAGAAGACGAGGAGGAATGCGTGCCAGCGGCGGGCGGGCGGCAGCGTCGGTGGGAGGGAAGGGGATTAGCGAGCGGGGGATTTTTAAAGAAAAAAATTGGGGAGAAGGAGAGGAGTGTCGGTGGGGGTGGGGGCCGAAAAGAAAAGGGAAAGACGGCCAAGGAAAGGTCCGCGCCAACTACTAGCGTTGAAACAATTGGGAGGTAATTTTGGCATGAAAAGCGCTTGCCAAAAGTTTTGCCACGTCAAAAATCACAGGTGTTTATGTAGCGAAATCACAGGCGTTTAGGAGCAAAATCACAGGTGGGTAAGGCACATCATCATGGACTGAAACGACACAACCGAGGTCAATCAGGAGAACAGAAACAAAGCAAAGGAGATAAGAGAGATGGGTGCGTCTCACCTCAAGGGAACCATTTTGCTCAAGAAAACAAACCCCTCAAGGGAACCGTGCCATGGATGCCCATCCAATGTTTTCAAGCATCTTGTTTTGGTTCATATTTATGGAGGAAATCCGTCTTTGGAAACTTAATAATATGACAATGTTTGATTGTTGATAATAACTGCTAACAAAATCTCAATTTGACTCGCAACGAGATATATGTAGATCGATATCAATCAGCTGCAGTTACGAATGTGCGACAAAATAGTAGTCAGCGGTAGCACGAAGATATGGTTACGCTAGTAAAAAAAAGAAGATATCGTGACAGTAATGCAAGAATCTCATATATCCTCCTTATGAAATGTTCATTTGTTGACCTAAACTTTATGTCTAGCAAAAATATCATCGCCCTATTTGTGATGAAAGGTAAAATAATAGTTGCTAGAAAATAAATATCAAAAAATATGATCGAGAAAAAAATAAGGGCACGAGCATTCCATTGTAGATTAATTGCGACATCGATCTACAATTTAGTGTAATCTAGAGTAAAAACTATTTCTAACTCGACACCAAATCAATGTTAGTACATTACAATGTTCATGATGTGTAGATGAATGTGAAAATTTTGTACTAGTAATCTAAAGTAGAAACTACTAGTATAATCCTTAATGATCAATGCCCTATATGTCCTCATTGACATGCCACTAGAAAACATCGTTTGCAGCGGATAATGTGGGACAAACCATCATCAGCACTAGGTTGAAAAATACCATGACAACTGATGAAATTAAGGTTCTATAGTTAAAATTTTTAAAACTCTACTACTAACTCAATCTTATTGCCTTGTGGTATATTTTGAGGGATATATATGCTAGGTTGCGATGACAAATGTGCTATCCAAATGAAATGTCTGTTCTAGCACTACGACGTAGCGATATCCAACGAGAACAAATCCACCATCTTTCTTGTGAAATGTTCATTGTTGATTTAAGATTATCCAAAATGTTCTTATTATGAAGTAGTGACAAACATGATATACCATATGAGCATATCATATTTTTGCCTTCTCATTTTGTACCAAATAGATGTTACATTACAAGGTTGTACTTAATTGTCAAAAAAAAAATGAACATCAACCTAATGTAGAAACCAACAACTCAATCTTAATAATTCATTCCCTATACCTCTATGGTATACTACAAAAATATTACTTGTGTGTTGTAGGGATCGTGTTAGATGGAAGCGTGAAAACTTGCCTGGCTATAGACATTGTGCGGGAGAGGCTTCCATCCATACAAGCCCAAAGTAACAAACACATGGGATAATATACTATTAATTAAGCACTATTGTTGAAAATACCATGACAGTGGGAGGAAATTAAAGTTATTATTGGCATCCACATACTATTAAGCATGTTATTTGAATTTATATATATACTTTTGAAATGTTGAATGCTACTCCAAGATTTAATGTTTCGCCACTACTACCTCTGCTCCATATAGATGTGACATTATAATGATGTAGTCAAGTATTTGAATCTCTTACCACTAACTTGGACTACAATAAACTACTCTCAGTTTCTTTTATTCTTGCCTTATGCCATGTGGCATGTATTGAGGGATATTAGTAGGCAGCGATGATAATGGCGGACAAAATAGTAGCATGTGCTAGCACCAAGATATGCAACATATCTAGGTAGAACAATACCACTAGCATCCAATATCTATTTCATCTGAAATGTTCATAGTTGACCTAAGACGACTCATTAACGAATAACTATTAGGCCATCGTAACGAATGCGAGATAAAACAATTGTCTTTAGAAAAATAAAAATAATACACTTGCATGGATATCCATTCCTCAATAATTTTTGTATTTATTAATCTATAATTTAATGTTTTGCCATTTCTCACAAACTTTGACAACAGACATTGAGTGGCAATGACAATAGTTGAGTCTTAATCATTCATGCCCTATATACCTCAACAATATACTAGAAAAATATTGTTTGTGGTGACAAACATCAGAAAAATAGTAGTTAACACCAGTGATGAAAAAATACCATGACAACTGGGGAAGTTAAGGGGTTATTATTGTCCATTGATTTTTCTTTCTTTTTTGTTGTCGAATGTTGATTTGTAATCCAAGATTTAATGTTTCGCCACTAGTAACTCTGCTCAAAATGGATGTCAAGTTACATTGTCATGTTGTAGGTAATAAGCGTCAATAACTGTGACTACTTGCACTCAATGGTGTTGATCAATTCATTATATATATTACTCTAGTGATATACCCAAATGTATTCACAATCTCGGTTTACTTTATATATATGGAAAATGCACAATATTTGGGGAAGAAATGTTTGATTGGTGATACACCATACAAGCATTCCAAATGCATCATCATCATTGACCCCAACCCTACATTATTCCCTGTAAGAAAGCACTTCCATAATAGTAGTACATGCTATCGTATGGAGGGGAGAGAGAATATTTGCAACAACGACACATTGCGATTTAATTATCCTCCTTTTTCCCGCGATTTTTTTTTTTTTTGCTACGAAATAATAATGCGATAATGAATGACACACGGCAAATGCGGAAGGACGAGAAGGGAGGGAGGCAGTGAGTGTATGATTCCACGATGGTGTGGTACCTGATTGAGCTTAAGACCAAGACACACACACATACACACAACAAAAACAAAAGTCATGCCAGCGGCAAATATAAAATTTATGTCCAATTTTTTTTAGCCGGCCACACACAGTGGTATTAGTATCCCCGTATCGGTATTAGTATTAGTAGTAGGCCAGGTCCTCGTATACATGGAGAACAAGTGGTGGATGCTTGCATAGATAGGCTAGAGTTGGCCAATCATGCATGGCTGCAGATAGAGAACTGAGAAACAAGCGGCGGAAAGACACGTAAAGTGTCGGTCGGTCAGTGAGTCGTGTAACCACCACGCAACCTACCCAGCTGCACACGCGAGCGACACATGCGTGCGTGTATGTATGCCCCAATCCAACAGCTCACTCTCCCACTCCCACTCCCTACCAGCAGTGCACTCCCAAAAGAAAGAGAAGAAACGGCAGTGTGTGGTGGTTACCCGGGCCGGATCGAATAATTAGCAACGTAACCGCCGTGGTGATCATGCATATCGATCGATGGATGTCTCTCACGAGCGAATCGAGCGACCCACAAGTCGGCAGGTAGAGATCATCGAGGCCGCCTCGATCGCCCGGGAGATCCATCGTCGTCCATGACGATGATGATGACGGATTGACGACGGGCGGGGCCGGGGAGGAGTGTGATGAGAGGAACGCACGAACCAACGGGCGGTGCGGTGCGGTGGTGACCCCTCCATCCATCCGGCTCAGGCTCAGGGAGCTGATTGCTGATCGATATCATGACAAAACGGGCGGTAGGTCAGGGGTCCCTCGTCTTGCTTGCGTTGATCACTTCTTCGTTTTCGCTCGGCACGGCGTCCGCACGCAAAGCCAACAACGCCGCTAACTGAACCTAGCTAGCTACTAAAGTACTAATCGATCGGTAGAGGCAGCTAACAACTACTCCTCCTCCTCCTACTAATCGGATTTCATTAGTCGACGATAATCACACGTACTAGGATGGTGATGAGTGATCACCCAAATTATTAGTTAGGTGGTTATTATATGTATATGGAGAACGAGCTGGTTAAGTAATACTCAACACGTAAGTGGCATGAGGAAGACGTGCCAAGTTCAACAACCACAAGTGAGCAGAGCAGGGCTAGCTGTGGCTTGTGACGGAACGTCCTAACGGCTAGCGTTGAATATGTCCTTCGAACAGACTCAACGGTTGAAATGAAAGTGTCCCTCTCTGCATATTATATATATACTATAATGAAAGATTATAATCTGTAGTTAAGCAATCTTATCAGAGAGAGATGTGAGCGACCGAGGAAATAGGATTATGATGATGGACGGCAGGCGGAGGCAGCTGCGGCCCCGTGACAGCAACATGGGTTGGGTCTTGGGCGACCCTTATTGATGATACTCCTATCTAATTGCATTTGCAATTTTTAAAATGTTTGCAGGATGTGATCCCGCGACCAACCGGCTGGCCGACTAGACTGGGCCAAACTGTTACGTGTACCTCGCCGCGCTGCTACAGTGCGCCATTGGTCGGGGATTTATTGCATTATTGTGACGAATTATGATGGGTTCAGGTGGCCAAATATCAATCCCTGATTTTATTCCCCCTCGGACACTAAGGGCGCCGTGTTTGGAAGAGTGGCTCTGCCAGCACGGCCGAGTGGCTAGTTGAAGCGTGGCCAAAACAGGCCACCCTCTTGTGTTTGGAGCAATAGATTGTGTTTACTTTCCACCTGCGAGCTAGGCCGACAATTTAAAATCGCCTTCAAATGTTCTGCCTTGCGCCGTGCAGAGCCGGGCTGATCTAGAGATACGATGGATTCTAGCGTCCGTGTGGAGCATGCATGTGCCTGGTTGAGAGACCCTTTTTGGCTCTAGGAGGCCAGGCTGAGGGAGAGCAAAGTTTTGAAATGCAGGAATGTTTTATGTTTGTATTGTATGTAAACTATACATACATTTTATAAGAATCTGTTAATTTTACTAAAACAGCACAAATTCAGAAGAAGAAAAACTCTCATTACAAGCTTCCGTACTGTGAAATCCTAGTGTTGCTATATGCTACCATGCGTGTTGAGTGTCTAGTTGTTGGTGGGGAAATTACAATAGGAACAACTTAGACGAAATTGTAGCTCTGTTTCTGATTGTTCAGTCGTACTTCCCAATTTTGGGCCCCACTAATAGCTGGACACAGACGATGTCAGTTAGACTGTAAGACTCACTAATCTCATATGCACTGGCTAGATGGAGGAGGAATAAATAGGTGTAGTATTCACCGGACAAGTAGCCTCTCTCTGCCTCTCTCCACAGACCACACGCTCTCTCACAAGGACTGGCCGACACTTTGCCCTTCTCGCAAAGTCCATCCTCAATCATCAAGAGTGTGGACTACTATAATACGCTGTCGTTCTTAATACTAGTAATGTAATACTATACTGTTGCTTTGGAAGATGGTGACATTCAACCTGCACTATCAACTAAACAGGTTTCTTGTGACATCTGCCCATCCCTAGTGGTAACCACTAGCAAAGAGAGCCAATTCTTCCTTCCTCTCCTATTTTTTTTTAAAAAAATACATTAAGTTGTTCTTGGACCTCTCATCTGGTACCTACAACAACTATTTATCATATTCTAGAATGATTGTACTGATCCCGAGATTCCGGTCACGAAACTAGAAAGAGAAACTCCACAAACTCACATTGTAGTATAATAAAATGACGGCTTTTAGTCCATCCATATTATTTTTCAGTTCAGTACTGATCTGAATCTGAATTCTTAAACTCGAAAAAACTTATCGGATCCGCGCTCATTCTCATTCTGAGGCTGGATTTTCAGAAAAAAGAGCTGTGCTAGGCAGTGGCACACAGGCTGTATTAGTGGACCCTGAAGCACGGCTGGAAGCAAGGCACCGGGAAGCAAAGATGCTCTGTCGTCGGTTTCCCCGGTCGGAAAAACTAAAGCTAGCTTGAGAGAGGACTGCGCGCACATGTTTGCCACATGCTTGCGCTTGCAGCATCAATCCAAACAAACATGTGATCCATATCCTCTCTCCATAAGCTTGATCGACGAACTGTTCTCCAGCATGTCTAGAGACAGATCTCAAGGATGCAACAGTGCTCAGTAGGTCAGGGAATGTGCCAACGGAGGGTGTGCTTTTGGTGAGGAGACAGCAAAGTCATGGTGCTGCTGCTCTTCCGATCCTCGGCTGTCAAACGGCGATTAATCTAATGTAATCTATAGCTACTAGTTACCTCAATATTCTTCTGACTGAAAGTAGTAGGAAATGATGAAAGCGTGGCTTGCTCAGAGCTCAGAAGGTTCCATTCTTGCAACTGTCAGACGACAGTGATTACAGTGCCATAATCTTTGCAGAGCGGGTGGAATTGTTTATTTAATCTCGGTTAGTGTGAGTGGCAGTGGCACCTCAATGATTGGAATATTATGCACGGATGGCCAGCAAAGAGAATCTGCAGGTTTTCTTTAACGCAAATAGCTACAAGTACTGCCATGTTGTTACCCACTCCAAATTTTTTTTTGGTTATAAGATGAAGAAATACAAGGGAAGATTTTGTCAGCATATGTAGTTTATAGTGAACTTATATACAATTAATTGTCACCAACCTGTTCTGGTAGTATTGAGCAGTCACACTTTTCTTACCCATGATAGTTGAGATTTTTTTCCCTCGATGATGGAAGAGTTTTACTAATTCAAGATATTTACATCGAGTCACCCAACCTAAAATAAAAGGCTTAGCAATCTAATCTAATTAAAATAATCAATCCTGAGTACGATCCTTTGGGGCCAGGGGCAATGGCGGAGCTCGAAGCCAAATAAAGGGGGTCCATTTGTCAAATCGGACAAGCATATGTATGGAGTACACAAGTTCCATGGAAATAAGCTTTAGTTCTACAATACTATAATTAGGTCACAACTCCTAAATTTGTGGGCGTAATGTTGATCTCGATTTAGGAATTCAGTTCCCTCAAATACAATAGGTTCACCTTCATCTCGCTTGGTTTCATATTGCATTAGTTCTAATACTTTTTTTGGCCTTTTGAGACCAAAATCCAAAATGGAGAATGACCGGTTTTTTTAATAAAAAATTTAGAAGATGTTTAGTTTCAGTCCGCGAGAATGATGGGCCAAAACCTAAAATTTTCGGGTGAAATGGAGAAGTAAACACCTCCTCAATTCAGTTGGTAGGAGTCGGTGGTTCCTCAAAAATAGGTTTGTCTCTTGCTCTCTTGAAAAATGAAGAAATGGGCATCTCTTTACTCATCTGTATCTTAAAAAAAAGAAATAACAAACTATTTTTCATATACAAAACTACTACACATATTATAATTTTATTCTCTTTGCCGCGGCGTGTTGGTGATGCCAATTGCCACTTGCGAATGTGCCGCTCGCTGCTCACATGTGTCCGAGCTCATCACCAGGTTACCTAAATTAGCTAGCGTCCATTGGATCAACTTGTATCCTCATTTTTTTTGTGGGGCAAGGGGGGCGGGAGCCCTCTATGGACACTACAAGGCTCTGCTAAAGATGGTGAGGGGGCACACCATTGGACTGAGGGTTCCGATGGGCGCTTTGAGGACCTCTACAATTTAAGGGCTTAAATAGGAACTTGTTGTTTTCCTGTTATCCCTCAAATTGTGAATAGGGGCCTTTGTGTAGGATCATAGCTAGAGTTGTTCTAATGTTGTTGGAGTGCCCAAGGTTGCTAGAAGCTAGACCAAGTGATTATACACTCCATCTACCGACCCTCTAAACTGCATATTGATTATCCAAGGCATATCATAGAAGTTAGGGTTCATCTTTTGTGTGAGTTATGCCTTAGAGATTGAGAGATTGGGATGTTCTACCCTTTATACGCTTGGTGTGTCGGAGCACCTTAGGTATTGTCATTTTTTGGGTGATGTCAACTTTCTAAGTTTAGGTGTGGAGTGACGGTGACTTGGTGTGTAAAGAACAATGAGACCCCTTTCTTCGTGAAGAAGCTCCATAGTGGACACGCAAATCTTTGTGGCAAGCTCAATGTTAGGAAGGCTTGATAACTGAAGCGTACATTGGTTGAGCTCCATCATGGACTAAGGGCCGTGGTTTGTCTAATAATACTAGGAGATATCCTCTACTCTCTAGAAGTTTACCCTCTCTTGACTTGCTCTTATCACACTTAAACTTCTATTTTGTGCTTCTTTTGTGTAGCCTTTACCTTTTCTAAAAATTAGCATATGATAGTAAGGATGGCAATGAATCAGGTTAGGATCAGGATATCTACGGGTTTTGGGTGCCGTGGGTTTGGGTTTTGAGATGTTTTTTATCCACGATTTTTGGGTTCGGGTTGTGTTTAGTTTTTCACCCGTGGATATCCAAAATAAATCATTTAGAATTAAAACTCTTGTTTTTATAATATGTTAATAGTAACTTGTTTACTTAGATTGTTTAATTTATTTAAAGTTAACTCATGAAAATATTTATTATTTATTCCCTCTGGTTGATACATGTGAATATGTGTATATGTATACACTTATTTTGGGGTATCCGTTTGGGTTTTGGGTTTTTCGTGGGTTTATCTTTGGTGATAGATTTTCAACCGAATCGATTTCGGTTTTGGGTTCAGGTTTCACCTTCGGGTTTTTCGGTTTTAGGTGCCACGAAGACTGCACCGACCTATTGCCATCCTTATATGCTAGTTGGTAGAATTAACTTTTAGGTTGCAAAACTCTTTGTTAGTTTGGGTAGGCATGGCACTTTTGAAGAAAAAACTAAGGACTACATCGTGCTAGTTTATGCATGTTCTTTGACTACACAAAATATTTGGTTATAAAAAAGGAGTTGCTATATCTCTTTCACAAAAAAATTATATACATTAATTTTGACTAAGTTTATGGAAGATATTATGTACCTTTACTCCCTCCGTATGGGAAAAGGAAGTCATTTAGGATAATAACATAGTCTCTAAAGCACAACTTTGACTTCTCTTTTTCTATAAAAATATTTATTAGAAAGTTATATATGTACATTTTTTATGAAAATAATTTTCAAGACAAATTTATTGATATGATTTCCGCATTTCCAAACTCAACAACATAAAAAGTCATTCATGATTTATATTTGAATGTTTGACCCAATCCGTGTCCAAAATGACTTTTTTTTTCTAATATGGAGGGTGTATATCTTCAATTAGGTTTATTAAGAAAATATGTTTTATAATTTAATCTAATGATACTTATTACGTATCATGAATGTTAATACTTGGTCATGTAGTGAATACCTTCGTATTTAAAAGTCTTAATGAAATTGAAGCGAGAGTTCAAAAGAAAAAAGTGGAGCATAGGTTGCCGTACGAGATGGAAGGCATATGGACGAATTGCCAAGTCTTCTTATGTGTTTCTGAACACAAATGCAAAGGGAACTTCTGGACTCGAGTCTATTAGAAAGAGATGGCTAAATTGGATGGGTTTCCAAGTTTAATGGTCAAAACCTGTTTTTTTTTTTTTTTTTTATCAAACATACCTGTTTTACGAGTTAAGGAGAACATATAAAGACGCGTACACATACAAGTATGCGGGAATGTAGAGGATAGCTTCCCTACCCTACTTACACAAAGTGCCTACGATAAAAAGAAAATTACATCAAGGTCCATGGACCCTTTGCAAGCGGAAGATTCAAGAAATCCCCTTGCCGCCGCGGACAACGCCGAGAGAAAGCAACACCGAACACGCCTTGGTGGGGGCGTGCCCCAAGCTCTCCGGCCATGGATCCGAGATCGCGGCGACCCTTTGCCGCCATAGGAAACATGATCTCGATCCATCCTCCCGGCATCCAAGCATCCTGACCTCCTCCGCACCATCGAAACACAAGATCGGCTCGCCACCGCCGCGGAAGACAAACACACGCCGCCGGCCGACTCTTGTACATGGGCACCACTCGTGGAGACCCTCCTCCATGGGCTCGCCCGCCCGGTGCCGGGCGAGCATCGACACGGGCGGGAAGAGCCCAAGAAACCTTATTCCATCGCGGCGCCGCCGCCGCCGCCCCGCCGACGCGCTTTGAACATGAAACCCTAGACTCGCTAGGACGACCTACATCCGTGGCTGACTAGAGGCCGGCGATCCCGCCACCCACGATGCCCCTTCAGGCCATCGAGGCGGAGGAGACCACCAAATGCATCGGCAGACACGCTCCTCCCTTTTCGCTTCTCTTAACTATAGTGGGCGAGAGAGTTAAGGCTCCGATTCGACTTTTTTGATCGTTATGGATTGGTACCAAGATCAAGTCCTAGACAAAGCGTACCGGTGAAAGTAACCATGAAAATGGTTCCATCTTCGAGTGCGATTATATGAGAAAATGCCTGAATCGAAATACGTCATTGCTATGGGAGCATGTTCATTATAGATTCCTATAGTACTTTTTGAGTAGTTGATAAGTTAATTCTTGTGGACGTCCTCCTAAACAAAGTAAGAAACTAGAAGTCTCGTCCTAACCACATTTTTGCATGGGCTCTTGTCGAGTTGTTCTTAAGGCCCACTGGGCCTCTTGAGGCCCCTCGGGCACCACTGTCCAACGAAGGCTTCCCTTCGTATGTGCCCGTCGGCCGGCCTTTGTCGCTGTCAGCGAAGGCCCTTCGGTCTTTGTTGGTGGCATCCCCACTCCAAAGCCACCATCCTTGGCTCAGACCTCTGCCATTCCTGCGCTCACAGAAACTTGTTGGAGACTAAGCCTTCGCTCCCAGACAAATCCTTTTCTTATACATCAGCAAAGAGAATTTCTGAGCCTCAAACACATAAAAGTTGCACTAAGCTTCCATTTAAAATTGAATCTTTTTATTGATGGTCACGGAGGAATCAGTCCATTCTGTTTCTTACTCGATTGGAGATAAGATAAACCCTTGCTAAACCTACAACGCAAGTAACCGTGCATCAGGATTTGGTAATAAGAAGTTATATTACCGTATCTCACACATCACATGACATTGTGCTCCAGTTGCTTAACCTCAAGGTCTTGCCCGATGATAATATATCATATCATCCTCCTAGTTCTGTGTGACTGTGTCAAGAGATGATTATATTTTTAACTGAAACTTGCCTATTTTGTTATCCCCTCTTGTGTTATATATAGTCTGCTGCAAGAACATCGACATAAGAACATCGACATATCATTCCCTCATTCCCTGTAGTCACCGGCTGCAGATCAGATTGACCAGGCCTGCTGTGCAGCAGCCAACAACCAAACACAAGAGCATATCACTCTCAAGTCTCAAGTATCGTTTCATCCATCTTATATATAATGCATCTTCCCTGTTCGGTCGCAGCACTGCAAGCTATCCCCATCTTGTGTTTTTGCTGCAGGAAGGCAAGAGAGGGAAACAAAGTAGAGGATGGACGCCGATGCTGATCAGCTTGGAGAGGCGCTGGCCATTATGTTCACGGTGACCGCTTCTGGGGTTTTGGTCATCATCGCCACAGAGATTCTTCTCAGAGCCCGGGGCAGCATCGTCTGTGCTCTTCTGTTGAGTGTTCTTGCGGCGTTCTGGGCGTGGGGCTTGATCAGGGTAAAGAGGTTGAGCTACTGGCTCCAGCGCAATGGTCGCTCCGACCAAGCGTTTCCGTTGATACCAATACATTTCGAGATCGTGTCATCTCTGATGCTGCTCCTAATAGCACTGCTGTTTCATATTAGACCTGCTCGAACCAACTTGCAAGGTGTGTGTGTGTATATATATAGTGTATAAATTATTATAATACATGCATATACAAATCATTCTGTTTAGTATGCATACAAACTACTACTGAATTGGACCCGGTATATTGTGTGGTTTTGCAAGGTATGGTCCGGATGGTGATGGAACGGTTACGCCGGCCATCGGTGCTGCTCTTCCTCGTCGGACTCGCCATCACGGGCTACGGCATGGGCGTCTCCGTCTCCTTCAATGGTGACTCGGGTGTCTACTTCGTTACAACCGGCTTTTTGGTAGTAGTCATCACGGGCGTCTGCAGGTCACACCTGGATGGTGTTCCCCTCATGGTTTACGTTGCGGTGCTCCTGGTAGCCACCTATATAGCAGGCGATTGGCACGATTGGCAGCATAGTGATTTACAATAAGTGGTGTAAGTATCACATCACAACATCACATGTGTGTTAGGCTGTTAGCCACTCTTCCCTTTTCACAGTAATAACAAACTCAGCGTAGTCCTTGTGCCTGATTGAGCTCGACCTACTTGTTGTAGATTAGATCTTCTACAAACAGATTGCTGAATGCATTCAGTTGGTCGAATGCTTCATTTAAGGTCACCCTCTTGGAGCGAGGTGCCTACGAAGGGATTCCCTTCCCTTCCCCGCGCCCCCAACGAGGCGACTCGGGGCGTCTCGCCGGCGGGCACTAGGCCTCCTCCCCGGCGCTCCTCGGGGCGCCGTCGCCGCCCCTTCCCGTGGTGGCGGCGGCGGCCGCCGGCGGCCTCCACAAAAGCGGCTCCGCCCGGCCACCCTCCTCCCATCCTCCCTCCCCACCCGCTCCTCCCACCCTCCACTACAACTCCACCGGCGAGAGACGGCGGGGGCGGAGGCTGCGCCGCGCCGCTCTTCCGGGCGGATCCGCGACCGCGCCGCCTCCCGCACCCCCACACCTCTCCTCGGGCGCGGTGGCCTCCCGGCGGGCCGCCATGGCGTTCCGGCGGCTCCTGCTGCGGCCGCCGGGGGCGGTGGCGGCGGCGGATCGGGCCCACGGGCCCCGGATCGCGCCGGCGCCCCTCCCCCGTCGGCACCCTCCCCCTCGTCTTCGTGAGGGCGAGACGGGGGCGCCTTGGGAACCTTGGACTGGCTCTTGGCGTTGGGAGCGGCCGTGGTTGTGGCGCTTTGCGGGCGGGGCGGGTGCAGCGCCGGCGTCCTCCCCACCTTCGTGTTGCGTGGCGGCCGGGATCCTTTGTAGCGGGGTCATCGCTGCGGCTCTGGGGAGCCGGTGCCGCTTTGCTCGCGTCCCGTGGCGGCCGGGGATTTGCCGCCGCCGCGCCGAGCCGTGGCGGATCTTCATCGCCGCACCGGGCGCGGGTGCTGCGCTTGTCTTTCCGCGGATTGGGTGAAAGCCCAGCGGCCATGGCCGAGCGGGCAGCGGTGGCTTCAGCGCCACATACCTCCTTGGGGGCGTCGTCGTTCATCCACCTTCGCGGCACTGCGATTTTTCGGCGCCTGGTCCTTCTTCTGGTCGTTTGTGTTGCGGTGGCGGTGCCACCATGGTGGTGGGGCCAGGTGGTGCGGGCATGCGTCCGTGGCCTCGTGGTGGCGCGGGGCGTGCACGGCCACCTCACCTGCGTCGGCGACGGAAGTTGGGTGCATACGGCTCGTCGGGAGGTGGCGGCTCGTCTTGCGGGCGAGGTCGAAAGACCTTCCGGTGCTCTCTTTTGCGTTGTCGGCGTCGCGGGCGTCGATCTCCTTCTCGGAACAGCCTTTCGAAAGCACTCCCGCAATCTCTGACGCCCGCCGGATCGGTTTGATCGTCTTCTGCTGCTCTGTTTGCGCTTCATATTACTCTTCGCCCGGGTGTGTCTAGCTAGCGTTTGTGGTTGCTCTAATCGTTGTCGTTCGGCGGATGCTTTGCCGCCAGGTGCTCTTCGAGCTTGTCGCGGATGCCGCCGCCATTCGCCCGTTCACGGCGGATGCTTTGCGGTGAGGTGCTCATCGTTGCCGGGCGGATGCTTTTGCGCCGTGTTTCTTTTTTACGACTTGCGTTCCGGTGACAGCGTGTTGCGAGGTTGCGTCGTTACGAATTCACGTGTTTGTTCCGTTGTTGCCGAGGAGTCACGGGTCGCCTGGCCCGGCGTTTCGGTGTGCGCGTGCCCGCCGGGTCGCGATCGTCTCTGGCGGATGCTTTCCGCCGTTTGTGGTCGTCGCTTTTCCGGCGAGAGATGCTTTCTTGCCGAGGTTGTTGTTACGGACGGATGCTTTGCCGTCCGAGTTATAGCGGATGCTTTGTCGCTGTTGTCGCCTACGCCTCGGTTCGCTGCTAGCTACCTGGGTGTTGAGTCCTTTGGTTGTAATAGGAACAGCTTTCGGGGTTGTTAGTTGGAGGGTCCGCCCCACCCCTCCCCCCTTCGTTTCTTGCTGTTTGTTTGTGCACGTGTGATTCGGCAAGAATCTGTGGATTACTTACTTAATCATATGTATTTCCCACTTCTCTTAATGCAATACGTGCTAAAAAAAAAAAAAAAAAAAAAAAAAAAAAAATTCAGTTGTAACAAATAAATGCACTCAATCTTTGACCTCATCATCACGAGTGCGGAGGAAGTGGAGGACTGGAGGGTGTTCAAGGCGCAGATGAGGTTCATGTTTGACATGAGCGACCTCAGTCTCCACTGCTTCTAGTGTCGAGCTGGGCAGGCTAGATGGCTACAATCCAGCCCATATACCTAAAGGAGAAGCGGCTTAAGCTAAGCTGCAATAGCAGCACGACAGAGGAGGTTGTCCTAACTCTCTACCAGCCCATCATCGGGAGCCTGCGCTCTACATGGTGCATACCTAGAGGTGGAAGGCAGAGCAAAAGTTAGACCTCCATGAATTTTAGCAAATGAACTATGCATTCAAATTTTGGTGAGAGTAGCTCATTTTTTTAAACTAGAGGGTATCCATTGGATATACATTCAACTTCCACCTATATGCATACTCGACCGGACAGGCATTCGGCGTCGAATCACGTGAGCCAGTTCATGGTGTAGCACCGTTGGTGCCCGAGAGAACCTACCCTATGTGGCAGGCCAAGGTGGAGCACCAGTTGGTGGCCAAGAGGATCCTACCCTATGGCGCGCAGCCACCGCACTAGGGGCTTCGCCCCGACGGGACTGGGCGTTTCACCGAGAGACCAAACTTCCAGCTCTTGGCGGCGACATGATTTGCCGATGGTCATTTCGCCAAACATCAACTCTCGGCGAAGCAACCTTTGCTGAGAGTTCCCTCTCGGCAAAGAAGAACCCTAGGCAAAGTATGTCTTTGGCGAGAGGAGCCTCTCGCAAAGAGGAACCCTAGGCAAAGACGTCAACCAGCCCTCGGCGGCGAAAGGTCTCGCATAGTTCGAGCTATCCCGGCGCCGTCCATCCCGCTTCCTTCGTCGAGGGAGGCCGTCGTCCGGCCGAGGGCGTATGTAACGGCCGTTGGCAAAGTATTATGTAAAAAAAAAAAAAAAAAAAAGAATTAAAAACTTCGCCAAGGGCCACATGGTTGGTTGGGCTGTCGGGACAGGTTTTTCGAAACAAAAATGAGTTTCTTTACCGAGAGCGGAACACAGGAGCTCTCGGCAAAGGTTTGATTCTTTTCCGAGAGGGAAATGGTGTCCCTCGGCAAAGAGGAGCTCAATTGCCATTTTGTCCAACTACCGTTAACGGCTACTTTACTTCGCTGAGAGGTAAACGTGGTAATCATGGTATTACCGGGACTGCTATATTTCTGCTTTTCTTCTGTACCAAGTATTGCTTCTGCCTATATATATAGAACTACAAGCAATTAGTGTTATTGCTGCCGTCTAAACCAATCCCCAATTCCTAATTGTGTCTTACCTGGCCAACAATAATCCAGCAGGAAGCATAGGGGCTATTCTGTATTGCATATGTACAGCATCAGAAGAACTATTCTGATTGAAGAGAATCTGGATACCTATACATGTATAACCTCACCAGTGTTGGGCTGGGTGAGTGACATTCATCTACATTGTCATTACCTAACAGGATCTTGCCTAGAACTTTGTATGGTGAAAACACTACTTTATCATCTTTATATTACAACCTTATCATCGGCAGTCCATTTTTCAGGCACAAAGGATATCCATCCCAATGGTAGCAATGCAGCCAAACTTTGCAGCAAAATACCCAAAGGTAAGTTTGAGTAGTCCACAGAAGACACACCGATCAGGGTGGACAATCCAACTCCAAATAGTCCACTTAGTATTGCTGAAAACACCAGTCCAGATGTGAAGAAGCGAACAAAGAACCTTCGCAGCCTGTTGGGCAGAGACTTGACAACAAAACCGAGAATGGTAGGACCTTGAACTGAGCTAGAGCTTCAGCTAGAGCTGAGAAGCAAAGAACATGAATCTCGTTCGGTATCCCTAGCACAAGGTTTATTTGTTTCACAAGGACCAAATCTGATAGAACTGCCAAAGCATATAGTATCTGAAGTCCAGTGGTAAGGCACCTCAGCGGGATCCTTTTTAAGATATCGATTGTAGAGTACAGTTAGTGATAAGACCATGACTTGTCCCACAACTTTCGATAGACCAATAACTGATGGATCGAGATTCAAATACTGTGTTTGAAAGCAGAACATGGTTCCTGAAAGAATAGGCACAACAGCGAAGGATGTCATGATCCATGTAAGAGGGTACAAGATCCTTTCCTCATTGATTGCTGTCATCAAGTTTGAGAATTGCTTGCGGAAGTTTGCTGCCAAAGAGCTTTTGACAAGACGATTTCTGAAGTTTCCTCTAGAGCTGGGCAATGTCTCTTTTTGTACTTAGGGACAGTGCTAGCTGGAAGCCAAGAAGGACTGAGAATGCTGTGAACATGATCTTTGGTTCCTGTGTTTTAAGCAGAATGTAACCACCAGACAAGTTGCCCAGTAGGGATCCTGCAGCCAGGGCTATGAATGCGTATGACTGTAGTACACCAGCCTTCTGTGTTCTACTGAACTCCGTGACAACAGCATCACTTACAACTTCTGTGACAGATGCTCCTAGATTTCCAATGAGAATGCATGCCATCTGAGTTGGAAATGCATCCCCTGTAACTGGAGTAATTGCAAGTGTTCCCCAAGCAATAAGCTGCAGCAACACTGAACATAGACAACATAAGTTCAAGTCAGTTGTATGGTTCCAAAAAAACACAAGTCAGCTGTGTACTTTCTGATTAACAGCTGAGTAACAAATAGTTATGAGCATCATAAAATAATTCTCTAAATGCCTTTTTATTATATAATTGCAGCTTAGTTACTAGTCCTGATCTTTCAGCAATAAATTTATTGTTCTATAAAGCTTAAAGCAGCTGGTTTGCAGTTTTCCCGATTCGTGATTGCAGATATATTCAATTCAATTGTACAACTCATTAGTTTATTGAAAAAAAAAATATTATGTGCAAAATTAAAATTAGCATTGCAGCACAAAAAAGATTAACACAAGACAAATAGTAAATCTAATGAAAGACGAAGTTCAGAAAGTATAATTAATATGAGCAGACAATTTAACAGTATTTCAGCTAGACTGCTGTTATTTGTGCTAGGAGATGCAACTCAACTTCTCAAGAAGCTGTCCATGTCATAGTACGTGTACGGCAAGGAGAACATACGCGATGCACTAATGATAAATGAGTTGTGTAGTCTTGATAGAAGCTATGTAAATCTAAAGGCCAGTAGCTTTCATTGATTTGTGGTCCTAAAAGGTACAGTCCCACGTGGATCTTCTCATAGGAACCACAAAATAAGGGACGGGAATACCAGCTTACCAGCACTCAGATCGTATGACTAGCAGTGTGAGTAAATCGCACGGCATTGCATAAAGAACCAAAGAATACGGGGTAACCTGTCCGTTTAACCAACTTGAGAAGGCTTAAAATGTGTGACTAGCAACAAAATCGAAGTACACATCAGGAAGGACAGTGTAATGGTCCATCCCAAGGCTGCACATGCCGCTTTCCAAAACGCTTCTTTTACACAGAATAGGTGCAACAATAAGTAAAGGTGCTGGGCATGATACCATTGCCAATGGAACAAGGCACCCATGTTTCTGTGCTAAACACTTAAGTGCTTTAAACAGCAGTAGCTTGAGAGGGGGTTTTATCATGTTTTTTTATCTGGCCATCAGATGGTTACAATTTCAACCACACAAGTTGTAATGAGAAATTGACGGCAGTTCTTGAACTCCAATGTCCAGGGTGTTCCCAATTTCAGAAAGAGACGTGAAATAGCTGTCCCTTTCAATGTGTTCAGCGGCTCAGAAATTTCCGTAGCTAGCTGTTGCTTTCAATGTGTTGAACAACGGCTCAGATATTTTCCTAGCTAGTAATCGGTTAAAATTCATTCTCACTTTTGTAGAAACAAACAATTGAAGAAACAGTGAAATATGGGACCAGACAATCACTAGAGCCAGAGTTCCTCCTGCAAATGTTTCATTGTTTGGAATATTGATCATCACAAGTTTGCTTATGAATTGAGGTCCATTATATTCATCCTGATGGAGAATTGGACATGCAGACAATTGCAGCTGATTCAGAAATGCAAATGAAATGCACATAATTTCACGAGCATGATCATTGACATGATAATTGGCTTTCCTCCAGCTCCAACATTTCTGGAGTCGCACGAACATGATAATGATAATAAAAGCGAAAAATGAAGTGAATGGACGAACGGGGAGGAAAACCGTGTATGTACCTCCGATAGAGATGTACGGTAGGCGGTGCGCGCGGCCGATGTAGACGGCATCGGAGAGGACCCCGAAGAGCGGCTTGGCGACGAGCGGGAGGGTCCCGGCGTTCTGTACGAGCTGGAGGCCGGCGGGGCTGAGCCCCAGGCCGCGCGTGAGATGGAAGTTGAGCGCCAGCCACGGGAAGCAGCGGAACCCCTGCACGCAGTAGCCGACCCCGCACACCCACCACACCCGGCGCATCTCCCGCAGCGCCCCGCGCCGCTCGGCCGCGGGCGTCAGACGCGCCGGCGCGGGCAAAGGCGGCGTGAGGGCCGGCGTGGCAGAGGAGTCCTGGAACTTGGCGAGCCGGCGCCTCTGCCTCTGCCGCCGCTCCTCCGGCGTCGTCGGCGTGCGGAGGCATAGCGTGACGACGCCGACGCGGCGCGCGTTCCTGGTCCTGCACGTGGCGGCGGCGGGTCAGGGGGTCGCGCCGTCGGGCTGCGGGGAGGTGGACGTGCAGGTACGGCGCGCACGGCGACAGGCAGAGCATGGCGCCGGCCGGCGTCTTCCGTCGTCCGCAGCGGCGGGCGGAGGGGCAGCAAGGAATGCGGAGGCGAGGAGAGCGGAGCGAGGGGCGTGTGGTGGAGAGGTTAAGGGGTGGTCTGGCCGGGCTTGGAGGAGGGAGTGGAAGAAGGGAAGCGCTGGCGGGAGAGGCGGAGAGACTTCTGGAAGACGAGAGAGCAACGGCCGCGCTGCTTCCGTGGTTTCTGTCTTTTTGGTGCCCGTCCCTTGTGGGCTGTGGACTGTGGTGCCCCTGGTGGGGACGCTGGGACTTTCACTTTTTTTGAGAATTACAGCGGTCAACGCCTTATTACTCACACGCCCACGCATTGCATTCATCCCTACTGAACACACGTGCGCTAAACCCTACCCCTATGAGCACCTCCGGGGGAGGCGACCGGCATATGCGGAGATTTCGAGAAGTCACCATAAGGCGCCTCGTCGTCGACGGAACGTAAACACCACTTAATGCACTGCTTAGCCAGGGTAAAAAATCTGGGAAAATCCCAAGAAAAGGTGCGACAGGGATTTGAAAACGGTGGTAGCGCCCCCCCTTTTTTGTCCTACCATTGGACTACAAGCCAATTCGCGGGACTTTCACTTTCACTTTCACACATGATGCTTGAACGGGATGTGTTTCTATCAAACTCTCAAAACAACATCTAGTCTGATGTGAAAATAGTTCAAACGGGTCTTAAACGAGGGGCTAACGGGCTCCCGACATATAGGGCCCACAAGTACCATCTTCCACCCCTCGTGCATCTAAGGCATAGATGAGGGCGGGGCGCGGCGGCACCGACCGGCGTGGGCGGCGAACGGCGGCAGATGATGGTGTAGTCCTGCATTTTTTTGAGGCGTTGCGGCGTTGCGGCGGCTCGACCCCCTTCACAACACCTAGGCGTTTGTGGCGGACGCCTAGGCGACGCCATATTCAAATCATAAGGCGATAAGGCCTTGTAAACTAGAATTTTATATACTAGTTTCAGCACATATATATAGCTTGTTTGTTCCCAATTCTTGAGCCCAGGTTCCTTTCTTCCCTTTCCAAAAGCTCTTCCCCCATGTAGCATCCACTCCCCTTGAAGCAAGCTACATAAGAATTTTAAAATTCAGCAATCTATGACATGAAGTAGTGTAAATGAGCATGTTATCAACTGCTGATAATTAAATAAGAAAAAGAAACAATACATAAGAGGCAATGCAACAACTTAGCAAGCATAGTGTTGGCCGGTCACTAACGACATGTTTTTCACGTCAACATACTACCATAAAGGGAGTGAAACTATACCTTTCTATACTCATATACATCTATTACTCACATATTTCCACTTGTAGTGTCCAAAATGTATTTTGTAGTATTTATAATAAAACAGGTGGAAATACTCACTAAAAGGCGCGACCACGAAAGCGTACTTTTAAGATTACAAGCCCGGGGATAGAACGGACCAAAAGCGCCAAAAGCGGGCCGAGCAAGCGCAACCCCACAACTTTTTCGAGGCCCAAACACGCCGGCACGCGCCAAAGCTTCGGGCGAACCAGGACCCGGGAAGGGTGCGCCCACCCTCAGGGGCGATTCGAGCCCAACTTCAACGAGGCGGTACATTAAGTGCTCAAACCGGTCGGTTCGGTGGTGCGTGGCTCGGTTCGGTGAGCGTGGGCGCTGGAGGGCGTCGGTTTGGTGCATTGATGTTGTAAATTAGCACTTAGCCCCCTCCTCTCATCCTATAAGTAGAGGGTCTCTCCTCCTCTCACCACACACACCTCACAAGAGTCATTCTCTCCCACTCCACTCTTCTTCTTCCTCCTCCTAGTAGATTAGTAGGATGTGGAGCTAGGCAAAAGCCACCAAGGAGGGGCTTGGCTCCTTGGAAGATGGACTCGGTATAATCTATCTATGGTATTCTTCCAAAGCCTTGTCCCTATTATCTTATCTTGGTTGTGCATTTGAATTAGAGTCTTCATGTTATATATGCCTCATGATTTATCCTATGATCTAACATGTTGTTCTTGACATGATCATGACATATGAACTAGTCTATAGTTTCCATGTTGTGATATCGTCATATAGAACTTTATGCTTAAACCATTCATGCAATATAATTGAGTAGTGTCGGGATTGTCTTTGAATGGCGGTTCGTTGTGTCCTTCGGGCTTGCTCGTGTCCTATTCCGTCCATCCGTAGGGTGGGGACCATGGGGATATGAGTAGTGTCCTTGTATGCGGGCGTGGTGTCCGGATGCGGGTATCCGCCGAATATGACGGCATGCCACGGCCGAGGGTAGGCGGCGAGGGTTGTGTGACCAATGCGTCCTCTGTAATCCCCCCCCACGTTCGTATGTTGTGTAGGAGTCTAAAGTGCCTTTTCATTGGGCGGTTTGCACGGGGGAAGGTCTCCTGTCCATCTCACTCTCGGATCCGACCTCCTACTCATGAGTGTTGCGACTATCAACGGGTTCTATGCACAACCATGACTAGAATATGTATGCCCCACTTAGGTCTTTCTTTATTCCTTATTTATCTTTATCCTTGAGTTTGGCTTGAGTGAGTGTGTCAAGTTATCAAGTTACCATTCCCTCATATCCCCTGTTATGAATATTGGTCCATTGCACACTCATGTTATCTTGTTCATATCTCTATTAGATTCTTTTCCACCATGCCTTCCTTTGGGAAAATATAAATAACGATACCCTGAATATCTCAGGGTGAAATGCTACAATGATAGATCCGTGCGCTTGCGAATGAATATCTATTTTGGCAAGATCTATCACTTTGTTGATATTCCTAGTATGATCACCGAAACATGGTGGTTTTACTTAGGAATGTTAGCGGCACATTTCGGGCGCCGTTATTAGAGATGGGTTCTAAACATGTTTCTAGTGATTGCGCTAAGAAACGCCAACACATAGCTGCATTACAAGCATTAGTGGCTTAGTGTTCATGTGTGAGCATGACAAATTACATTATTGTTTGTCTCTAATAGTCCAGGAACTTAGGCGGCGGGACCGAAAGTCTGAAACTAAAAATCTTTGGAATCTAAAGCATACTAATTACTAGTGGCTCGTCAACTACACCAAAGCCATACAACATGGGTGTTGGACAAGGGTGCAGAACACAAAAGGGTTGAGTGCAAATCTACGTTTGAGCACTCAAAATCCATCATCAAACAACTCAAGATCGGCCGACCTAGTCTTCTTTAGTAGTACATCAACTACACCAAAGCCATACAACATGACTACATGAGTGCATGGCAGTGTAGGACACAAAAAGAGGTGAGTGCAAATCTTTGTTTCGGCACTCAAAATCCATCATCAAACTCATCGGGATCGGCAACATTGTCTTCTTCGGTAGCGGCCCGGCATTGCCATCTTCTTCACCCTCGCTCACTTCGCATCATCATGTGGGTCAACTTCATCTTCCTCTTCTCCATCTTGATGCTTGGCCGGCAACAACATTTCTCGTGCGGCTATAATATTGAGGAGCAACACCTCTCCTAGGATTACGACCCCGCAGCACTTCTGATGCACCGGTGGCTTCATCAATATCTTTGCCATGTGAGATCATCAACGACATTAGACCCTCGAGCACTAGGAACATGCACATGCAATGAATCGGCCCATTCATTGTCCCAATCGAAGTCCTCAATGACCAAAGGGTCATATCCCTTGCCTACCTTCTCACACATAAGCTAAAACCTTGTTTTCATTTTCGATTGTATGAAACAAAAGACAATATCATTCGGCCTCTTGTGCGGCAATCTGTTCCCTTTCTTTGTATGCCTCTACAAATACAAAATCGGATGGGAAGCAAAATAAAAAAAAATCAGATGGAAGCAAAATAAAAAATCAGATTGTATGCATTTAAATAGAATTTTTTTATCACAAGGATACTCACATGATTGAAGGCACGCCAACATCTCTCACAACAGGATGATGAAGCACAAAGACTAACTATACGCTTAGCAAGTCTTTGTAGTTCAATGGCTTCGACCCCCATAAGAATGCCACCAATCAACTACATGAAAAGGACAACACATATTAGGAGTTGCTAATGCAATGAAGTTCTTTGAAATTTGCAATTTGAGATTAATAACACTTACGAGGACTCATTTTGTCATGGCTTTCCTTTGCCATCTGTTTGAGAAGACTTCTCCACGTTGCTCTTCATACTCAATGGCCTGCTGTTGATCTTCATTTGTGTTTCCACATCTGGTATCATTCTTCCAAGCACTTGAATAAAAAGAATGTCTTAGCTGCCCAATAGCCTCATCATCATTAGCTTTTACAAGAGGGAAAAGTTTCCCTAGGTTCAAATATAAAGCGACCCCATACAATGGATGCTCCATTTGGTTCAACCAAGCGCCTCTCAATAATTCCCATGATTTTCTTGAAGCAGGCCATCCTTTGACGGTACATTGAAGCTTTGTTTTATCCTCTCTTTTGCATGATTCATTAGAGTTGTGACCTCGGCATCGTAGGCTTCTCATCACCATCTCTGACCCTCAAAACAATTAAGAGTGAAATTTGAAGTCCTTAAGCAATCTTCTACCTTGTTCCAAAACTTCAGTAGATAGCACAATATCTTGCACTTGTTGACCTGCTGTACTTTTACACAAGTTGTTCCCAGTCCATGCTTCACTAACAAACAAGCTCTTTAAGGCATCCTTGTTCTTATAAAGACTCTTCAATGTCAGAAATGATGTGGCAAATCGAGTCTTTCCTGGCCTAACAAGATCAGTGCCACCTGTTTGAGCCCTCATTGCACTAAGAAGCGTCGCATGCCTATAAATGAATGTGGTGACACGCCTGGCACGTGCAATAGGTTTCTTGAATGCGGACATATTTCCAATTTCTTCCAACATCTGATCCAAACAATGGGCAGCACAAGGACTCCAAAGCGATTGTGGGAATCCTATCCATCAAGATGTGACCGGTGACCTTTAGTTAGCACCATTGCCGGTCACAGCTTGAACAACATTGTCCTTTCAATGTCCTCAATCTTCTCAGTAACGGATCGGCTAATATTGTTGCCTATGGACTTCACTTGATGCATCAAGCGACTCTAGAAAGTATGTTCAGCGGGGGCTGTTCACAAGGAAATTAATCAAGTGTCGCCCTTTCATATCAGTCCATCTATCGACATCAGTGTACAACCTTTTTGCTTCCAGGCCAGCTCATGGTCCTTCCTCATGTCACTTGTTAAACTTGACACATGCTTGAAGCAAAGGACCACCAAGCTGCCAGTTAGTTGGAGGCTTGTAGCATGAACCATATTGGGTTGTTGCCACACAAGCAATTTCAAATTGCCTTGAATTTGTTGTATATAAGGATATCCCAACCTCCGGGGAACCATAGTGACTGTGGGTATCCACATATAGCTTCTCCTCCTTAGTCTTTGTGCCGGACTCAATGGTGGGTTGAAATTGCTTTGCACGCCTTTCATCTACTATCTGTTCAGGTGATCTTCCATACCAAGAACTGACTTTGTTGCCTGGTGTCTTTGGTGAAGGTGTTGAATTGACACTGGTAGCTTTTGAAGCCTTCAATTGAAAGATAGCATGCCCTCGCTTGGCTGCTGTCCCAGAACTTGGTCTTCTTGCAGCCACTTTTGGTTTTGCATTTGTTGCTGTTGTTACCTCCACAACTTCATCTTCTAGTTCCCCATCTGCCTCTTCCTCAATACTATCTAAGAACACATGCCTTCTTCTCTTCTTCTACAAGTAAGCTTCCATCTCTTTCCTGAGTTCAGTGCCAACTTTTGGACAAAGGATAATATCCCCATATCCACCAGCCAAGTGTTCCTTCAACCTCTTTATGCCTCCTGAACCCTCATGTCCACACATGGTTGTAAGGTCCTAGATGGCTAGAGGGGGGTGAATAGCCTATAAAAATTTTCTACAAACTCACTAAACAAACCGGTTAGTATAACAAATGGCGAATAAGCGGTTTGCACTAGCTCTAGTGATCTTGCAAGCCTTCTAGTGACAAGACTAAATATTTCTATGATCTCTAAGTCACACAAAGTCTATGTCACTACTCTATCTAGTGAGCAATCCTAAAATGGTCCTTATGCTAGCAAGAGCAACTACACAAGGCAAGAGCTAGCTCTCTACTCAAAGTAAACTAGGAAGGTAAATACAAGAGTAAGTGCGATATACCAACTCATAGAGGATGTCAACCAATCATTGGGAACAAGATGAACAATCAATCACACGAAGGTGATGATCCACCGCCTTGAGACAATGAACAAGTCGGTTTTGTTCACGGGGTTTAAGCTTGTACACCGACAAGTTACTCTCGGTTGTGCCGACCAACACAAGGATGGTGTTTGAGCTAGGCGGTGCCCTTGCTAGCCTGAACACACCACTCAACAAGTGTGGTACCCAAGACACGAGCAATGTATTCCTTGCACTTTGTCTTCCGGAGCGAGGAGTGCATAATCCTCTCACAAATTAAGCAGGAGGTGGCCAAGAAACAATCTCCTCTTCTTGCCAACAACTCCACCAAATCACCAAGCCGGCTAGGGCGGTGTCTCCAAGAGAAACAAGAAACTCACCGGCTCTAACGATCCCCAAGTGCCTCTAGATGCAAGAACTTCGATGCAAATGCACTTGGATCACTCTTCTCTCAAGAATGAGGCTCAAATCAAGAATGAGAGAGGAGGGAGGCTTGCTTGCTTGCTCAAAGATGTTAGGAATGATTCAAATGACCAAGAGAGAGCAAGAGGCAGCCAAGGGGGTATAAATACCCCTCACCACGAAATGTGGCCGTTGGGGAGAAACCCACGGTTTTGCGGCTGGCCGGGCCGGACCGGACTCACCCGGTGAGTCGGTCGGTGGAAATCGGTCACAATCGATTAAGCCCCAACCGACCACCGGCCGAGGCCCGCGAGTGCGTCGATCGCGCATCCGGTCCGGCGTGCGGTCGCGGCCGGATGCTTCGGTCGGTGCGTCCGATCAACCGTCGAGCACCGAGCCGAGAAACAAGCTTCTTTGGAACTTTGATCGGAAGCACCGGCCGGGCCGCTCGGTCGGATCCGCGTGCTTCGGTCACCGGTCCGGTCAACCGAGCTGCGAAAATTCGTCATTTCGTGTCGTCGTTCCTTCGCCTTTGCTCCAAACCGACTTCCGTCACTTGTTTCTTGTTGCCGACACATCGAAGAACACCTCGACACCATGTGTTAGCATTTTGAAAACATTTTTCGACAAGCGCGGAGTTAGCTCTTTAGGTTAGAGTGCATGCATATGAATTTTGAACCTAAAGGCACATGAGGACCGATATATGCGATAAGTTTCCCCACTTTATAGTACGGCTTATCGATCCTATAACCACCCACACCCTCTATGGTGTCTTGGGTGTGAAATCAAAAGCCCTATGGTTATACCTTTGACTTGGGGACAATTGATCTCGAAACTCCACCGAGTTGGATGCTTGATCATCTTTTTGGATCACCTCGATCCATCCTCCATGATCACAATGCACCAACTCGCACATTCAATCTCAATCTAGCCAAACACTTAGCATCGAGAGATTAGTCCTTAGGTGTCACTAATTAGCCAAAACCAAACAAGAGATCTTCAATCTCCCCTTTTTTGGTAATTGGTGACAACCTGCATAAAAGGTTTTATGATTAATGTTTTTGAACATACAACGGTTGTCCAAGCATTTTGCTTACAATCATAGGATTGGACAATCATCATAGTTCGGTTTTGGTAGCATGAGCTCCCCTACATGTATGCCATGAGTTTGGAGCGAAGCATTGCATACATGTATGAATATTGAAATTGAGGGTGAGCTATGTTACCAAAATGATGCTTAGGTGAGAGAAATGGACCTTTGAAGCGTGATACCAATGGGAGTTGCGCTATTTTCACCATACAAGCATCAAGGTAACTAGATTTTCATCAAAACTCAAAGTACCACGTGAGATCACATTATAAGCAAGGTACTTGAATTAAGAGCGGAATTTAGAAAATCTAGCTAGCTCCTATGCATGCTAGTTATTCAATCACTTGAAAAGCAACTTGTGAAAACTAGCATACACCACACAAGCATGTATATTGAATTTAAATACATGTGCAATGAGCAAGTCATATGTTAGTGCACAATCAAATGCAACAAATTGTCTATGAGCTTGCTCCCCCTACTTGTGTGAAACATTTGAAAACTCATGAACCACATGAGAGGTTTTCAAAAACATGTGAAATTTTTAATTTTCCAAAACCTTTCATGCACTAATCTCTCCCCCCTTTGTTGACAATTTCCACAAAAGGTATGACCATGTTGTGTTATGGAAGAGAGAATAGTGGTCAAATTTGGTCAAATTTGGATCACTTGTCAAACATATATTTCGGTTTGAACCAAAGACAAGCTTCTTCACACCTCATGACAAGGGTTATCTTGCCCATGTTGAAGCATATGTGTAAAAAGATAGCCAAATTCAACACTTGAGATTGCAAGCCCATAAACATGTCATATGTCATCACTAGTTCAAACAAGCATAAAGAGCAATAGTGATGGCATACATACATTGAAATCCTTTTGTTTTCCACGAATGCTTCCTAAGGCACAAGTTATGTGTCTATATGTTCTAACAAGTTCTTAGATATTATGAATGCCATGCCAAACAATTTCACCTTTGCTTTGCTTGATGGAGGGGCATGTCATGGTAGTGGGGTGCATTCAACTCATGTTGGAGAAGTCAAGGATATTCAACTCATTTCATAGCTTGCAAAACCTCTTCTCATCTAGTGGCTTTGTAAAGATGTCGGCTAGTTGATCTTCAGTGCCAATAGGTTGGATAGCAATGTCACCCTTTTGTTGATGATCCCATATGAAGTGATGCCTTATGTCAATGTGCTTGGTTCTTGTATGTTGGACCGGGTTTTGAGTCATCTTGCAAGCACTCTCATTGTCACAATACAAAGGCACATGATGGAAATCAAATCCATAATCCTTCAATGTTGATCTCATCCATAGCAATTGTGCACAACAACTACCGGCACTAATGTATTCGGCCCTCGGAGTTGAAAGTGTCACACCGGTTTTGCTTCTTTGAGGACCAAGATACTAGAGATCTTCCAAGGAATTGACAAGTGCCACTTGTGCTTCTTCTATCAACCTTGCATCCCCCATAGTCGGAGTCCGAATATCCAATAAGCTCAAAGTTTGACCCCTTGGGATACCATAGCCCAACATTTTGTGTGTGCTTCAAGTACCTCAATATCCTCTTTGATGCGGTGAGGTGACTCTCTCTAGGTGAGGATTGGAACCTTGCACACTTGCCAACACTAAACATCACATGGGCCTAGAAGCGGTCACATAGAGTAAGCTTCCAATCAATGACCTATAGTACCTTTGATCAACCATATTACCACTTTCATCATTGTCCAAAGATCCATTGGTACCCATTGGTGTATTGATGCCCTTTGTATCTTGCATGCCAAACTTCTTGATCATGTCTCTAATGTACTTCCCTTGACTAATGAAGGTGCCATTCTTCATTTGCTTGATTTGAAGACCAAGGAAGTATGTGAGCTCTCCAAGCATAGACATCTCAAACTCTTTTGCCATCATCTTGGCAAACTCTTCACAATACTCTTGATTTGTTGATCCAAAGATGATATCATCAATATATATTTGCATGTAACACCCCAGGTGTTACTTACCGGTTAAGCCATGGTTTGGACAAAAATAAGCTTCTTTTATGCTTGATTACGTTGTCGGTCGAAGAGGCGAAAAGAATCAAAATCCGGGAGTTGCCCCTTTTTGTCGGAAACCCTAAACCCTAACTTTTCTTTACCCCCTTTTCTATAATTCAAAATCTAAGCAAAATTTGACAAAACTTCCAAAAGCTACTTTGTAGATCTTTTCTTGATGAACAAAAGATATGTACAAAAGTTTTTCAAGTTTTGTATAATTTTAAAAGTAATTTTGAATTCAAAATTCTTCCATTTTGACCCTATTTCAAAAGTCATATTTAGAGGCGAATTTGAAAATCTTCCAATTGTGAAAATTGTAGATCTTGAAATTTTAAGCAAAGTTGCTTTTTGGAGTTTTTCAAGTTTAGTTCAAATTTTTGGAAGTAATTTGCAAAAATTCGAAAGTTAGGGTTTGGGTGCTTCTGATAGCGGCATGGCCGCCCATGCGCTTTCATGTCGTCGGCGTCGCCGTGGCCGTCTCGACCCTTCCGGCATCCGCTGGCGCTTTTGGCTTTTGTTGGGCGTTAGCGAAGGCGCTGCCACCTCACCATCCCTCATTGCCCTAAAAGCCGGCGAGGCCGCCGTTTCTTTCCTTTTCCTCTCTGCGCACCGCGCCCGGCCGCCCGTGCTCGCTCACTTGCGCCGCCCGTGAGCGGGCACTTCAATCAAATCAAGCTTCGCCAGCGGGTCCGCAACTTCCCTTGGCGCCCGTTTGAGCTAGAACCTTACCGCCAGCGTCGTCTCTTTGCCGCGTAACCCCATCTTCTCCGGCCCGGCGCCCGCCGTGATCCGCCCGTCGTCGATTAGCCGTCGCGGTGAGCCTCTCATTTGTTTTATCTTGTGCGTTGAGCTCATCTTTATGCCGTGGTCATGAGTCGGCTCAGCGGTGTCGCGTTTGCCCACTTTGAGGAGCAGCCCGGAGCATACGGTTGCCAGCGGTGGCGTCGCGCGGCCGCAGCGAATCACCCGTCGTCCACCCATTTCCGTTGCACTTTGGCCTCAACTATCTTGACAATCAAGTTTATGGTGAGCTCGGCGTGTTTGTGTCCTTTGTTTGACCTCTTCCACGCCATAGCCGTCGAGCGGCGTTGCGGCGGCGCCACCTGCCCGGCGCCGCCGCCCCGCGTTTGGCGTTCGAGGGGCGGTTTGGGTTCGGTTAGGTTAGGGCTTTTTTGGTGCGCCTAGGCGTCTTTGAAGGTAGTCTTTGCCTTTCGACCTTAGGGGAGGAGACTCGGTGGTGCACGCTCCGCCCTTCGCCCGCGCCAGAGTGGCGGTGCTACTGCTTTCGGGGTGTGGCGGGGACACAGGAAAAGCGAGAATAGAAGGAATGAGGGGGGTATAGATGTAAAGTTCATGACTCAAGGGAATAGTGCCAAATAGTGTTTGGGGCTAGTTTTTTTTTGTAAAGGCCCAGGGTTCTTTTACGCAAAGCAGTAGGGCCAAGGCTGGTAGGCCGCCTTTAGGCTTGACTGCTTTTCGGGCGCGCATCATGGCGCTCAGCGCCCAGGCTGCACACTGGGCTGGGCTGACTTTAGGCCGATGACCTTTTTTTTCTTTTAAAGAAATGTTTTTCTAATTTGTTTGTTTTAAATAGTAATGCGATTTTGTGATTTTTGCATAAATTCAAATAGTGCTTCTAAAATTCTGAAAATTTTTGTAGAGCCTTCCCATGAGTATGTGTATCCATGAAAATTGTGAAACTTGAGTTTTGAGTAGTTCTTGCATGTTTCAAAAATACAAATTTTAATTGAAAAATGCATCTTCTATGATTTTTAGAAAATAAAATATTTATTCAAAAATCATGAAAATTTATTTAGTACTTGTTTGATGATGTGAATTACTTGTTTAAAAAGTTTGGAGTCGTTTTGAAATGTTTAAATTATTTTCTATTTTATGTTCTATTATTTCATGTGGTTTTATAAATTGTTTGGTGTCAAATAATTTAGGGTTTTGTGTGACTTTGGGGTTGTTTTGTGAATCTTGGATCATACCACGATCAAATGGTCCTTGAGAACTCCTTAGGCAATGGTGATGATATCTTGTAGAGTAGTTTAACAAGTTGGTTTTGTTGGATTGCAACTTTTATCGTGAAGGAAAGTTGTACTCAAGTGTTTATCATTTCATGCATCCATCAAGCATCATGTTTACCATTCCATCATGTTAAGCAATGCATCATTATTACGTGTAGTGAGCGAGAGTGATGTGGTTTTACGATGATCGAGCTTTGGAGAAGGTATATCCACTAGAGATGTTGGTGTCAAGTATGATTTCGGATGATCCGCTGCGGAATCTAATTTTCCGCAAAAGCAGGCAAGCCCCGGTTCATTAAACCCTTTCCTTGATATTTTAAAAGCTTATATCACTTTTGTTTATGCTTTATTGCATTAAGTAATTAAGAGTTGAGTGATAACCTAATTCTTTGCATTACTATCCTTGTTTATTTCAATACCATCCTTGATAACTTTGTTTCATTTCGAAAATGTTTAGTGATGCTTAGCCCTCGCTTAATTAGTTAAGCTTTTTCATCAAAATGTTTTATTTGAGGAGATGGTACGTTTTAGGAAAAGAAAGAGTTGTAGTGATGAATTTGAGATCGGACGGGGCGTAGGTTGAAAGCCGGCGGGATTCTAAATTTGTGCTTGTCCGTGTTGGTCGTTTAAAGGACCGTCCCGTTGTTTGGCTTTGAGTGAAATCGGGACTTTTTGAGCGCAAGTTGCGCTTTGAGGCCGTTTGGGTCAATGGCGCGTCGTCGGCGATCACCACGGTCGGGCGAAACTAGCTGGCCACATGCCCGTTAAGCGATCTGGGGGGTGTGCCAAATCGGGAACAGAACAACCAGCGCCTTTGGGAGTGGAGACATGGCGGGGAGTAGCATGTACCCACCCTCTTGGTCAAACTGTCATTAGGGCGGGGTAGGGAGGTGGAATCTTGTGCTCGGTGGCGATGGACCTAGTCCCGTTTTGGAATTAACCGAGTGAGGGTTGATATATGCCGACTTAAGTGCTACATATGTCGTGTGGTTAGGGATCCCGGTGGGTATAATCGGTTCATGAATCGCCGTTGCTTCTCGGGAGAAGGAGGCAGATTCCACGACCTTCATCGTAGTAAATGATGGAATATGTTTTCAAGGAAAGAGAGTTGGAATGAGAAAAATATGTTTGCTCTAGAATAGGATAACCTAGAGTTTATGAGCTATTAATCGGAATTAAAATCTTGAAACTAAGGATTCATTTTTAGTAAGCTTTTACGCAAAAGCGAGTCCTTGATTCTTGCTAAAACCTTTCCTTGATTCCCCTAAGCTTTTGCATTCACGAGTCTTCTCCTCTTTTTCCTTGTCGGTTAAGTCTTGTTGAGTACTCAGGTACTTTCGGGGTTTGTTAACCCCATTTGCAGTCTTGACTCGTCTTTGTTTAATCAAGATTATGTCGGTGGGCTCGACATGATCACGGTGTCTTCTAGTTCTATCTAGCTTCCACAAATTAAGTTAAGTTCTCTTAAATGTAACTTACTCACATTTTGTAAAATTAATGTTATTATTCTTCCGCACTTTCGATCGTATTTTTATAACAAATGTTGTAATGTTGTAGCTACTCCTTTGTTGATCCTGGTATGAGAGTGGGTATGTCGGGGTTTCCGGATGACACCCGACAGAGCTTCTTAAGTTATTGGGTGCATGCCGCATTTGTCGAAGGTCTTTGGGACAAAGGCAGTGCGGTGGGCCCGATAATTAGGAGGTTACGTTACATTGCATCACAAACAAATCATTGCCAATCTTCTTGGTGAATAGAGTAGTGTCAACTTTGCCCATCTTGAAGCCTTTCTTGAGTAAGAAGTCTCTCAACCTCTCGTACCATGCTCTAGGTGCTTGCTTCAACCCATACAATGCCTTGTTCAACTTGTACACATGGTTGGGATGATGGTAATCTTCAAAACCGGGTGGTTGCTCAACATACACTAGCTCATTGATGAATCCATTGAGAAAAGCACTCTTGACATCCATTTGATAGAGCTTGTTGTTGTGTGCACATGCATAGGCCAATAGGATTCTAATTGCCTCTAATCTTACAACCGGAGCATATGTTTCACCAAAGTCAAGACCCTCTACTTGAGTGTAGCCTTGTGCAACAAGTCTTGCTTTATTTCTCACAACAATGCCATCTTCATCTTGCTTGTTCTTGAACACCCATTTGGTTCCAATGACATTGTAGTCCTTTGGTCTCTCTACCAATTCCCAAACCTTGTTTCTATCAAAGTTATTGAGCTCATCTTGCATTGTAATGACCCATTCTTCATCCTTCAAGGCATCATCAACCTTTTCGGACTCTTCTTGTGACACAAATGCAAAGTGTTCATAAAATGCCGTAAGTCTTCCTCTTGTTTGCACTCCACTTGCAATGTCACCAATAATTTGATCAATTGGGTGATCTCTAGCTATACTTGAGCTTTGGAGTATTGAAACTTGATTGCTTGAGCTTGGTTGATCACTTGTTGTAGCTTGAGATGGTGTACTAACTTGTTGTTGATCTTGAACTTGAGCACCACTAGCTTGAGTTGATTGCATCTCATCTTTGTTATCATCATCAATTTGAGTTGGCCTTATATCACCAATGTCCATACCCCTCATGGCATTTACCAATTGAGTTCCACTAATATCATTGAGGTTCTCATCTTCATCTTGGAACCCATTGGTTTCATCAAATTCAACATCATGGACTTATTTCAATACACCACTTGAGTTGTTCCACACTCTATATGCTTTGCTTGTGGTGGAATAGCCAAGTATAGGAACCCCTCATCACACCTCTTGTCAAACTTGCCAAGTCTTGCACCCTTCTTCAATATGTAACATTTGCACCCAAATACTCTAAAGTATGCAATGGTTGGCTTTCTTCCATTCAATAGCTCATAAGGTGTCTTG
Source organism: Hyparrhenia diplandra (assembly GCA_015847255.1). Classification (NCBI taxonomy): domain Eukaryota; kingdom Viridiplantae; phylum Streptophyta; class Magnoliopsida; order Poales; family Poaceae; genus Hyparrhenia; species Hyparrhenia diplandra. The sequence goes on from JADLZK010001268.1 coordinate 317,167, forward strand.
TTCATCATGGGATGACAATACAACCTATTGATGTAATGGCATGCGGTGTTGATTGCTTCGGCCCAAAATGATTGGCTCATATTATACTCACTAAGCATTGATCTTGCCATCTCAATGAGAGTCCTATTCTTCCTCTCAACTAGGCCATTTGATTGTGGTGTGTACTTGGCCGAGAGTTGATGCATGATTTCATAGTCATCACATAGCTCATCAACTCTTGTGTTCTTAAACTCACTTCCATTGTCACTTCTCACTTTCTTCACTATGATATCAAACTCATTGTGCACCCTCTTGAGAAATGACTTGAACAATGAATACACACCACTCTTGTCATTGAGAAAAGAACACCCAAGTGAATCTTGTATAGTCATCCACAATCACAAATCCATACTTGTTGCCACCAATGCTTGTATATGCGGTTGGGCCAAACAAGTCAATATGGATCAAGTCAAATGCCTTGCAAGTACTCATGAAGCTCTTCTTTGGATGAGTATTGGCAACTTGCTTGCCCGGCTTGACATGCACTACATAGCTTGTCCTTGTCAAAGTGTACATCCTTCAAGCCTCTTACTAGATCATGTGTCACTAACTTGTTGAGATGTTTCATGCCAACATGACCAAGTCTTCTATGCCATAGCCAACCCATGCAAGATTGAGATATCAAGCATGTACTAATTTGAGTCTCACTAGCACCAAAATCCACAAGGTAGAGGTTGTCAAATCTTATTCCCTTGAAGATCAAGCTTGAATCTTTTGTATTCACTATCTTCACCAAAGATGCACTTATAACAAAGATCATAAATTTGTGCCACCGAAAGCAAATTATACTTCAAAATGTCCACTAGTGCCACATTTGATAAGGTCAAATCATTGGTTATTGCTATCTTGCCTATGCCTTGAATTTTTCCACTCTTGCTATCACCAAATGTAATAGGCTTGCCATTCTCTTGAGTTGAATCAATAATATTGAACTTCCTTGCATCACCGATCATATATTGAGTGCACCCACTATCAAGAATCTAATAGTTACCCCCAATCTTGTAATTCACCTACAAGAAAATCAATAAGATTTAGGTACCCATTTGCCTTTGGGTCCTTGGAGGTTAGCAACCAAAGCCTTTGGTATCCAAATTGCCTTCTTCTTTGGGCCAACAATGGGTGTACCAACAAACTTTGCCTTGACACCCTTCTCACCCTTGGTAAGCAAATAACAAGAATCGAAATGGATGGAATGCACTTTCTTTTCTTTCTTGTTCATGTTCATTTTAGCACATTTATGTTCTTGATGCCCCACTTGCTTGCATCTATTGCAATAAGACCCATTGCTCTTTACAAAGCTAGGCTTTGGAGTAGCAAAAGCCTTCTTGCCTTTTTGGGGACATAGCCTGAGCCTTCCTTGTTAAGGGAAAACCTTTGGCTACCCAAGCACTTTAGCAAGCGGGCATCCCCACCATATGCCTTTCTTAAGGAGTGGGTGAGCTCATCCACCTCTCTTTTGAGAGTCTCATTCTCAACCTTTAGTGATGAATCTAAAATTACTCTATCACTACTAGTAGAGCTTGAGTGAGTTGATGTGGATGTGGAAGGAATAGATGGTTCTTCAACATCAACCAAGAATGGTTCATCTATGATGTCACATGTTGAACCAACATCCTTCTTGATGATTGAGCAAGCTCTATCATTCTTCTCTAAGAGCAAGGCATGGGCTTTTTGGAGCCTTGTATGAGATACCTCCAATTCCCCATGGTCTTCCTTTAGACCCTCATGGGTGGCCTCTAGCTCACTAAAGTTTTGCTCAAGAGTTTTTACACTCTTTTGCAAAGCTTTGCATTCCTTGTACTTAGTCTTAAGCATGATACGAGTTTGCTTAAGCATCTCAAGAAGATCATCCTTAGTGGGTTCACATTCATCATCTTCATCATCACTATCATCATATTTTACTTCATTATCACTTAGTTCATCATGTTCATGCAATGATACCTTAGTGGCCTTAGCCATGAAGCATGAAGGTGACGAGCCGAAGAGGGATGACTTCTTGTGTTGGCCAATTGCACTCATGGCCTTGGGCTTCTCTTCCTCTTCATCGGAGGAGCCATCATTATCCTAAGAGCAAACAAAAGCACCATCATTTGTCTTCTTGAATGTCATGGTCTTGCTCTTCTTGTTTGTCTTGCCACCCTTGTATGCCTTCATCTTCTCTTTTTCTTTCTTGATTGGGCAATCGATAAGGATGTGATAAGGGCTATCACACTCAAAGCATTTTCTTGGCTCTTCATTGCCCTTGGATGAATCATTTCTTCTTCTAGAGCCTTGCCCAAACTTCTTGCTCTTCAAGACTTTGCTAAATTTCTTTACAAACATAGCAAACTCTTGATCAATCTCTTCAAGGTTGATTTCCTCATCATCTTCTTCTTGAGCTTTAGACTTGCCCTTAGCCTTGGATGAGGTGGTGGCGGCCTTGAATGCCACAACCTTCTTGCTCTTGTCATCTTCTTTCTCTTCCTCATCTTCCATGCCATCAACCTTCTCATCGGTTAGCACCTCACCAAGCAAGTCACTAGGTGTCATGGTGTCCAATGCACCTCTAAAGAGAATCTTTCTCAACATGGCAAATCTCTTAGGCAAGCACATCAAGAATTTGTGCCCAAAATCTCTATCCAATGTCTTCACTCCTAATGCCTTGAGGTCATTGACAATCACTTGGAGCCTATGGAAAGTATCCGGTATGCTCTCATCTTTCTTCATCTTGAAATTCTCAAATTCACTCTTGAGAACATACAATTTGGCACTTTTCACAACCTTGGTGCCCTCATAGGTCTCACAAAGCTTCTCCCACACTTCACTTGCCTTCTCAAGATCCTTGATGCCTTCAAACACTTTGACATCCATTCCCTTGTAGAGTGTGCTCAATGCCATTGTGTTGCATTGCTTGTGGATCTTGTCGGTGGGTGTGAGGTTGGTAGGATCTAGGATGACAAAATCCTTCTCCGTCACTTCCCATACTTGGTCATTGATTGATCCCAAGTACATTCTCATGCATCTCTTCCAATAGTCAAAATTTTTGACTCCATCAAAGAACGGAGACTTTTCCCCAACATTGTTGAACACAATACTAGCCATGCTTCACACCAGGAGGTTGTTAAGCCTTCTAAAAAAACGGTGACCACGGCTCCGATACCACTTGTAAGGTCCTAGATGGCTAGAGGGGGGTTAATAGCCTATAAAAATTTTCTACAAACTCACTAAACAAACCGGTTAGTATAACAAATGGCGAATAAGCGGTTTGCACTAGCTCTAATGATCTTGCAAGCCTTCTAGTGACAAGACTAAATATTTCTATGATCTCTAAGTCACACAAAGTCTATGTCACTACTCTATCTAGTGAGCAATCCTAAAATGGTCCTTATGCTAGCAAGAGCAACTACACAAGGCAAGAGCTAGCTCTCTACTCAAAGTAAACTAGGAAGGTAAATACAAGAGTAAGAGCGATATACCAACTTCGTAGAGGATGTCAACCAATCACCGGGAACAAGATGAACAATCAATCACACGAAGGTGATGATCCACACGCCGAGACAATGAACAAGTCGGTTTGTTCACGGGAGTTCGCTTGTACACCGACAAGTTACTCTCGGTTGTGCCGACCAACACAAGGATGGTGTTTGAGCTAGCTGGCGGTGCCCTTGCTAGCCTCAACACACCACTCAACAAGTGTGGTACCCAAGACACGAGCAATGTATTCCTTGCACTTTGTCTTCCCGACGAGGAGTGCGTAATCCTCTCACAAATTCGCTGGGAGGTGGCCAAGAAACAATCTCCTCTTCTTGCCAACAACTCCACCAAATCACCAAGCCCGGCTAGGAGCGGTGTCTCCAAGAGAAACAAGAAACTCACCGGCTCACAACGATCCCTAAGTGCCTCTAGATGCAAGAACTCGATGCAAATGCACTTGGATCACTCTTCTCTCAAGAATGAGGCTCAAATCAAGAATGAGACAGGAGGGAGGCTTGCTTGCTTGCTCAAAGATGTTAGGAATGATTCAAATGACCAAGAGAGAGAGCAAAGAGGCAGCCAAGGGGGTATAAATACCCCTCACCACGAAATGTGGCCGTTGGGGAGAAACCCACGGTTTTAAACTGGCCGGACGCTTGGCCCGGACTCACCGGTGAGTCCGGTCGGTGGGTCCCGATCACAACCGACAAGCCCCAACCTCGACCACCGACCGAGAGCCAGCGAAGTGCGTCCGTCGCGCGATCCGGTCGGCGTCCGGTCCGCGCCCGGATGCTTCCGGGCCGGTGCGTCCCGATCAACCGTCGAGCAATCAGCCGAGAAACAAGCTTATCTTGGAACTTTGATGGAAGCACCGACGGGCGCTCGGTCGGATCCGCGTGCGTGCTTCCGGTCACCGGGTCCGGTCAACAACTCGAGCTGTGAAAATTGTCGTTTTTGTCGTCGTTCCTTTCGCCTTTGCTCCAAACCGACTTTTCGTCACTTGTTTCTTGTTGCCCACACGTCGAAGAACACCTCGACACCATGTGTTAGCATTTTGAAAACATTTTCGACAAAGCGCGGAGTTAGCTCTTTAGGTTAGAGTTCATGCATATGAATTTTGAACCTAAAGGCACATGAGGACCGATATGTACGATAAGTTTTCTCCTCTTTATAGTGCGGCTTATCGATCCTATAACCACCCCACCCTCTATGGTGTCTTGGGTGTGAAATCAAAAGCCCTATGGTTATACCTTTGACTTGGGGACAATTGATCTCCGAAACTCCACCGAGTTGGATGCTTGATCATCTTTTGGATCACCTCGATCCATCCTCCATGATCACAATGCACCAACTCCCGCACGATTCAATCTCAATCTAGTCAAACACTTAGCATCGAGAGATTAGTCCTTAGGTGTCACTAATTAGCCAAAACCAAACAAGAGATCTTCAATGGTGCATGTTATATTTCCAGCCTGGATCATTGGACTTTGCTTTCCTTCTTTGGATCAGTCTTGGGGTCATAATCAGGTGCTTCAACTGAGCTTGCCATGGCTCCAAGCTACATAAAAAAAGCAAAAAGAATTAGGGGCGATTAGGGAAGCGAGGCAAGTAACATACTAGTGAAAGCGAGTCACTAAAGAAAGAACACAAGCAGAGGCAGTAACAAACTGATAGACAAACATTATATACTAATCAAAGAAAGACCCTTTTACAGTCGTCCTTTTTGCTGTAGGTATGTGGCAGTCCTATAATATTCAGTATTTGATTACTTGCGAGACATATAATACTCATTCGGATCCAAAGCAGTGTATGCATTACAATATTCGAGGGCAAAAGCGAGCACACATACTATATATAGCGAGAGCATGCATACTATATTCATAAGAAGAAAGCTGAGTACTATCAGCCAAAAGCAGTACACGCACATTTGAGAGACCAGAGACAGAGAGGAGGCAGGGGATATACCGGGCAGAGGTACCAGCAGATTGCGGACGAGCGGCTCTACTCCGGACACGGACGGCAGGTGTTGAAGGCCGGCGGACGAGTGGGACGGCGAGCCGCTCACGGTAGGGGACCGGCGGTGGATGGCGGCAGTCGGCGAACACGAGGTTCGCCCTACCGCCTCTCTTTTTCTTCTCCCCTTGTCCTCGCGGTTGCTGCAAATGGCACACACACGAGTGGATTTCCCGCGAGCGCACTAGCTATCTGCGGTCGATTTCCGCGCATCTCGGTGGATTCCCGCGGCTGGTGGGTGGGCGCGGGCTATTTACGCACGAGCACGGGCGATTTCCCGCGGGCTCGCATAGTTTTCGCGCGCCTTTCCCTGCGAATCGACATCCGGCGTCCTTAGTGTGGTGAAAGGTGTCCGCCCGACGCTAAACTGCGATTAGGTGGTGACTAATTCGCCTAGGCGGACGCCATACACTCGAGGCCGTGGCATCTTCGACACCCAGGGACTCCCGCACGCTGTTGGTATTTGTTATGCCCATAGAAATATTAAAGATTGTATAATCCGCAAGCACACGGATACCGTTGTAGCCTTCACCCGGAGGGTTTTAAATATCGTATCCACAGGGAAACGTGTGAGGGAGACTAAGATCTAATCTTAACCCAGAGTAGCACAAGACCTAAGAAGGTTAAAAGTATAGAGATGATTACTAAGATACCTGATCCTACTCGTAGTAAACTTGCCTTCTACTGTTCTATCTGGGGACATCACATAGGGAGAAACACCAACAAAGGATGATTCGTCTAGAGATAAATCCCACGAGTCCTACAGACGGGATGGGGAATACAAAGGATCAACGACACCCAACTAGTTGATCACCCAACTAGGGGCTATCACAGTCGTGATCTACCACCAATCCGGAATATAGGATGAATCTAACGAGATACCCGAGCCCAAACACCACGCTTGCACTATTTAATATTACTTTAACCTAATGCACTAGATTAAAGCACTCAAAAGAGACCCGCGGTCGGAAAAGAACAATATAAACAATGATGCTTACTAAAAGAAGAAGTAGATTACCGGAGTAACTCCAAGTGTAGGTTAACTTCCACCGAGGTACAAGTTATGCAGTACAGACACGTCGGCACCTCCTCGGGTTCCTTCCCCTCTCTCTATCTCTCTTATTCTAAAGACTAGATCTAATGAGATCTAATCCCTCTTGAATACTAGCTCATCTAGTTCTAGTTCTTGTCTAGACCTAGGGGAGACTCAGGGCCTTAGCCTATTGATAATGAATGATAATGAATTAGGGTTTTACCCAGGGGTCAGGGGGTCTTGTTATATAGCCCCGGACGATTCACCACAGCCCTTGGATCAAACCGACCTTGATAGATGGACAGGATTGCTCCTCAATGGCGGTTACAACCGACCTAGGAAGCAGGCCCCGAGTGGGCCCCACAGGAGGGCGGCCGCGGTCATGGGCCAGGGCGGTCGTGGGCCCCACCTTGGGCTTTGAGGCCAAACCACCAAGGTTGCGTATATCTTGTCGATAGCTTTCCAGAGAGGGGTGGTTCACTGAAAACGGAGTCCGGATGAGAAAGTTATGGCCATTTTAGTGAACTCTGCTCTGCGAGGTGATATCGTTTGATTCGGACTCTGAATATAGCGAACAATATATCCGTTTCGATCGTCTCGACAAGCTCTTTGCAATGGTGCCATCTTGGAATATGTTTTAGAACATGTTTATGCTTCATATGCCTTGCAAACTCTAGGATTTTCTGTTTAATCCCACGAAAATATATAAATCACCAAAACTTCGTGGAATTATGTTAGTCAAGCCACTAAACTATGTTGATATTCATTTTAAGCCCTTATTTCAGTTTTAAAAACCTCAATATTTTATGCTATAAGAGGTGTCAACACACGCCTTGTCGCCTAGTTTATGCCTAGTCGCCCCTAGGCGACGCCTTAAAAACAGAGGTGTAGTCTTAGGCCGACGCGCCGGCGCCAACGGCACGACTAGCGGCGCTCACGCCGCGCTGCGCTAGTGTGACAACGTGGCAGCGTGGTAGCGGCAACGGCGTGCGCTTGCCTGCCCGTGACGCAAAGCGGTGCGGCCCGGCGGCCCGTGTGCTTGCTTGCTCGGATCCTCTCATGCGGCGCTGTTGAAATCTCATCCTTTGGAGTGCACCTTGAACCAACTGGTCAAGAAGTAACATGGGCCTCCACCAACAACCATACGGGGCACCTTCGCACGCCATCCGCGGTGTGGCGGGAGGTCATCCACTCGCCCACGTCATCTCGACCATCCAACAGGACTATTGGGCTACATCCGCCCGATTAGCTCGGGCACAAAGCAGAGAGGAGATCGGGAGAGAGTTTGAGGGAGCTCATGGGTGAGAGAAAGAAGGGAAATGAGGGAGCTCACGGTTGAGACAGCGAGAGGAGGGAGATGAGGGAGTTCACGGGTGAGACAACGGAGACGAGGGAGATGGAACTTACATGTGGCCCCAATGTATGGGTGCGGGTTTAGACCAGTTTGGACTATTTTGACACCGAGCAGAGTTTAAGGACCTAGATGCTCGTTCTAAGAGTTTGAGGACCAGGGATGACACAGCAAGACAAGTTTGAGGACCGGGATGACACCGCCCGGTGCACTTTACTCTTTTATTTATACTAGAGTATGCATTCTTATCTTGCTATTGATAATTGATTAGGTTTTATGTATAGATTATAGTTATTTAGTTTTTAGAATCAATTATTTAGTTTTAGTTAGTTTATAGTTAGTTTTTTTATTTAGGTTATATTTTGTATGCCTAGGTTATAGTTAGTTAGTATGTATAGGGTTGTTTCCTAGTAGTTTCTTTCAATCACATATGGATGACCTCATTGTATATTTATTTATGTACATATTATTGCAATGCATTTTATTTATTACAGTGGTTTTTCCCTCTAACTATTTCCATGTCTTTGTGGACCAAGGCGACACAAAATTTAGCACTTTAATTTTTTCTTTAAAAAACTTGCACAAAATTTTTTGGGCACTACTCAGTATTCTCTTGGACCGCTCGTACACTTTTTGTAAAGTTGTGAATCAACCACGTTGACAAAAAAAATCACAATTACTTGATCCGTAAAACAGAAGTAACCGAAATAAGAATAATGTAGCAACTAATTGGTTACAATACCAAACATCACCACAAAAGGTTGCATAGAAACTAAAGGATCACATGATCAAACAAATGCATCAACTTAAGATTATGCTTATGCTTAGGTGATGCACATACAGTGACCCAATTAACACTACTCATGGTTTTTTTTGAAAAGGTCAACATTAAGCACAAGAATTTTGCTTTTGCTCTTAAAAAGGTCAACATTAAGCATAAGATTTTTGCTTTTTCTCTCAAAAGGTTTTAAGTTGGGGCTCATTTTAGATAAGTTGAGTTCAACACCTTGTTACCAGTTGCAAGAGTTTCAAATGTGATCTGATCATCTCTCTTGACATATCCTGTTTCAGTTCAAACCCACTACCTAGCATATGACAAACACTTGGGTTTTACACCCTAACTGTAACAAGTGTAATCATATAATTAGGATACTTTGGAGATGCTAATCTATATGCCTTAGTGCAATGATGACTAGGAGCATTCCAAAGAGAATTAATAATGACAACCTATTTTAGGAAGGTACATAAATAATAGCTACTCATATAGATGTTACATTAATAATACCAACTCATCTAGATGTTACATAATAATGACTACTTCTAGATTAGGATGCTCTTAAATGACTACTACTGCTTAGCTGTTACATACGTTACAAGAATGATAGCTTGGTGGAGATAAATTTATAGGCATTGATGTATGCAATATATGATAGACGTATTCAAGCATTTTATACAATCCTTTTGTCCAGCATTGTTGGCCTATAAATTGGTAAAGAGTGGAGGATACAATATATAACCAAATTAAACACTTGTTATGTCTACCCCTTGCTCATCAGTGGACAGACCCATCTTAGTTGCCAATTGAAACACAATGATAAAAATGAGCAGCACCAAGAGCCAGCAAACTTTCTACCCGATGTTCGTCCTCGTGCTTACCATCATACTGATGAGCTCTCGTAAGTCATATGCACCCCTGGTTTTTGTTAAAATGGCTATCAATCATATGTAACTAAAAGCAAAAAAACTAACATGCCTATTATGTAGATGAGAATGGGGCAAAGGCAAAAGGTGATTCGTGTGACGGTGGAGACCCTTGTTTTGGAAAGTGCCTCATTCGAGGCAAGTGCGAACGTTGTTGCAAGGACAAAGGGTATGACATTGGGAACTGCTCTCATCTAACATGTTATTGTTGCAAGAATTAATATTTGATACAGAAGAAAACAATGTAATAAGAGAGACAATATGTGATAATGGATCTGCATGAATGGATATCGATGGTTCATGATCCATGAAAAAAATCGCGGGCTATAGAATTTAGCGGAGATTGACCAAAAACGCAATAAGCGGCGCTTATTAGCGCGTTATTTGGCATCGCGACAAGTGCTTCGGCCGCTTTTTTAGCTTATAGCGTGCTTTTTTTTAGTGTTCATGATTCTCAATATTTATTTATTCTCCACTTTTCATTTCATTCTTTGGGTCTAAAATTCCACATCGTTCAAGTACCTTCGATGTCCAACGTGTGTGATGCAAGTTTGTTTTATCTTCGGTTCGAAGCCTTCAGGAAAATTCCTAGCAATTCCCAACCGATCATGTTGACAAGATCTAGAAACAGTAGTGAACGAGAGAAGAACAATGTAGCAACTACAAGTGCACGATAATATGAAGATGAAGAATCATTGAAAACATGAAGACGGAATCGAAAAACACCCCGCTGGGCTTTAGTTCGTTGGTCGCCGCGTAGCCTTCAGGATATCGGTGAGGACCGAGGGGCAGCTTGTTTCCAGGTGCTTGTACCCCTCTGTCTCCAGGACGGCGTCAAGATATCCCACGATGAATTCCACGCAAGTAGCTTTTGAGCTGCGAGCAGCTATGCTGCTCAGCTAGCGCCAACGTGGTCGCCGCCGTGTCGACGGTGAGGCTGTCAGCGAGCCTGCCCTCGCAGAGGAGCTTGAGCCTGTCGAGGCCGTACCTGTCCGCACCGGCGAGCAGATGCTGCGCCATCGACGTCGCGTCGTCGCCCACCTGGTCCAGGTCCGGCGCCGTGTCGGTGTAGACAAAGCGAAGCAGGGCCTTGAACGCCGCGGGCTCCATGTCCTTCACCTCGACGCGCCGGGACGCCTCCTCCTTCATCCCCCCGAACAGCTCCGCCATGAACACCGGCGACCTCGAGGCAAGGATGGCCTTGTGCGCGGCGAACTTCTCGCCGGACACGTGGAACGTCACGTCCGCTCCCGCCCCTTCTGCAGGAGCTCGCCCAAGTGCCTGTGCAGGTCGAGGGACGGTAAAGCAGCCTCTGGGCGGCGATCGCGATCCATGGCCGTCGGCTCGGTATACGGCGCCGCAGCCGGTGGTCCTTTGAGCACGGTGATGCTGCACTGCAGGGTGTAGGAATCATTCGTGAGGTAGCCAGACGCCTCCAGATCCTCTCTTGACGTCACCTCGATATGACCGGAGTAATCGCCGGGCTTGTAGAACTTGTGCGATATGCTCTTCTCCTCCGACGGCTTCAGCCTCCCGGCCGGATCAACCAGGCGGCAGCTGAGCTTGGCCTTGACGTCGCCACCGCGTGCTTCGGATAGCAACACGAGGTGGAGCGTCACCGGCCGATGGCGGCCAGCCCAGTGATTCTTGGGACGCCAGTGGAGCTCCCAGTCGTGGCCACCGACGGACCAGTTCTTGGACTTGATGAACTCGCCGTCGCTCATGGCCGTGGTTACTGAATGGCCTGCTATCTTTAGTAGGATGTCCTTGGAGCAGGCAATCTCGGTGAGGTTTTGCATTTGCATGATTGGATGGATCTACGGTTCTACGCTAGTCGCAACAGTAGATCGAGGTGGCGAATCTGTTTGTGTGTTCTTGGTAAAACATTTGGTTGCCCAAGCCAGGGCCAATTTATGGACGCCGGCCGGCATGGGTCTGTTAGTACTGTGGCGCACTGGTGCTCAATTGAAGTGGCGACGCCTAGGGTGCTGCGTAAATACAGCATTCGAGACGAGGTCAGGTTGACCACTACGAACGTCGTAGCGTCGTTTGACCGTTCAAATTCCAGCGGCAATGTGCAGCAACAACATTCGTTGAAGCAGCGGCGCAGCTGCGTGGGCTGGTGCGCGCGACGGTGTGGCGCCTGCCGCGATCAACTCCGTAGGGTTGGCTGCACAATGGCATAGTGCGGGCTGGAGCGGCAGCACAGCAACGGCAAATGAAGGGCTTGGCTAGGCTAGCACGGTTGAGCAACGACGAACTGACCAATGTATAGCAACGACAGGCTGGCTACCACAGTGTTGCAAAGGCAAGTCCAAGTCCCAACAGGACCAGAGGAAATAAGTCCAGATCACTCTGCATCTATTCTTCAAGCAACGAATTCTGAAGCCTACAAACAGTTGGTATTGGTAGAGAAGGTCAAAAAACAACTTCGGGTCTACTGCATATACCATTGTGTGGCGCCAACATCAAGCCACCAACTGGTGGCTGCAAACAGTAGGGGCAAGTTCATGTATGCTGAGAATGCTACAGAACAAATATCCAAAACTCTCAATGACTCATAGAATGTGCTGGTTGAATGTATGCCGAGGTTCCCACGACATGTGACTGGTTTCAGCTCACAGGTTGCGGGGCTGGCTCTGTGGTGGCTGGTGCAGATCTTTGTTGAAGGAGAGGAGAAAGCGCCTTCACAACGATGCTCATGTTGGGCCTGAACTCTGCTTCGTATTGCACACATAGATAGCTGCCACTGCAGCAAGCTGCAGCAAGGGATGGGGTTACATCAATAAAAAGATGGCCAAATTAGTGTAAAAACATCATTCACAAAGACGTGTACGAGGGGTAACATGACAACCTTAGCGACTCCCTTTGGAGGATATTCTCCCTTCAACCTGGGATCCACACATTGCTTCACCTTGTCTTCACTTAACCTTGGAGTAGCCTGAAAGAAACAAAGAAATGTATACAAAAGAAGTCAGAAATGAATACTTCCGTACTCTTTTTCTGATCTAGCTTCTAGGGTTTTCTGACAAAAGACCATCACTAATTTCTGACCAGATAAAAATCAGTTCTCACTTTTAGTAAGGCTTGGTGCCTAGACACTACTAACTGGCTGACGAATAGAACCCGAGAGTGGATTGATTTGGTTATGTTTAGTTCTACACCTCAAGTAACATCTAAAAATCTAGGCCATTTATGAGAAACCAAATCAGTATCGCAATAGCAGTATCCAGTAACAAGTAGGCTATTTTTGCTAAGCCATGTCAATATGGCAATAGCAGTATTTCTGTACAACAATGTAAGCAACCATTCTCCAATGCAAGTTGGCAAAATAACGTACCCATGTGACTAAACTCTGTTGTCCTCGAGGCATTGTGTGATCGACTGGTTTCCTTCCAGTCAAAAGTTCCAAAAGGACCACACCGAAGCTGTAGACATCGCTTTTCTGTGTCAGCTGGCCAGTCATAGCATATCTGTACCAAGTAGAGCCAAATTTAGAAAGCAGAAAGAAAATCAAGGCTTTAAATATTTCTACAGTTCATGCATAAAACACTATTTCACCACTATGTTGCAAACATAATTACATAAATCATTGATCTTGCTAGATTTATGTTACTGTAAAGCTAGTCAATCCAAAATTATCAATCAAGGGCAGAAACAAATGAAAGCCTGGTATTGAAAAGTTCCAAAGAAATGCCAGCATGTCTTCATAGCAAAAGAAAATGCAATAAGACAAGAACAAAGCAGGCAGCCCACATTATCTTGGGGCACACTATTAAAATCAACAAAACGCCTTAAAAAAAAAAAAAGCAAGAAAAAAAAAAAAAAGGAGGTGATCCTCTTGCAACAAAATTACTTGGGTATTAGTGATGCCATAAGGGGTTGTTCAGTAGGTTGAAGCACATGGTTGATCAATTAAATGGCACTGATTTAACTTGCCATGTGAAGTTCTGCAAAAAGCTTTTTCCAGTGTGGTGTTTTCTTTCCTGTTTGCTGCTCTCCTTCACAGTTTGTTTTCTTTCTTGCCTTGGTTTTCTTTTTGCTTAGGTTACTTCCCCTATATTTTTTAATAAAACAGCAGGTCCTGCCAATTTACATTCAAAAAAGGTTCATAAAAGGCTCCAAAATGTGTATTGAACCCGTATATAATGGATTTTGGTATGCAGTGGACTTTGGTGTACATGGGATAGGATAGCCATACTAAATCCATATTTAGAGGATTTTGGTACACATGGGATAGGATAGCCAGTAGCATATGGTAAAATATCGTTTTCAGGTGGCTTGCCAGGATTTTAAAATGCACTATCTTGACATGCTAGTTTTCTTGTTCAACATTCTTAGAGATGAAATATTCAAGCACATGTACTATAGTTTTTTGGTTAACATGTATAGCTCTAGCTCCCTTTTGAAATATTGAAGATAAAAGGGACTAAAGACCCACAAAGATTAGCAGAAGTTCAGGTTCAATGCTATCAGTTGAAGAAAATTTACTCTGACTGCTCACTGTAATATATTATCAATGCCACACTGGGTAACCTAAGTGTGGAAAAGAATCCCTATGGTGCCTCCACAGAAACAACCATTGTGCACAGATGAAAATCAAGTAATGTGGTAGCTATGACACTATATGATGGCATATCCACTTTACAAGCAGTTATGTGAATATCCATGGGAAATCACTACAAAACACAAGCTTATACAAATAACATATTGTATATAGCCAATGTTTTCATTAATATATTACAACTGTGGAAAAATTCTATGGCATTGGTGTGTTCCATATTCCTTGCAACAATGGTATAGACAAATAATTTTCTGTTCAACACAAGGATCAAGAGTATTGGTTAGGGCAGCCATTTGTCTTTTTGACGAGGCAGCACATCATGGGTTCGCAATATGGTTCTTGTTTTCTTCCCAAAAAAAGAAGGTGATGTCAGTTGTTGGCACACATGTGTGCTTCTCAACTGCCATATTTTGAAGAATGAGTCAATGATAACCTTTTTTCGTGAAAGCTTGAACCATGATAACTTAAGTAACAAAACTACCAGTTACATACTTCACAAAAGAAAAATTACATGTCGCCATAGCAATCAACAAGATAAGCATGCTAAAATATAGTAGCTAATAACATGAGCACAATTGCATAAACTACCAGTTAAATCATTATAGAGAATATAAAGTCATCAAGGTGGCAGTCAGGGCTTAACTAAACTGGCATGGAAGCTACACTAAGTTCAAGATATGAACTAGGAAACCCTACAGTTGAGCTGATAAAGCTGCAGTCAGAGTAACATTGATGAAAATGAATGTCACAAAGAAGAAAATTATTATGAATAAGGATATTAGAAAATTACTCAGGTGCGTGATATCCAAAAGTTCCCAATACACGAGTTGAATGGAGCCGAGCTGCCATATCTGGTGCTTGGTTCAAAAGATTGAAGTCTGCAATTTTTGCCTTGAATTCCTCAAACAGCAGTACATTGCTTGATCTGATGTCCCGATGGATGATTGAAGGCTGAACCTTTTCATGCAGATATTCTATACCTTTTGCAGCCTCAATAGCAATTTTGACCCTCTGCATCCAATCAAGTACAGGTCCAGGTTGTGCGCTTTGAACGCCTTTTTTCTTCCTGTTGTATAAAGGAATATGATGCAGGTCCATCACAGATGAGTATGACATCCTAAAAAATATAATGTGTGCACATGTGACATGAAAAGGGTTCTGTACTTAGCGCCTTACCATGTAAAACATCATGAAGTTTAACCCATGGTTGCAAATTCATATGCAAGTATACGATAATTCCCATCCACACAGTAACCCAACATCTCAACAAGATTTTCATGTTTTAGCTTTGATGCCAGTGAGACCTGCAACACAGAGAACATATGTATTTTCTCATGCTTCCCCTTCTGACATTATCAACAACATATGAGGAATATGAACACAAATTCAAGAAGCCTAAAGTGCTGCCAGTGCTCACCTGTTTCAGGAACTCATCATTAGGCTCATTTTCAGATGCATCAAGTTTTTTAACTGCCGCTTGCCTCCCATCATCCAAAGTGGCATGATATACTTCGTCCATAAGAACCTTCACCAATCAGAGCACTCGATCCAAAATCATCAGTCTTTTGTTTCAATTCATCCAATGACAATTCAGGGACATCAATTGTAGGAGGGGAGAACTCTGGCTCAGGTTGACTAATAGGAGGTTTTGCGGACTTCTGCTTGGCTGAAAAGATAAAGTTAAATCAGCAAAGACTCGAGATATAAATGATGTAACTAAAAGGTGATACACCAGGATTTAATAGTTAATACATACTCCCTCTGATCCAAATGATAAGACATTTTAGCTGTTCAAGGTACATTGCTTACCGTGTATCTAACATAGTGTATATCTACGTGCATAGCAAAAAATTATGTATCTAGAATCTAGAAAACCAAAACATCCTATAATTTGGAATGGAGGGAGTAGGTCTCAAATTAGTCATTCAAACAAATTATATAGCAAAAAACTTTGGAAACTTCTGTTCAAACTTCAAAGAGAGCACAACGGCAGCGTACATGCAATAAGACAAATAACACCTTGGGAACAACACAAGGAAGAATAAAAATAAAAGACATGTATTATGAGCATTGTATCTTTGTATCTGCTGTCTACACATTTCATGTACTAAACTAAGACGTATCCTTGTATTTTCCAGTCTTAAAATTATACTAAGAAACACTTTGGTACCATTGAATTTTCTCTGTGTTAATTTGCTATGAGAAACATTATAATGGCTGACTTATATATCAAGTTGCTAGCCATTCCCCAAAGTCATATCTCAAATTTTTTATCTACCTTATCTGTATGCATGAATCCAGCATATGATTCATATATTAAAGAATATGAAAACTTTCTGTCAATGGCCAGAAAACTGCATCCAGCTACTCTTCAGACGAAATAATACTGAAGTTTCCTAACCCCATGAAACGCCGAGAGAGAACAAAAAGTTTGGTTCCTACGTAACCTTAAACTGGCCCAGTCATAGCAGAATTCACAAGGGCAACCAAAGACAAGCATTGAAAGCAAGCAACGCACGGTCTATCTTATTGCTCTGAGCTTTGGCCTGTTCCTTATCGTGGCCATCTTCCTCGTCGTCAACGTGGCAGTTACAACATAACCACTTCATATCGCCGTCCCCGTCACCTGTCGCCACTTCAGTACATGCAACAAAAACGCAAAAAAAGAGTTAGACATAAATGGAAAGTTTATAAGAAAGGCATTCCTCATACACAATTACACAGCCAACATGGCTACATGCAACCAATCCGTCAAAAGGTACCGGGCGTACAACCCGTCGGTACTCATCACACAAATCTAGTAAGGCGGTTAGCATGAATGCTATGAATGCTAGACCTATTTGATGTATGAGCTAACAAATCTGTTCACATAAATAGCAGTCCAATAGCAGTCCAAGTCTGAGAATAACTTCCAGAAGCCGGTACCATTTCACTTCTCTTTCCAGAGGGTTTGGGGTTATCCATTTCAGATAGTATTCACTATTCAGGCGAGTGAGTGATTGCAGCAATGCGGGTCGCTTTCAGCCAGCCTTTCCCAGAAGCGCGTGGAAAGCAGTATAGTACATCCTGGAACCGGAAGGAGATTCCAAGAAAAAAAAAATCCACTAAGTTCCTCCGCTATTACCAGGGGCGACCTTTGGCGTTTCCACTAATCCCAAAAGAACAATACGGAGCCACCAATCCCAAAAGAAAAATACGGAGTCATAATAATTATACATCCTGCTACCAGTACTCGTCTACCACGCATCAAGCAAGCAAGCAAGCAAATCCATGGACCCGGAAGGGGATTGGATTGGAGGAGCGTTGGCGCATCCGGCCCCAGGAAAGTAAGATTTGGATTACACAAGCGTGGGAAGCGATAACAATCTCTCTAGACTGAACTGATGTCGACTCGAAAAAAGCAAGCCGTCAATCCGTGGAAGGAAATAGTTAGGGCTTCCTTACCAGCGACCGACGAAACCAGTCGAGGTCCCGTCGGGACAGACGGACGGAGGGATCCTCCGCTTAGCGCCGGCACCTACGACGGAGGGGAGGCGGAGGCGAGCGGAAGGGGAGACGGACGCTGCGGACTGCTGCGGTGCGTGCTGTCCCTTCCCCAGTAGTAAACTGAAGTCTTCCGGGGGCGCGTGTCTCGGCGGAACAAGAGGGAGAGAATGGTGCGACCTGAGGGACCACACGGCAGACCCCTTCTCTTCTTGTTTTTCCCCTTTGATTTGGATTTAGACGGCCATTTAATGTAGAAAAATAAACAAAAAATGTTCTATAATAGAGAAATGAAAATAATACAGAAGACAAATGGGAAAAATATTATTCTAGTGGAAGAACAAAGGAATTGTATACCCTAAACAAATCATGCAAACTCGTGTTGACAATAATATTCAAATTAACAATTGCGTCAACAAATATTCAATTAAACAAAATATTTTTCTCATGGAATTATACTACAAGAAGATTATACTATGTACTTATGTGACAATCTTAAGAACAAATATCCTATTGGAAAAAAACTAATATTTTGGTCAAACAAACATTTTTACAAAAGAATTAAAATTTGTACACCCAAAAATCCTTAACTCATCAAACGTAAAAAAAACAAATTACTTTTATATGATACCAATATTATAAAACTCAAAGAATAAATATTAATACAAAACCATGTTGAATATACACATACAAAACAAAAAGTATGTTATCTAGAGCAAAAGCATATGTATATATGGAACAATAAATTTCACAATAGAACAAATTATAATATACCATGGGAATAATAAAAGGGATAAAGTAACATATAATATTATAAAAATATAAATATAATTTAATTATGTTGGTATAATGATTTTTTAATGAATGGAACTTTTTTAAAAAAATTATACATTGAACAAATATAATATAGAAGAAAAATTATCCTAACCCCACAAAAAAAAAAAAACATTATTGGGCCAAAAACATATTCAATATGTGAGCCGAACTAACAACATGGGCCAAAATTGAACTACAAAATTAGGGTTCGAATTCAGCCCATGAAGAACCTCTTATCCCATTGCTTGTGGACTCATTTGATTGGGTATGCTTCCTTCGACGAAACCTATGCAGAAGATGGACTCCTACTCACTTCATTGCACTATTTAGGGCAAGTTCAGCTACAATACATGTACATTTGACTCATTTCATTATATTTTATATTTTATATTAAACCAAAATATTTAATCCACTTTAATTTAGCTACAAACTACTAGTATACATCTCGAAGCTAGGGTTGTACTAAAATGACCCTAATTCTTTATTTTACCAGTTTTTTTTTTTTAGAATGGATCGGATCTACTACATCTATGTAGGTAAAACCCCACTAGGGAATTCTCAAAAAAAAAAAAAAAAAAGGTAAACCCCACTAGGGGAGTTTTTCTCGCTTGTGGTGAAGCCACGTCACCACATTCTCTTCAGCTCCCTAATCCGAATCGTCAAATATCAGTCCTGGATTCTATCCGTTGATGTTTAAATTGTTCGCTCAAACTGACAACAATATGATCAGTGAGTTCATGACATTTATTATCCACCACGGATGAGTCTACTACCTTAATTATCCACTAAGGACAGAAAGACAAGCAGGTCATCACGTATCCTCATGTAGCCATCCAAAACAATTTATCTCCTCGCGTCTGCTCACCTTCTGCAACTGCCGGTGGGCACTAAGTGATAGATCATTACCTTTGGCCTTTATAAACCGCCATTGACAGAAGGGCAATCTGCTTCGCCAAATCTCTCATCATATCCGGTTCTCCTTCGCCATGGAAAGGCTTCCACATGCTCTGCTGCAACCACATTCCGCAACAATGATTGATTTAATAGTTTCTATGGTCTTCAAAATTCAGAGAGTGGTTCTCATGTCCCCAAGAAAACGACGATGATCATCCAAGCCTGCACCTACCGAGTATTATCAACATTTTTTCCCTTGGAATGGTTCCTCACCTGTTTTGATCACATCAGTACCATCTACCACGAAATTGACATCTTCCTCTGTCAAGGCCACCTCGCTGTTGCTCTTGAGGTGAGCTCATGAGCACTGCAGATATGCCTATTGCAATTGAAAAACATATATGTTGGTCAGGAGTTCCAATGAAAGATAAGGTCATATTGGGCTTTATTCAGAAGTTCATGCCTTCTGTCGTTGCCTTCATAGTTTTTGTCACTTTTTTTCCTATAGAGCTGAGACATCGGCAGTCATGCAATGTAGGTACTTATTAGCTTCTCTGTACGCATGCATTCAAAATATGTCCGACTATTGATGTCTCATGTCCTCATTCACATGTACTGATTGTTTACCAATTTGATGGTAATTAATAAAGTTTTTCTTGCTGCCTACTTTCCTTTAGAAAATTCCAAAAATAAATGGTTGCAAATTTGACACTGGTAAACCAACAAAAAATTGAGATTAGCCTATAGGTCACCCCCCTTCCCCTACTTCAATTCTTCACAACAATCATACACATATACACATTTAGATCTTTACCTAAAAATACATAGATATCAAATCAAGTAGAACATTTTCTAGCTTCACATTAAAGAAGGTGCCCTTTTTCATTCACAAGTTGCATTTTTTAGGCTTGCACAGTGAAAGCATCGGTCAAAATAAGATCTCTTTTTGGGTAATAAAAGATAAAATTGAAATTATTTCTAATGATACAAGAAGAGCTACAATGTGAGAAATTATGTATGTTAATTAAATTATCGCCGCGTGCCGAAATTGTTATAATTTAGCAAGTTCTTTTTTCATGTGTAATTTGGTGATGTCATGCGAAATAGAAAAAAAAATTCTTAATAATCCCAATATTCACATTCTTAAGTCTTCCGTAGCAACACGTGGGGAGTCCACCTAGTTTCAGTAATATATAACCCCTTTTACAATCAAGACCTCAACATAAAGTAAGATTACATTGAAGTACACCACTAGGTCTCTACCCTTCGTCTTTTCTTTCAACCGGGCGCCGTCCACTACTTTAAAACTCCATCGCCATGGAACAACACCGTGATCCGGACCTGGTTCTCACCAAAAGAAAAGATGTGGAGCCCACAAAGGCGCTGTATACTCAACCATTGAAAGGGAGTAGAAGGCGCCAAAAGCACATCGACCAAATCTTTTGATGGTTGAACCAAGACGCACCATCCGCCGTTAGCCATCACCCGGCGACCGAAAAAGAAATCTGCCGCCCCTAGTGGTAGCACCAATGACCGGAAAGACGATCCCACCGGAGGGGGAAAACAAATCCAATCCCACCTCAAAAAGCTGAGAAGGGAAACCTACAATTACCTTATTCAGCAAAGACTCCGCCGGACATCGACACAACGACGGACAGAGCCACCGCAACGACCACCAAGAGGAGCACCGCGAAAACACCGAAAAGAAAAGCGGGACATGTCCCCAGACAGGCCCCCTCCCCTCTCGTCGCCGGCCGGATCACCGGAGGGAGGGGGGGGGGCCGAGGGGGTGGCGGCTGGAGTCTAGGGTTGGCTCCTGGCGGTGGGTCTTTTTTCTTGGCATGTCCATGTGGATACTATTTTACTAGCTTTTATTAAAGGCTTGGAATTCATATTTGATTTAAGATTAGACTAAATCTAGAGCTCGACCATTACCAATTTTTTTGTTTTCCACGCATCAAAATTTCCTTTTAACACCACCCTGATTTTATTCTTTTTTGGTATTTAATTCCCACCGCTCGGATTTTTGCTTTTTTCCTTCCAATTTTGGTTTCTTTTGCAGTTTTTACGCCTTTCCACCGTTCAAAAATACTTTTTGATTTATTTTTGAGTAAAATGCGCTAGGGGCCCTCAAACTTGTAAGTGTGTCACATAGACACTTTTTGAACTTTGGAAATACAGATTCTGGTCCCATAAACCTGTTAAGGGGTACACATAGGCTCTGAACTTTGAAAATACATTTTTGGCCTCCTAAACTTGTTAAGTGATACACCACATACCCTTGAAACATTCCTTTTTCAGTTTCCACAATACTTGCAATTTTTTGACTCATATAAATCGTGTTTGACCTCTCGCCTTATTCAACTTTTTTAATAAATATTACCACTTTTGTTATGACTTATTACATCACTAAAGATATTGTAATGACGCTTTTGTTTGTTTTATAATTTACATAAAAATTTGAATAAGACGCAGAAATCAAAACACAATTTATATGAGTTAAAAGAATTACAAGTATTGTGGAACGGAGGGAGTAATAACTTGTCAAACTTGGAATGCTTTTACTGTTCAAGATTCGTAGAATGACTTGTAATTTGGGATTGAGGAAGCAACATTCTATGTCTTTGTTTTCTATGAACATTTTTCGATAGCTTTTCTTTATCATCCATTTGCAACTTATGAAGATGTTGTCATTATTCCTGCATTGCAATGTTTTAAGGATAAAATTGCAATAGTACATCTTTGTTGGAGATGCTCTTTAGTAAATCATCATACCTCTCAAATTTCAAAAAAAAAAAAAAGAGGGAAAACAGATATGTGGCATTCTTCATTCATGTTTTTCTAAATGTTGGATTTTTTTTTATTTCATCCGTTGCAAGATCGACACGGGCATGGTTATAATAATCACACAAATGTCAAACAGCAAACTGTACCTGTCATGCATGGCTATGATGCTATAATATCGTGCCCACCATGATAACTCCGAGCAGCAAAAGATACTTTGTGATGCCTATATCCAACCATGATACCGCAGGAGTGGCAGTGGCACACGAACCGAATCCATTCCACGGATAAGATATGCCAGGTGGCGGCAGTCCAGTGGCGGGAATCGACCGTGGCGCGCTGCGCGCCGGCTGGGGATAATCCGCGCCCAGGCAATTTGAGGCCATTACACCCTTGGCACGGCTCGTCGTCGTACTACACCTCAGCCTCACTCTCTATTCCCTATCCGCGCGCCAGACCAACTCAGCGGCAAGGAGCTAGTTCACACGCCCATGGCGAGCACCAACATGGCGTCGGCTACCTCGCGGTTCATGCTGGCAGCGGGCGTGCCCACCGCCGGCAGCGGCAGCGGCATCAGCGGCCGCGTCAGCTTCGCCTCGGCGCCCAACCAGCTGGGCAGGAGGCTAGTGGTTCGGGCCGAGGAGGCCGCGGCAGAGCCGGCGGAAGGGGGAGGGCGCCGTTGCCACCAAGCCCAAGGCCGAGAAGCCGCCGCCGATCGGCCCCAAGAGGGGCGCCAAGGTTTCATATATACTCCCATCCATGCATGTCGTCTATGCTCCTCAAACCGCCACCGCCGATTTGATTTGGTTTGGTCCCTGATACAATTCTTGTATATGCGAATGATCGGTTGCCAGGTGAAGATCCTGAGGAGGGAGTCCTACTGGTACAACGGGATCGGCAGCGTCGTCACCGTCGATCAGGTTACTAGCCACTCTGACTATATATATATATATATATAGCTAGTAGATACTGAAAAAGATTCATTTGATAATTTGAAACATGCATGGCAATGTTATAGCTAGATAATCATACTAAATATATATGTATATATGTATATATGCAGGACCCCAACACCCGCTACCCTGTGGTGGTGCGGTTCAGCAGCAGTGAACTACGCCGGCGTGTCCACCAACAACTATGCCTTGGACGAGATCCAGGAAGTCAAATGAGTGATGAAGGCCAGCCGCCTGCCAAGGGCTCCCGTGTGATTTGTAGTTATGAAAAATGAGGCCGTGAAGCTGCATCTTGCTGTGCTAGCGTCACGTACGACGTCCTGTGTGTAATAGCTTAAACTCCATATAATCATCATGTAATTGCCTGCTTCATTAATTCACCGTGGACTCAATAATCTCTCTTGCTCTAAATTTCATGTATTATTCTTCTCTCTTTTTTTTTTTTTTTGTGATTTTGTACATGCACATAAATCTCTCTCTGGCGCCATTGTTTGCGCTCTGCTAAAAACTCAGTCACGCTAGCTTCTAAATGTACCGGAGTTCATACAGCACATGAATTTGCCACCGCAGCAGCTACCATAGTGTGACAAACAGATGGAGAAAAAGACCTCAGCCTTGGTACAGCATTTGGGGAACAGTTTATAGTACTATAATAGTAACATAACATTACTATTATAGTACTATAACAGAGCAAAAATTAGTTACGAACGGAGCAAAATTAGTTACTATAACACACATCTTTTTTAAATCAAGTGTTTGCAAAATTCAGCGTACCTCGGACACGTGTTTGATCACATACGCATTTTCGAGGCCGTCGATCGTGGATGCGAGCCCTAATTCGTGACGCGTGTTTGTATACAGACGCGTTTTCGGTGCCACCCCGTCTGTACCATTACGAGTATTACAGACACGCGTCAGTTCACAGTTGTGTGTAGTCGAGAGACGTCCGTGCTGTTTGAAAGCAATGCATACTCGTGTCATAGATACCTGCGCTTGGAATGTAGAAGGGTGCGTGTCGTGGTCGTATACCCACGGTCACGCGAATCGATCGCTAGTGTGTGCTAAGATGGCCTAGCTCAGCTTAAATGACACGAGATTTATACTAGTTCGGGGCTAATTGAGCTCCCTAGTCCTTTGTTTGCACTATCCGAGCTCAAAGGCTAGTACCGGGGCTAGTACAAGTGTTGACACCTGTTATAGCATAAAATATATAGGCTTTTAAAACTGAAATAAGGGCTTAAAATGAATATCAACATAGTATAGGGGCCTAACTAACATAATTCCACGAAGTTTTGGTGATTTATATATTTTTCGTGGATTAAACAAAAATGTCCAAGAGTTTGCAAGCCCTACGACATAAAGACTTATCCGTGAAGCAATCCAACCTGAAAACCACGCAAGAACATTCCAGAAGACACCAGAAGGCACGACCCACAAAATGGGGCCCACAGATCAGCCTCACCTTCATAGGTCAGTTCACCACCGCCATTGCCATGCAATCTACGCCGTCTATAAAGGTCGGTTGGATCCAAGGGCTACGATGCATCCAATGGAAGACTCTAGAAGGCCTAAACCTGAATTCGGCTCATCTAAGCCTATGTGCATTAACATAATACATGGTGGAAGGTTTAGTACCACATTGCATGCGAAACTAGGAGGGAGGCCTAGAGACCCCTATATAACAAGACCCCCTGCCCCCAGGGTGAAACCCTAATTCATTCCATTCATATCCTTTGATCTATTGATCATTGAGGTGTCCCAATGTGAGGACAACCTCTCCACTAGAGAATTAGGGCTAGACTCTCCAATGTAGTAGATTAACAACTAGGGAGAGCGGAGCTGCGCTCCGGTTCTAGAGGAGTCTTCAGGGTTTGGTATGTCTTGTAGCTTTCCTTTGTAAGGCTTATGATTTATATATTTATCTTCTCTATTTACTTTCATGTCTTTCATATAATTGGTTAGCATAGTTATTATGCCTTTGCATGGGATCTTCGCACGCATCGAGTGCTCTAGTTATTCTAGTTAGCTAGAGTAGTAATCGCTAGTGTAGACTTGGTGTCTATCCTATAGGTTACCTGAGATTGCACCCAATCCCACGGATTGTATGTGGTAGCCCCAGGTGGTGACAGCCCTGATGGCCGACGTATTCCACCACGTTCGGGTTGGTGTTTGTAGGACCTTGTCAGAGCTTCCTAGCCCCCTTCTCATCCCTTTTTGTGGCTAGTGTTTTGATGTCCCAAAGTGCCATGGTATGGTTGCTATCATAGAACCTAAGTAATAGATAAGTACATAGGAACCTAGATCTCTCCCGCTGTCCTCTCAACATGCTACTACACATTTATCATAGGAATTCTCTGGTGTGATTTATATTATTCATAACTCTTATCATTTATCATTTACCCCCTCACTTTAGTATAGTGGTTTGATAAGTTATTAGATACATGATTGTGAGTTATTAGATTCTTTAGCCAACGCTTTCCGTGGATACGATACTCTAGAATACTCATCCTAGGGAAAAGCTGCAATGGTAGGTGTCTGTGCGCTTGCGGAATCCTTCATATTCTTTTAGCACTTAATAAATACCAACAACAAGCGAGTCGAGAGAGGGAGATGAGCTCCCAGGTCTCTGTGAGTATGCGGGTGAGTATGTCGAAGGCTTGTATGCTTGAGAGTTTGCCTCCTTCCGATGGCCGAGGGTCCCTTTTATAGTTGCAAGGGGGGAACATGGAGGCCATGGGAGGAGGACTTCCAAGGAGAAGGAATACAAAAATCGAAGGGGTGAAGAGTAATTTGCTACCGGTAGCGAGGGCACGCCGGACCGCCCGGCGTGCGCGCCGTCGCCGTCCTACGATAAGTTTTCCCTCTTTATAGTGCGAAGTTAGCTCTCTAGGTTAGAATGCATGCAAATGAATTTTGAACCTAGAGGCACATGAGGACCGATATGTACGATAAGTTTCCCCTCTTTATAGTATGGCTTATCGATCCTATAACCACCCACACCCTCTATGGTGTCTTAGGTGTGAAATCAAAAGCCCTATGGTTATACCTTTGCCTTGGGGACAATTGATCTCCGAAACTCCACCGAGTTGCATGCTTGATCATCTCTTGGATCACCTCGATCCATCCTCCATGATCACAATGCACCAAGTCGGCACGACCAATCTCCATTCTAGTCAAACACTTAGCATCGAGAGATTAGTCCTTAGGTGTCACTAATTAGCCGAACCAAACAAGAGATCTTCAATCTCCCCTTTTTGGTAATTGGTGACAACCCGCATAAAGGTTTTATGATTAATGATTTTGAACATACAACGGTTGTCCAAGCATTTTGCTTACAATCATAGGATTGGACAATCATCATAGTTTGGTTTTGGTAGCATGAGCTCCCCCTACATGTATGCCACGAGTTTGGAACGAAGCATTGCATACATGTATGAATATTGAAATTGAGGGTGAGCTATGTTACCAAAATGATGCTTAAGGTGAAAGAAATGGACCTTTGAAGCGTGATACCAATCGGAGTTGCGCCATTCTCACCATAAAAGCATCAAGGTAACTAGATTTTTATCAAAACTCAAAGTACCACGTGAGATCACATTATAAGCAAGGTACTTGAGTTAAGAGCGGAATTTAGAAAATCTAGTTAGCTCCTATGCATGCTAGTTATTCAACCACTTGAAAATCATCTTGTGAAAAACTAGCATACACCACACAAGCATGTATATTGAATTTAAATACATGTGCAATGAGCAAGTCATATGTTAGTGCACAATCAAATGCAACAAATTGTCTATGAGCTTGCTCCCCTACTTGTGTGAACCACTTGTAAATTCATGAGCTTCATGAAAGATTTTCAAAAACATGTGAAATTTTTAATTTTCCAAAAACCTTTCATGCACTAATCTCTCCCCTTTGTCGACAATTTCCACAAAAGGTATGACCATGTTGTGTTATGGAAGAGAGAATAGTGGTCAAGTTTGGTCAAATTTGTATCACTTGTCAAAACATATATTTCGGTTTGAACCAAAGACAAGCTTCTTCTTCACACCTCATGACAAGGGTTATCTTGCCTATGTTGAAGCATATGTGTGAAAAGATAGCCAAATTCAACACTTGAGATTGCAAGCCCATAAACATGTCATATGCCATCACTAGATCAAACAAGCATAAAGAGCAATAGTGATGGCATACATACATTGAGATCCTTTTATTTTCCATGAATGCTTCCTAAGGCACAAGTTATATGTCTATATGATCTAACAAGTCCTTAGTTATCATGAATGCCATGCCAAACAATTTTACCTTTGCTTTGCTTGATGGAGGGGCATGTCATGATAGTGGGGTGCATTCAACTCATGTTGGAGAAGTCAAGGATATTCAACTCATTTCTTAGCTTGCAAAACCTCTTCTCATCTAGTGGCTTTGTAAAGATGTCGGCTAATTGATCTTCGGTGCCAATAGGTTGGATTGCAATGTCACCCTTTTGTTGATGATCCCTTATGAAGTGATGCCTTATGTCAATGTGCTTGGTTCTTGTATGTTGGACCGGGTTTTGTGTCATCTTGCAAGCACTTTCATTGTCACAATACAATGGCACATGATGAAAATCAAAACCATAATCCTTCAATGTTGATCTCATCCATAGCAATTGTGCACAACAACTACCGGCACTAATGTATTCGGCTTCGGCGGTTGAAAGTGTCACACCGGTTTGCTTCTTTGATGACCATGAAACTAGAGATCTTTCAAGGAATTGACAAGTGTCACTTATGCTTCTTCTATCAACCTTGCATCCTCCATAGTCGGAGTCCGAATATCCAATAAGCTCAAAGTTTGACCCCTTGGGATACCATAGCCCAACATTTTGAGTGTACTTCAAGTACCTCAATATTCTTTTTGATGCGATGAGATGACTCTCTCTAGGTGAGGATTGAAACCTTGCACACTTGCCAACACTAAACATCACATCGGGCCTAGAGACGGTCACATAGAGTAAGCTTCCAATCAATGACCTATAGTACCTTTGATCAACCATATTGCCACTTTCATCATTGTCCAATGATCCATTGGTACCCATTGGTGTATTGATGCCCTTTGCATCTTGCATCCCAAATTTCTTGATCATGTCTCTAATGTATTTCCCTTAACTAATGAAGGTGTCATTCTTCATTTGCTTGATTTGAAGACCAAGGAAATATGTGAGCTCTCCAAGCATAGACATCTCAAACTCTTTTTACCATCATCTTAGCAAACTCTTCACAATACTCTTGATTTGTTGATCCAAAGATGATATCATCAACATATATTTGCATCACAAACAAATCATTGACAATCTTCTTGGTGAAGAGAGTAGTGTCAACTTTGCCCATCTTGAAGCCTTTCTTGAATAAGAAGTCTCTCAACCTCTCATACCATGCTCTAGGTGCTTGCTTCAACCCATACAATGCCTTGTTCAACTTGTACACATGGTTGGGATGATGGTAATCTTCAAAACCGGTGGTTGCTCAACATACACTAGCTCATTGATGAAGCCATTTAGAAAGGCACTCTTGACATCTATTTGATAGAGCTTGATGTTGTGTGCACATGCATAGGCCAATAGAATTCTAATTGCCTCTAATCTTGCAACCGAGTATATGTTTCACCAAAGTCAAGACCCTCTACTTGAGTGTAACCTTGTGCAACTAGTCTTGCTTTTGTTTCTCACAACAATGCCATCTTCATCTTGCTTGTTCTTGAACACCCATTTGGTTTCAATGACATTGTAGTCCTTTGGTCTCTCTACCAATTCCCAAACCTTGTTTCTATCAAAATTATTTAGCTCCTCTTGCATTGCAATGACCCATTCTTCATCCTTCAAGGCATCATCAACCTTTTCGGGCTCTTCTTGTGACACAAATGCAAAGTGTTCACAAAAGGCCTCTAGTCTTCCTCTAGTTTGCACTCCACTTGCAATGTCACTAACAATTTGATCAATTGGGTGATCTCTAGCTATGCTTGAGCTTTGGAGTATTGAAACTTGGTTGCTTGAGCTTGGTTGATCACTTGTAGTTGCTTGAGATGATGTACTAGCTTGTTGTTGATCTTGAACTTGAGCACCACTAGCTTGAGTTGATTGCATCACATCTTTGTTGTCATCATCAATTTCAGTTGGCCTTATATCACCAATGTCCATACCCCTCATGGCATTTACCAATTGAGTTCCACTCACAGCATTGAGGTTCTCATCTTCATCTTGGGACCCATTGGTTTCATCAAATTCAACATCATGGACTTCTTCCAATACACCACTTGAGTTGTTCCACACTCTATATGCTTTGCTTGTGGTGGAATAACCGAGTAGGAACCCCTCATCACACCTCTTGTCAAACTTGCCAAGTCTTGCATCCTTCTTCAATATGTAGCATTTGCACCCAAATACTCTAAAGTATGCAATGGTTGGCTTTCTTCCATTCAATAGCTCATAAGGTATCTTGTTCATCATGGGATGGCAATACAATCTATTGATGTAATGGCATGCGGTGTTGATTGCTTCGGCCCAAAATGATTGACTCACATTGTACTCACTAAGCATTGATCTTGCCATCTCAATGAGAGTCCTATTCTTCCTCTCAACTAGGCCATTGGATTGTGGTGTGTACTTGGCCGAAAGTTGATGCATGATTCCATAGTCATCACATAGCTCATCAACTCTTGTGTTCTTGAACTCACTACCATTGTCACTTCTCACTTTCTTCACTATGATATCAAACTCATTGTGCACCCTCTTGAGAAATGTTTTGAACAAAGAATACACATCACTCTTGTCATTGAGAAAGAACACCCAAGTGAATCTTGTATAGTCATCCACAATCACAAATCCATACTTGTTGCCACCAATGCTTGTATATGCGGTTGGGCCAAACAAGTCAATATGGATGAAGTCAAATGCCTTGCAAGTACTCATGAAGCTCTTCTTTGGATGAGTGTTGGCAACTTGCTTGCCGGCTTGACATGCACTATAAAGCTTGTCCTTGTCAAAGTGAACATCTTTCAAGCCTCTAACTAGATCATGTGTCACTAACTTGTTGAGTTGCTTCATGCCAACATAACCAAGTCTTCTATGCCATAGCCAACCCATGCTAGATTGAGATATCAAGCATGTACTAATTTGAGTCTCACTAGCACCAAAATCCACAAGGTAGAGGTTGTCAAATCTTATCCCCTTGAAGATCAAACTTGAATCTTTTGTGTTCACTATCTCAACACTATCTTCACCAAAGATACACTTGTAACCAAGATCACAAATTTGTGCCACCAAAAGCAAATTGTACTTCAATATGTCCACTAGTGCCACATTTGATAAGGTCAAGTCATTGGTTATTGCTATCTTGCCAATGCCTTGTATCTTGCCACTCTTGCTATTACCAAATGTAATCGGCTTGCCATTCTCTTGAGTTGAATCAATGATGTTGAACTTCCTTGCATCACCGGTCATATGTTGAGTGCACCCACTATCAAGAATCCAATGGTTACCCCCAATCTTGTAATTCACCTATAAGGAAATCAATAAGATTTAGGTACCCATTTGCCTTTGGGTCCTTGGAGGTTAGCAACCAAAGCCTTTGGTACCCAAATTGCCTTCTTCTTTGGGCCAACAATGGGTGTACCAATAAACTTTGCCTTGACACCCTTCTCTCCCTTGGTAAGTAAATAACAAGAATGAAAATGTATGGAATGCACTTTGCTTGATTTCTTATTCATGTTGATTTTAGCACATTTTTGCTCTTGATGCCCCACTTGCTTGCATCTATTACAATAGGACCCATTGCTCTTCACAAAGCTAGGCTTTGAGGTAGCAAATGCCTTCTTACCTTTCTTGGGGACATAGCCTAAGCCTTCCTTGTTAAGGGAAAACCTTTGGCTACCCAAGCACTTTAGCAAGCGGGCATCCCCACCATATGCCTTCCTCAAGGAGTGGGTGAGCTCATCCACCTCTCTTTTGAGAGTCTCATTCTCAACTTTTAGTGATGATCTAAAATTACTCCATCACTATTAGTAGAGTTTGAGTGGGTTGATGTGGATGTGGAAGGAATCGATGGTTCTTCAACATCAACCACAAAGTGTTCATCT
Source organism: Hyparrhenia diplandra (assembly GCA_015847255.1). NCBI lineage: Eukaryota > Viridiplantae > Streptophyta > Magnoliopsida > Poales > Poaceae > Hyparrhenia > Hyparrhenia diplandra. Next base: position 348,363 of record JADLZK010001268.1, read on the forward strand.
ATGATGTCACATGTTGAACCAACATCCTTTTTGATGATTAAGCAAGCTGTATCATTCTTCTCTAAGAGCAAGGCATGGGCTTTTTGGAGCCTTGTATGAGCTAGCTCCAATTCCCCATGGTCTTCCTTTAGACCCTCATGGGTGGCCTCTAGCTCACTAAAGTTTTGCTTAAGAGTTTTTACACTCTTTTGCAAAGCTTTGCATTCCTTGTACTTAGTCTTAAGCATGATATGAGTTTGCTTAAGCATCTCAAGAAGATCATCTTTAGTGGGTTCACATTCATCATCTTCATCATCACTATCATCATATTTTACTTCATTATCACTTAGTTCATCATGCTCATGCAATGATACCTTAGTGGCTTTAGCCATGAAGCATGAAGGTGATGAGCCGAAGAGAGATGACTTCTTGTGTTGGCCAATTGCACTCATGGCCTTGGGCCTCTCTTCCTCTTCATCGGAGGAGCCATCACTATCCCAAGAACAAATAAAAGCACCATCATTTGTCTTCTTGAATGTCATGGTCTTGCTCTTCTTGTTTGTCTTGCCACCCTTGTATGCCTTCATCTTCTCCTTTTCTTTCTTGATTGGGCAATCGGCAAGGATGTGATAAGGACTATCACACTCAAAGCACTTTCTTGGCTCTTCGTTGCCCTTGGATGAATCATTTCTTCTTCTAGTGCCTTGCCCAAACTTCTTGCTCTTCAAGACCTTGCTAAATTTCTTCACAAACATAGCAAACTCTTGATCAATCTCATCAAGATTAACTTCCTCATCATCTTCTTCTTGAGCCTTGGACTTGCCCTTGGCCTTGGATGAGGTGGTGGCGGCCTTGAATGCCACAACCTTCTTGTTCTTGTCATCTTCCTTCTCTACTTCATCTTCCATTCCATCAACTTGCTCATCGGTTAGCACTTCACCAAGCAAGTCACTGGGTGTCATTGTGTCCAATGCACCTCTAAAGAGAATCTTCCTCAACATAGCAAATCTCTTGGGCAAACACATTAAGAATTTGCGCCCAAAGTCTCTATCCAAAGTCTTCACTCCCAATGATTTGAGATCATTGACAATCACTTGGAGCCTATGGAATGTCTCCGGTATGCTCTCATCTTTCTTCATCTTGAAATTCTCAAATTCACTATTGAGAACATACAATTTGGTACTTTTCACCACCTTTGTGCCCTTATAGGTCTCACACAACTTCTCCCAAACCTCACTTGCCTTCTCTAGGTCTTTGATGCCTTCAAATACCTTGATATCCATGCCATTGTACAATGTGTTCAATGCCATGGTGTTGCATTGCTTGTTGGACTTGTCGGTGGGAGTGAGGTTGGTAGGATCAAGGATGACATAATCCTTCTCGGTCACTTCCCATACTTGGTCATTGATTGATCCCAAGTACATTCTCATGCATCTCTTCCAATAGTCAAAATTCTTGACTCCATCGAAGAAAGGAGGCTTTCCCCCAACATGGTTGAACACAACATTAGCCATAGCTTCACACCAAGGTTGTTAAGCCTTCAAATATGGTGACCTCGGCTCTGATACCACTTGTAAGGTCCTAGATGGCTAGAGGGGGGGTGAATAGCCTATATAAATTTTCTACAAGCTCAACTAAACAAACCAATTAGTATAAAACACGACGTAAAGCGGTTTGCACTAGCTCTAGTGGTCTTGCAAGCCTTCTAGTGACAAGACTAAATATTTCTATGATCTCTAATCCACACAAGGTCTATGTCACTACTCTAGCTAATGAGCAATATATCCTAATATTATCCTTATGCTAGCAAGAACAACCTACACAAGCAAGTGCTAGCTCTCTACTCAAAGTAAACTAGGAAAGTAATGCTAGAGTGAGAGGCTTGTTATACCGACTTGTAGAGGATGTCAACCAATCACCGGGAAGAAGAAAAGCTATCAACCACACGAAGGTGATGATCCACACGATGAGACAATGAACAAGTCGATTTGTTCACCCGGAGTTCGCTTGTACACCGACAAGTTACTCTCCGGTTGTGCCGACCAACACAAGGATGGTGTTTGAGCTAGGCGGTGCCCTTGCTAGCCTCAACACACCACTCAACAAGTGTGGTACCCAAGACACGAGCAATGTATTCCTTGCACTTTGTCTTCCCGACGAGGAGTGCGTGATCCTCTCACAACAAATCCGGAGGTGGCCAAAAACAATCACCTCTTCTTGCCAACAACTCCACCAATCCACCAAGCCGGCTAGGAGCGGTGTCTCCAAGAGTAACAAGAAACCAACCGACTCACAACGATCCACAAGTGCCTCTAGATGCAAAGATCAAAGCAAAGAGCACTTGGATCACCTCAACTCACTTGAATGAAGCTCACAAGCAAAGGGAGTGAGGAGGAGGATGTTTTCTCAGCTCAAAGGGTGTTAGAATGTGTAAGAATGACCAAGAGACCTCCCAAAGGCCGGCCAAACACATATTTATAAGCTCCCATTCGAAATAGAGCCGTTAGGTTTGAATCCATCGAAAAATACAGTCCGGACGCGCCAGCGCCCACGCCAGATGCGCCGGTGCCAACCCAACCGCACCAGCGGCACGCCTTCGGCACAACGTCGCCCGGCGCCCCAGCGCTTTGCGCCAGACGCGTCGCGCGCCGCGTCGGGCAACCTCCCGTGACATGCTCTTCGGATCGCGTGCGTCCGTCGCGCGCCGGGGCCAGCGCAGCGAGCCAGCGTCGGCGCCGTAAACGCCCCGACCGAAACCTCGCCATATGCGCCGGACATTTGGGACTCCTCGAGCCCGCGTCGGCGTGGGGCGCCAGACAGCGTCGGCGCGCCGTCCAGCCCCACAACAACTGCGCCCGGACGCGCCAGCGCTTCACGCCAACAGCGTCGGCGCAGGTCACTTTCTTATTTGAGGTTTCCAATTTTGCGTCGGATCGATTTTGTTCCAACTTCCGTCACTTGTCTTATGTTACCAACACGTCGAAGAGCACACCCGACCACCATGTGTTAGCATTTTCAAAACATTTTTCCCAAGTGCGAAGTTAGCTCTCTAGGTTAGAATGCATGCAAATGAATTTTGAACCTAGAGGCACATGAGGACCGATATGTATGCGATAAGTTTCCCCTCTTTATAGTATGGCTTATCGATTCTATAACCACCCACACCCTCTATGGTGTCTTGGGTGTGAAATCAAAAGCCCTATGGTTATACCTTTGCCTTGGGGACAATTGATCTCGAAACTCCACCGAAGTTGCATGCTTGATCATCTTTTGGATCACCTCGATCCATCCTCCATGATCACAATGCACCAAAGTCAAAGCACGACCAATCTCCATTCTAGTCAAACACTTAGCATCGAGAGATTAGTCCTTAGGTGTCACTAATTAGCCAAAACCAAACAAGAGATCTTCAATCTCCCCTTTTTGGTAATTGGTGACAACCCGCATAAAGGTTTTATGATTAATGTTTTTGAACATACAACGGTTGTCCAAGCATTTTGCTTACAATCATAGGATTGGACAATCATCATAGTTTGGTTTTGGTAGCATGAGCTCCCCCTACATGTATGCCACGAGTTTGGAACGAAGCATTGCATACATGTATGAATATTGAAATTGAGGGTGAGCTATGTTACCAAAATGATGCTTAAGGTGAAAGAAATGGACCTTTGAAGCGTGATACCAATCGGAGTTGCGCCATTCTCACCATAAAGCATCAAGGTAACTAGATTTTTATCAAAACTCAAAGTACCACGTGAGATCACATTATAAGCAAGGTACTTGAGTTAAGAGCGGAATTTAGAAAATCTAGCTAGCTCCTATGCATGCTAGTTATTCAACCACTTGAAAATCATCTTGTGAAAACTAGCATACACCACACAAGCATGTATATTGAATTTAAATACATGTGCAATGAGCAAGTCATATGTTAGTGCACAATCAAATGCAACAAATTGTCTATGAGCTTGCTCCCCTACTTGTGTGAACCACTTGTAAATTCATGACCTTCATGAAAGATTTTCAAAAACATGTGAAATTTTTAATTTTCCAAAAACCTTTCATGCACTAATCTCTCCCCTTTGTCGACAATTTCCACAAAAGGTATGACCATGTTGTGTTATGGAAGAGAGAATAGTGGTCAAATTTGGTCAAATTTGGATCACTTGTCAAACATATATTTCGGTTTGAACCAAAGACAAGCTTCTTCACACCTCATGACAAGGGTTATCTTGCCTATGTTGAAGCATATGTGTGAAAAGATAGCCAAATTCAACACTTGAGATTGCAAGCCCATAAACATGTCATATGTCATCACTAGATCAAACAAGCATAAAGAGCAATAGTGATGGCATACATACATTGAAATCCTTTTATTTTCCATGAATGCTTCCTAAGGCACCAGTTATATGTCTATATGTTCTAACAAGTCCTTAGTTATCATGAATGCCATGCCAAACAATTTCACCTTTGCTTTGCTTGATGGAGGGGCATGTCATGATAGTGGGGTGCATTCAACTCATGTTGGAGAAGTCAAGGATATTCAACTCATTTCTTAGCTTGCAAAACCTCTTCTCATCTAGTGGCTTTGTAAAGATGTCGGCTAGTTGATCTTCGGTGCCAATAGGTTGGATTGCAATGTCACCCTTTTGTTGATGATCCCTTATGAAGTGATGCCTTATGTCAATGTGCTTGGTTCTTGTATGTTGAACGGGGTTTTGTGTCATCTTGCAAGCACTTTCATTGTCACAATACAATGGCACATGATGGAAATCAAAACCATAATCCTTCAATGTTGATCTCATCCATAGCAATTGTGCACAACAACTACCGGCACTAATGTATTCGGCCTCGGCGGTTGAAAGTGTCACACCGGGTTTGCTTCTTTGAGGACCATGAAACTAGAGATCTTTCAAGGAATTGACAAGTGCCACTTATGCTTCTTCTATCAACCTTGCATCCTCCATAGTCGAGTCCGAATATCCAATAAGCTCAAAGTTTGACCCCTTGGGATACCATAGCCCAACATTTTTGTGTGTGCTTCAAGTACCTCAATATCCTTTTTGATGCGATGAGATGACTCTCTCTAGGTGAGGATTGAAACCTTGCACACTTGCCAACACTAAACATCACATCGGGCCTAGAAGCGGTCACATAGAGTAAGCTTCCAATCAATGACCTATAGTACCTTTGATCAACCATATTGCCACTTTCATCATTGTCCAATGATCCATTGGTACCCATTGGTGTATTGATGCCCTTTGCATCTTGCATCCCAAATTTCTTGATCATGTCTCTAATGTATTTCCCTTAACTAATGAAGGTGTCATTCTTCATTTGCTTGATTTGAAGACCAAGGAAATATGTGAGCTCTCCAAGCATAGACATCTCAAACTCTTTTTGCCATCATCTTGGCAAACTCTTCACAATACTCTTGATTTGTTGATCCAAAGATGATATCATCAACATATATTTGCATGACAAACAAATCATTTCCAATCTTCTTGGTGAAGAGAGTAGTGTCAACTTTGCCCATCTTGAAGCCTTTCTTGAGTAAGAAGTCTCTCAACCTCTCATACCATGCTCTAGGTGCTTGCTTCAACCCATACAATGCCTTGTTCAACTTGTACACATGGTTGGGATGATGGTAATCTTCAAAAACCGGGTGGTTGCTCAACATACACTAGCTCATTGATGAAGCCATTTAGAAAAGCACTCTTGACATCCATTTGATAGAGCTTGATGTTGTGTGCACATGCATAGGCCAATAGAATTCTAATTGCCTCTAATCTTGCAACCGGAGTATATGTTTCACCAAAGTCAAGACCCTCTACTTGAGTGTAACCTTGTGCAACTAGTCTTGCTTTGTTTCTCATAACAATGCCATCTTCATCTTGCTTGTTCTTGAACACCCATTTGGTTCCAATGACATTGTAGTCCTTTGGTCTCTCTACCAATTCCCAAACCTTGTTTCTATCAAAATTATTTAGCTCCTCTTGCATTGCAATGACCCATTCTTCATCCTTCAAGGCATCATCAACCTTTTCGGGCTCTTCTTGTGACACAAATGCAAAGTGTTCACAAAAGGCCTCTAGTCTTCCTCTAGTTTGCACTCCACTTGCAATGTCACCAACAATTTGATCAATTGGGTGATCTCTAGCTATGCTTGAGCTTTGGAGTATTGGAAACTTGATTGCTTGAGCTTGGTTGATCACTTGTAGTTGCTTGAGATGATGTACTAGCTTGTTGTTGATCTTGAACTTGAGCACCACTAGCTTGAGTTGATTGCATCATCTTTTTGTCATCATCAATTTGAGTTGGCCTTATATCACCAATGTCCATACCCCTCATGGCATTTACCAATTGAGTTCCACTAACATCATTGAGGTTCTCATCTTCATCTTGGGACCCATTGGTTTCATCAAATTCAACATCATGGACTTCTTCCAATACACCACTTGAGTTGTTCCACACTCTATATGCTTTGCTTGTGGTGGAATAACCAAGTAGGAACCCCTCATCACACCTCTTGTCAAACTTGCCAAGTCTTGCACCCTTCTTCAATATGTAGCATTTGCACCCAAATACCCTAAAGTATGCAATGGTTGGCTTTCTTCCATTCAATAGCTCATAAGGTGTCTTGTTCATCATGGGATGGCAATACAATCTATTGATGTAGTGGCATGCGGTGTTGATTGCTTCGGCCCAAAATGATTGACTCACATTGTATTCACTAAGCATTGACCTTGCCATCTCAATGAGAGTCTTATTCTTCCTCTCAACTAGGCCATTGGATTGTGGTGTGTACTTGGCCGAAAGTTGATGCATGATTCCATAGTCATCACATAGCTCATCAACTCTTGTGTTCTTGAACTCACTACCATTGTCACTTCTCACTTTCTTCACTATGATATCAAACTCATTGTGCACCCTCTTGAGAAATGTCTTGAACAATGAATACACATCACTCTTGTCATTGAGAAAGAACACCCAAGTGAATCTTGTATAGTCATCCACAATCACAAATCCATACTTGTTGCCACCAATGCTTGTATATGCGGTTGGGCCAAACAAGTCAATATGGATCAAGTCAAATGCCTTGCAAGTACTCATGAAGCTCTTCTTTGGATGAGTGTTGGCAACTTGCTTGCCGGCTTGACATGCACTATAATAGCTTGTCCTTGTCAAAGTGAACATCCTTCAAGCCTCTTACTAGATCATGTGTCACTAACTTGTTGAGTTGCTTCATGCCAACATGACCAAGTCTTCTATGCCATAGCCAACCCATGCTAGATTGAGATATCAAGCATGTACTAATTTGAGTCTCACTAGCACCAAAATCCACAAGGTAGAGGTTGTCAAATCTTATCCCCTTGAAGATCAAACTTGAATCTTTTGTATTCACTATCTCAACACTATCTTCACCAAAGATACACTTGTAACCAAGATCACAAATTTGTGCCACCAAAAGCAAATTGTACTTCAATATGTCCACTAGTGCCACATTTGATAAGGTCAAATCATTGGTTATTGCTATCTTGCCAATGCCTTGTATCTTGCCACTCTTGCTATCACCAAATGTAATAGGCTTGCCATTCTCTTGAGTTGAATCAATAATGTTGAACTTCCTTGCATCACCGGTCATATGTTGAGTGCACCCACTATCAAGAATCCAATGGTTACCCCCAATCTTGTAATTCACCTACAAGGAAATCAATAAGATTTAGGTACCCATTTGCCTTTGGGTCCTTGGAGGTTAGCAACCAAAGCCTTTGGTACCCAAATTGCCTTCTTCTTTGGGCCAACAATGGGTGTACCAACAAACTTTGCCTTGACACCCTTCTCACCCTTGGTAAGTAAATAACAAGAATCAAAATATATGGAATGCACTTTGCTTGATTTCTTGTTCATGTTGATTTTAGCACATTTATGCTCTTGATGCCCCACTTGCTTGCATCTATTACAATAGGACCCATTGCTCTTCACAAAGCTAGGCTTTGAGGTAGCAAAGGCCTTCTTACCTTTCTTGGGGACATAGCCTAAGCCTTCCTTGTTAAGGGAAAACCTTTGGCTACCCAAGCACTTTAGCAAGCGGGCATCCCCACCATATGCCTTCCTCAAGGAGTGGGTGAGCTCATCCACCTCTCTTTTGAGAGTCTCATTCTCAACTTTTAGTGATGAATCTAAAAATTACTCCATCACTACTAGTAGAGTTTGAGTGGGTTGATGTGGATGTGGAAGGAATAGATGGTTCTTCAACATCAACCACAAAAGGTTCATCTATGATGTCACATGTTGAACCAACATCCTTTTGATGATTGAGCAAGCTCTATCATTCTTCTCTAAGAGCAAGGCATGGGCTTTTTGAAGCCTTGTATGAGCTAGCTCCAATTCCCCATGGTCTTCCTTTAGACCCTCATGGGTGGCCTCTAGCTCACTAAAGTTTTGCTCAAGAGTTTTTACACTCTTTTGCAAAGCTTTTACATTCCTTGTCCTTAGTCTTAAGCATGATATGAGTTTGCTTAAGCATCTCTAAAAGATCATCTTTAGTGGGTTTCATTCATCATCATCATCATCACATCATCATATTTTACTTCATTATCATTTAGTTCTTCATGCTCATGCAATGATACCTTAGTGGCTTTAGCCATGAAGCATGAAGGTGATGAGCCGAAGAGGGATGACGTCTTGTGTTGGCCAATTGCACTCATGGCCTTGGGCCTCTCTTCCTCTTCATCGGAGGAGCCATCACTATCCCAAGAACAAATAAAAGCACCATCATTTGTCTTCTTGAATGTCATGGTCTTGCTCTTCTTGTTTGTCTTGCCACCCTTGTATGCCTTCATCTTCTCCTTTTCTTTCTTGATTGGGCAATCGGCAAGGATGTGATAAGGACTATCACACTCAAAGCACTTTCTTGGCTCTTCATTGCCCTTGGATGAATCATTTCTTCTTCTAGTGCCTTGCCCAAACTTCTTGCTCTTCAAGACTTTGCTAAACTTCTTCACAAACATAGCAAACTCTTGATCAATCTCCTCAAGATTAACTTCCTCATCATCTTCTTCTTGAGCCTTGGACTTGCCCTTGGCCTTGGATGAGGTGGTGGCGGCCTTGAATGCCACAACCTTCTTGTTCTTGTCATCTTCCTTCTCTACTTCATCTTCCATTCCATCAACTTGCTCATCGGTTAGCACTTCACCAAGCAAGTCACTAGGTGTCATTGTGTCCAATGCACCTCTAAAGAGAATCTTCCTCAACATAGCAAATCTCTTGGGCAAACACATTAAGAATTTGTGCCCAAAGTCTCTATCCAAAGTCTTCACTCCCAATGATTTGAGATCATTGACAATCACTTGGAGCCTATGGAATGTCTCCTGGGTATGCTCTCATCTTTCTTCATCTTGAAATTCTCAAATTCACTATTGAGAACATACAATTTGGCACTTTTCACCACCTTTGTGCCCTCATAGGTCTCACACAACTTCTCCCAAACCTCACTTGCCTTCTCTAGGTCTTTGATGCCTTCAAATACCTTGACATCCATGCCATTGTACAATGTGTTCAATGCCATGGTGTTGCATTGCTTGTTGGACTTGTCGGTGGGAGTGAGGTTGGTAGGATCAAGGATGACATAATCCTTCTCGGTCACTTCCCATACTTGGTCATTGATTGATCCCAAGTACATTCTCATGCATCTCTTCCAATAGTCAAAATTCTTGACTCCATCAAAGAAAGGAGGCTTTCCCCCAACATGGTTGAACACAACATTAGCCATAGCTTCACACCAAGGTTGTTAAGCCTTCAAATATGGTGACCACGGCTCTGATACCACTTGTAAGGTCCTAGATGGCTAGAGGGGGTGTGAATAGCCTATAAAAATTTTCTACAAGCTCAACTAAACAAACCGATTAGTATAAAACACGACGTAAAGCGGTTTGCACTAGCTCTAGTGGTCTTGCAAGCCTTCTAGTGACAAGACTAAATATTTCTATGATCTCTAATCCACACAAGGTCTATGTCACTACTCTAGCTAATGAGCAATATATCCTAATATTATCCTTATGCTAGCAAGAACAACCTACACAAGCAAGTGCTAGCTCTCTACTCAAAGTAAACTAGGAAAGTAATGCTAGAGTGAGAGGCTTGTTATACCGACTTGTAGAGGATGTCAACCAATCACCGGGAAGAAGAAAAGCTATCAACCACACGAAGGTGATGATCCACACGATGAGACGATGAACAAGTCGATTTGTTCACCCAGAGTTCGCTTGTACACCGACAAGTTACTCTCCGGTTGTGCCGACCAACACAAGGATGGTGTTTGAGCTAGGCGGTGCCCTTGCTAGCCTCAACACACCACTCAACAAGTGTGGTACCCAAGACACGAGCAATGTATTCCTTGCACTTTGTCTTCCCGACGAGGAGTGCGTGATCCTCTCACAAATCAACCGGAGGTGGCCAAAAAACAATCACCTCTTCTTGCCAACAACTCCACCAATCCACCAAGCCGGCTAGGAGCGGTGTCTCCAAGAGAAACAAGAAACCAACCGCTCACAACGATCCACAAGTGCCTCTAGATGCAAAGATCAAAGCAAAGAGCACTTGGATCACCTCAACTCACTTGAATGAAGCTCACAAGCAAAGGGAGTGAGGAGGAGGATGTTTTCTCAGCTTAAAGGGTGTTAGAATGTGTAAGAATGACCAAGAGACCTCCCAAAGGCCGGCCAAACACATATTTATAAGCTCCCACTCGAAATAGAGCCGTTAGGTTTGAATCCATCGAAAAATACACAGTGGCCGACGCGCCAGCGCTCCACGCCCGATGCGCCCAGTGCCGTGGCCAACCGCACGGGCACCGCCGGCACAACGCCGCCGACGCGCCCAGCGCTTTGGCGCCAGACGCGCCGGCGCCGCGTCGGGGCAACCTCCCCGTGACATGCTCTCGATCTGCGTCCGTAGCGCGCCGGACGCGCCCGCTGCCGCGCCGGCGCCAAACGCCTCCCCGACCGAAACCTCGCCATGTGCGCCGGACGACTGGGACTCCCGAGCCAGCGTCGGGCGTGGGCGCCGACGGCGTCAGCGCGCCGTCCAGCCCACAACAACATCTGCGCCGGGCCGCCAGCGCTTCACGCCAACCGCGTCGGCGCGCAGTCACTTTGCGCTGAGGTTTCCAATTTTGCGTCGGATCGATTTTGTTCCAACTTCCGTCACTTGTCTTATGTTACCAACACGTCGAAGAGCACCCCGACCACTTTGTGTTAGCATTTTCAAAACATTTTTCCCAAGTGCGAAGTTAGCTCTCTAGGTTAGAATGCATGCAAATGAATTTTGAACCTAGAGGCACATGAGGACCGATATGTACGATAAGTTTCCCCTCTTTATAGTATGGCTTATCGATCCTATAACCACCCACACCCTCTATGGTGTCTTAGGTGTGAAATCAAAAGCCCTATGGTTATACCTTTGCCTTGGGGACAATTGATCTCCGAAACTCCACCGAGTTGCATGCTTGATCATCTCTTGGATCACCTCGATCCATCCTCCATGATCACAATGCACCAAGTCCCAAGACGACCAATCTCCATTCTAGTCAAACACTTAGCATCGAGATTAGTCCTTAGGTGTCACTAATTAGCGAGAACCAAACAAGAGATCTTCAATCTCCCCCTTTTTGGTAATTGGTGACAACCCGCATAAAGGTTTTATGATTAATGATTTTGAACATACAACGGTTGTCCAAGCATTTTGCTTACAATCATAGGATTGGACAATCATCATAGTTTGGTTTTGGTAGCATGAGCTCCCCTACATGTATGCCACGAGTTTGGAACGAAGCATTGCATACATGTATGAATATTGAAATTGAGGGTGAGCTATGTTACCAAAATGATGCTTAAGGTGAAAGAAATGGACCTTTGAAGCGTGATACCAATCGGAGTTGCGCCATTCTCACCATAAAAGCATCAAGGTAACTAGATTTTTATCAAAACTCAAAGTACCACGTGAGATCACATTATAAGCAAGGTACTTGAGTTAAGAGCGGAATTTAGAAAATCTAGCTAGCTCCTATGCATGCTAGTTATTCAACCACTTGAAAATCATCTTGTGAAAACTAGCATACACCACACAAGCATGTATATTGAATTTAAATACATGTGCAATGAGCAAGTCATATGTTAGTGCACAATCAAATGCAACAAATTGTCTATGAGCTTGCTCCCCCTACTTGTGTGAACCACTTGTAAATTCATGAGCTTCATGAAAGATTTTCAAAAACATGTGAAATTTTTAATTTTCCAAAAACCTTTCATGCACTAATCTCTCCCCCTTTGTCGACAATTTCCACAAAAGGTATGACCATGTTGTGTTATGGAAGAGAGAATAGTGGTCAAGTTTGGTCAAATTTGTATCACTTGTCAAACATATATTTCGGTTTGAACCAAAGACAAGCTTCTTCACACCTCATGACAAGGGTTATCTTGCCTATGTTGAAGCATATGTGTGAAAAGATAGCCAAATTCAACACTTGAGATTGCAAGCCCATAAACATGTCATATGCCATCACTAGATCAAACAAGCATAAAGAGCAATAGTGATGGCATACATACATTGAGATCCTTTTATTTTCCATGAATGCTTCCTAAGGCACAAGTTATATGTCTATATGATCTAACAAGTCCTTAGTTATCATGAATGCCATGCCAAACAATTTTACCTTTGCTTTGCTTGATGGAGGGGCATGTCATGATAGTGGGGTGCATTCAACTCATGTTGGAGAAGTCAAGGATATTCAACTCATTTCTTAGCTTGCAAAACCTCTTCTCATCTAGTGGCTTTGTAAAGATGTCGGCTAATTGATCTTCGGTGCCAATAGGTTGGATTGCAATGTCACCCTTTTGTTGATGATCCCTTATGAAGTGATGCCTTATGTCAATGTGCTTGGTTCTTGTATGTTGGACCGGGTTTTGTGTCATCTTGCAAGCACTTTCATTGTCACAATACAATGGCACATGATGAAAATCAAAACCATAATCCTTCAATGTTGATCTCATCCATAGCAATTGTGCACAACAACTACCGGCACTAATGTATTCGGCTTCGGCGGTTGAAAGTGTCACACCGGTTTGCTTCTTTGATGACCATGAAACTAGAGATCTTTCAAGGAATTGACAAGTGTCACTTATGCTTCTTCTATCAACCTTGCATCCTCCATAGTCGGAGTCCGAATATCCAATAAGCTCAAAGTTTGACCCCTTGGGATACCATAGCCCAACATTTTGAGTGTGCTTCAAGTACCTCAATATTCTTTTTGATGCGATGAGATGACTCTCTCTAGGTGAGGATTGAAACCTTGCACACTTGCCAACACTAAACATCACATCGGGCCTAGAGACGGTCACATAGAGTAAGCTTCCAATCAATGACCTATAGTACCTTTGATCAACCATATTGCCACTTTCATCATTGTCCAATGATCCATTGGTACCCATTGGTGTATTGATGCCCTTTGCATCTTGCATCCCAAATTTCTTGATCATGTCTCTAATGTATTTCCCTTAACTAATGAAGGTGTCATTCTTCATTTGCTTGATTTGAAGACCAAGGAAATATGTGAGCTCTCCAAGCATAGACATCTCAAACTCTTTTACCATCATCTTAGCAAACTCTTCACAATACTCTTGATTTGTTGATCCAAAGATGATATCATCAACATATATTTGCATCACAAACAAATCATTGACAATCTTCTTGGTGAAGAGAGTAGTGTCAACTTTGCCCATCTTGAAGCCTTTCTTGAGTAAGAAGTCTCTCAACCTCTCATACCATGCTCTAGGTGCTTGCTTCAACCCATACAATGCCTTGTTCAACTTGTACACATGGTTGGGATGATGGTAATCTTCAAAACCGGGTGGTTGCTCAACATACACTAGCTCATTGATGAAGCCATTTAGAAAGGCACTCTTGACATCTATTTGATAGAGCTTGATGTTGTGTGCACATGCATAGGCCAATAGAATTCTAATTGCCTCTAATCTTGCAAACCGAGTATATGTTTCACCAAAGTCAAGACCCTCTACTTGAGTGTAACCTTGTGCAACTAGTCTTGCTTTGTTTCTCACAACAATGCCATCTTCATCTTGCTTGTTCTTGAACACCCATTTGGTTCCAATGACATTGTAGTCCTTTGGTCTCTCTACCAATTCCCAAACCTTGTTTCTATCAAAATTATTTAGCTCCTCTTGCATTGCAATGACCCATTCTTCATCCTTCAAGGCATCATCAACCTTTTTCGGGCTCTTCTTGTGACACAAATGCAAAGTGTTCTATTGCGCGGATGCATCGTGGTGGTAAAAACATGCTAGTCCTTGTTCTCAAGTTGGTACACTTGGTGGATAGCATGTTGGAGCAAAGGCGGCGAAGGAACGGCGAAAATTCGCGGCTCGTGTTGGCCGGACGCGGTGACCGGACCCGCGACCCGGACGCGACATTTTTCGACCGGACGCCTCCGGTGGGTGCGTCTGGCGAGCATGTTTTCGGGGTTCGCCGAGGGTCGACCGGATGCACCGACCGGATGCTTCGGTGCTGACCGAAGCACCGATCGGACGCTTAGCGACCGGACCCGGCCAAAGAGCCCGGTCGGCCGGTTCCGTTGGGGTTGTCGGTTGTGACCGGACCCACCGACCGGACTCACTGGTGAGTCCGGTCAGTGCGTCCGGTCAGGCTGATTTGTTCGTGATTTGCACCCCAACGGCCACATTTCGTGGTGGGGGGTATTTATACCCCTTTGGCCGGCTCTAGGAGGTCTCTTGGTCATTTTGAATCAATCCTAACACCTCTAGAGCTGAGCACTCATCCTCCTCCTCACTCCTTTGCTTGAGAGGATCCATTCTAGTGAGTTGAGGTGATTCAAGTGCACTTTGCTTTGATCATTGCATCTAGTGGCACTTGTGGATCGTTGTGAGCCGGTGGTTTTCTTGTTGCTCTTGGAGAGCACCACTCCTAGCCGGCTTGGTGATTGGTGGAGGCGTTGGCAAGAGTTGGTGATTGTTCTTGGCCACCTCCGGTGATTTGTGAGAGGACTGGTGCATCCTCGTCGGGACGACGAATTGCAAGATAATACATTGCTCGTGTCGGTGAGTACCTCTCATTTGCTTTGGGTGCGGTAAGCCTAAAGGCATTTGGCTTGGAGTGAGCTCCACACCGACCCACACGTGAGAAAGTCGACACAACGGAGACGTAGCTTGACGGGTGCTCAAGTGAACTTCGGAATAAATCATTGTCTCCACTTGTCTCTTGTTGTCCCTTGGTGATTGGCAACGATTTGGTTATCTCATTGTGTCATCTTGGTGATTGGATTGACTAGCCTCGACATTGTGGTATAACAGTTCTACACTCTTGCATTACTTTCATAGATAGTGTAGTTTGAGTAGCCTTGCTAGTTGCTTAGCCTTGTTTAGAGTAATCTAGCTTGTTCACCTAGTTGGTAAAGTAGCGACTTAGCCTTTGTGTGTGAACTAGAGATCATAGCAACTAGAATTGTCAATAGGAGGCTTGCCGACAAGTAGAGCTAGAGCAAACGCGTTTATCGCCTTTTGTTATTCTAACAAGTTTGTCTAGTGTTTTGTAGAAATTTTTATTAGGCTATTCACCCCCCCTCTAGCCATTTAGGACCTTTTAGTTTGCCTCGATGCATCCGCCCCGAGCTCTCTATAAATAGGAGGGGGCGGAGGATCGAATCAGCTTTCCCTTCTTCCATCCACTGCCGAAATTCGTCGTCGCCTTCGCTCTCTAGATCTAATCCACTCTTTTCCTGCCGTCACTCGCTGGAGAGCGAGAGAGAGTCGTGGGCAAACCGTCGGGTGCCGTCGCCGGAGGCCGAGAAGAAGCCATGAGCATGTGGGCGCCGACGAGGGTGACCAAGGAGATGCTCGAGGAGCTCATCCAGTACGGCGGGCTCCCGGCATTGACCGACGCGGTGGAGTGGATCGTACCCCCGTCGATGGATGTCGTACCCCACCCGCCGGAGGAGTACGTCGTTTCGTTTGCGTCCTTCCACGAGTGGGGGCTCGGCATCCCATCAACTGATCTCTTCCGCAGGCTGCTCTCCTACTAGGGGTTCGAGCTCCAGCACCTGAACCCGAACAGGGCTCTTCACATCGCCGCCTTCACCACCCTCTGTGAAGGGTGGCTCGGGATCGAGGCGAACTAGGAGTTGTTCCGCTTCTTCTTCCACGCCAAGATTCAGCACAGCTCTGATGGCAAGAAGGCACCCATCCCCATCGGGTGCGTGACCATCCAGCTATGACCGGGGATGAAGACAAAGTTCCCAAAGCCCGTCACCCCTATGTCCAACACTGGGTGGCGTGACGAGTGGTTCTACCTCAAGAACGACGACGTCCACCCGCTGTCGCGCTACACGGGGCGCGTCTTCCCGAAATCGGACCGCATCTGGAGGGAGGACCCCCACGACCACATGATGCCACGGATTCGAGAGGTGGCCAATAAGAGCTCAGAATGTATGGCACTCCCGGTCTCTCAAGTATGTGGTATTTGTGGATCCTCACTAGGCATTAATATCTGCCTTCTCTCTTGTATATATATGGTATTTATGGCACAAGGCTAAGTAATAAGCCTTTATAACTTACTCTCTCTCTAAATATGGCGTATGTGGGGTTCATAGGAGTGGCACGCTTAAAATAATATTGCATATCTGCAAAGGATATATCTATAGTTCAAACAATGGATCCATAGAGAGTTCAGCCAATCAAGACAGGTATAGCATGCATATGGAATATGGTGGATAGGTGTATATTTGGTTGTTAAAACAAATTCTACGTTTACTCCTTTGATGATAAGACAAATCTCTCTTTTGGAACTTGGAAACTTTGAGAGAACTTTGGGCTGCATGCTTTTCTTTTCTTTCTTTTTAGAGAGGCGGGCATCTAAGTATCCATTGTTTTATTGTGGACACTTGTCCTTTTTTTTACTCTCTTTCTTTCTTCTTCTTTTTTTAGGGAGGTAGGCTCTACTCGCCCGTAGGACACTTGTCCATTTTTCATCTCCCCTCTTTACTCTCTTTTTTTTAGCAGCAACCCAAATCCCTTTCCACTGATAAACTTTTTGAGAGATATCAACAAAGATATTTTTGGAGTAAATAAACATGGGCTTCCTATAGTTTGATGGGGTGTTTATTCCCAGTGTAGGAATGAAACAAGTATATGGATGTATATGTGGAAAAAAGCATGGTATTGCAATCACTCCCAGTGTAGGAATAATACATATGTAAGTGGAAGGTGTGTGTGGATGGAAACTTGTCTTTTCATGATCGAACTCCTCACAGGTGTAATAAACAAAGCTTGAACTACTCAACCCAAAGCAAAAAGCATATGTAACTAGAATGTTTTCCTAATTTAATGATCATAAATATGGCTTTGGTAGGAATTTAACACTTTGCCAAACAAGAGCTCATCATGAAAGATTTAAATTTTCGAAATAAATCTCCGGATATAGTTTCACAAAGGACAGAATAAATAGCATGCTCAAACTCTCTCATATCATATCCCAAAATGACCTAGACTTAGATTAAGCGTATGCTACCCACAAGTCAGGTATAGAGCAAATTTGAAAGCGGGACAAATATATCCAAAACATCGGAGGAGTTTCTAGTTAAAAACAAGGTACTAAAAAGAATTAGAGTAGAGCAACTATTCATCATTTCCAAAGCAAACTTTATTCTAACACACCTTAAAAACATACATATATCTAAGACAAACATTTATTTGATTTTTAAACTTTATGCATCTTTTTATGTTTTTTAAAAGCAAGCAAAAGTATAAGCTAGTAATAATAAGGATAATAGGGAGATACTTATCTTGCTAACTTGGGGTGGTCTCCCCAAGCTAGGTTGACGATGTAGGTCTTTGAGATAAAGTTGATAGATGGAGGTGATGTCATCCTTCCTTGATGGAGCATTGATGATGATGGTAATATGTTGAATTAATGCTCTACCAAGTGGTCGAACGTCTCCTTTTGTCTTGGCTCATAATTCCTATTGATGAAACTCAAATAGACAACAAAGCTAGTGGAACTTGTTAAGCATTAGTGTTGGTATGCCTTATAGCATAATATTATTAGCCAATTAAACATGAAATAAGGGCTTAGAATGAACATCAACATAAGTCTAGGGGTCTAACTAACATATTTCCACGAGTTTTGGTATTCCATGACTTTGCAGGGATTTGAATGGATAAAAGCGAGATAAGAATGGTGAGAAACCTAAGAGTTTGCATCCCATACGATGACAAGACTTGACCGTGAGGCAACTCAACCCAAAAAGTGGACTAAAACATTCTAGAAGACACCAGAAGACACCAAGAGGAAGGAGACATGGTTGTGGCCCAGGGCCCTGGCGATCGCCAGGCCCATTCATGGTGACCGCCAGGTGCGACCCACATGTCAGCCTCTGACGGGTCGAGATGGGGACTAGAGGGGGGTTGAATAGTCCTTTCTAAAACTAATTGCGCCGGTTAAACAAATATAAAGCGGAATTGAAACTATTCGTTTTGCCAAGACTTCACCCCTCTAGCTATGACTCTAAATCACCTCACAAAAGATCCTACACAAAGCAAATGAGGTGATAAGCCTAGCTTGAGCTCCTAACCGTTTCTATTGCAAGGTCACACAAACCTATGCACCAGAACTTCAAACAAGGGTGAGCTCCTACACATTTCTAATGAGCAAAAGCACAAAGCCAAACCTAAGCTCACTAGATGCACTAAGGACAAGGCGACACACGCCTAACCCAAAGGCTCAAAATTACTTAGCTACACAAACTAAGCAAAGCAACTAATAAGCTACACAAGCTAGTAATTGCAAGAGCTACTCCACAAACACAAGCACAAGGTATATATGAATGTAAATACAAAGCTTGTGATTTGGAGAATGCAAACCACCGAGAAGAGTAGACAAGTTGACACCGGTGATTTTTTACCGAGGTATCGGGAAGCTTGCCAACTACCCCCTACACCTCGTTGTGTCGACCAACACCTTAGGTGGTTCCTTTGGTGTTTCACCTAGATGGTTCTTCGGTGTGATTCTCCGATCACTTGCCCCTCAAGGCACGCCCCGCAAGGCACCGCAAGACACCACTCTCAAGTGAGCCTCTCAAGGCACCGCAAGACACCACACGCACAAGGGAGGTACTCACCGACACGCTCTAGTAGTGTCGCTCTTCGCGATCCCCGTGAGGTGAGCACGAACCTCTCACAAATCCTGCTTCAGAGCACCGCACAATCCTCCTTGCGTGCTTCATGAAGTCTCTTGCCACCAAGCCATCTAGGAGGTGGCAACCTCCAAGAGCAACAAGCACACTGGCTTGCAACACGATCACCTAGCGCCACGAATGCGATCTCTCAACGCGAATGCACTAGAATCACTCCTCACTTTGATTTGGATGAACATTATCAATCACAAGTGAGTGAGAGGGCTCTCAAGCACTCTCAAGCATGGACATAAAGTCCCCAAGGTGCTAAGCACTAGCCATGGCCGGCCACCCCATCTATTTATATCCACAAGCCAAAAATAGAGCCGTTGGGGAGGAACATGCAATTCTGCGGGCCGGCCAGGACGCGCCGGCCGGACTCATGCATGAGTCCGGCCGATGAGTCCGGTCGAACCGACAAACCCAACTCCGCCAAATTTAGAACCCCCCGTGCATGCGTCCGGTCAGGAAATCATGCGTCCGGTGCATGCTTCCGGTGCATGCGTCCGGTCAATCCCCGAGATCAACCACGAAAACATGCTCTGTTTCTTTGACCGGAACCACACACCGGTGCGTCCGGTCGATCCTGCATGCTTCCGGTCGCGGGTCCGGTCACCGCGTCCGGTCGCCTCTGAGCTGCGAAATTCCGTCGTTGTGTTGCCGTTTCTTCGCCTTTGCTCCAAACCGACTTCCGTCACTTGATTCTTGTTGCCGACACGTCGAAGAACACCCCGACACATGTGTTAGCATTTTCAAAACCATTTTCATCAAGTGCGGAGTTAGCTCTTGCCACGCCGCTTGATCCTAACACATCGCAAAGTTAGATCGCTCAAGTGGCACTAGATGACCGATATGCAAACAAGTTTACCCCTCTTGATAGTATGGCCATCTATCCTAAACCCGGTCATAAACTTCTCTAAGCACCAATGACCGGCGAAATGAAATGCCCTATAGGTTATACCTTTGCCCTGCGCATTTTCATTTCGCTCCATCTCCAAGTGCCGATGCAACACATGCACCAACACGATCACCAAATGATATGATCCACTTCATATCATCACATGACACTATTGGTCCATTGATCTTGACCTCACTTGCTCTTCAGATTTAAGCGCCGGTCCGTGGGCGCCAAGTCTTGCCCAAGCTTCACCGCCTCGCGGTCCATCGCTTCACCGCCCTCGACTTGCCCTTCACACTTGCAACCAGTCCATCAAGCCAAGCCTTGTCTTGATCTTCACCACCTTGGTCACGGGACTCCATGTCATGTCTCATATGCAATAAGCTCCTCCATTGCATCATCACATGTGAACTAATCTCTTGTGTATTATCTCAATCACACATATTAGTTCTCACCTAATGTTGACACTCAATTACCAAAAACCACAAGGGACCTTTCAGCCTCTCCTTTCAATGGTGGTTTACCACCGACATTGAGGTTGCATCTATACCGTTGTTCAAGGTCGGTTTGATCCAAGGGTCCCTGTTCATCGCCGATGACTATATAAGAAGACCACCTGACCCCAGGGCAAAACCCTAATTCATTCTACTTCAGATCAATCCAGATCCAAGTCCAACCCAGTCTAGATCTTAAGCCCTAGTTCATCATATTAGAAGTAGTTAGCTACCTAGTTAGCTCTAGAGGAAGTCAAGCTTGCCTTGGATTCCTGATAGTCAAGAAGTAGCGGGAGCAGAGTTTCTCGTGGCTTCTCTCTTGTATCCAATCTGTAAGTATATTTGTTGGGATACAATTGCTATGACTTTATTCTATTTAATGATTATATTCTTAGTGATATGTATCCATGCATGCTATGATTATATGTCTAGATTAGTAAGTTTGTCCTATATTTTATGCATGGAGTCGTATAGCATCCACTTAGATGATCACTTAGTGGGTGGTAGGCAATGTGTAAATGTGGTGTTTATACAACGTTTACCTGCGATCGCACCCTACATTCCGGGACATGTGGTAGATAGCGGGAGTGACAGTCCTGTTGAGTCCTTTGGAGTCCACCCCCGAATGATAGGCCAAGTTGAGCCATAATTACGGTGATGATCAAGATTCGTCCTTGATTGTCATTGGTGATGCTTACCATGTGTAGATGTACTGCAACCTTGCCATGATAGCTAGATGTATTTGCACTAATTATAGTATTCATTGACATATGATTATGAGTAACTTAGGAATATTCTTTCTGTTCTTTCTATACCATATTAATAGCTCATATGATACTAGTTAATAGCTCGGACGAAGTGCGGGCCGACCACCGGCCACACCGCCTTGAGGAACGCTGCACCAAAACCATCAGGGCCCGGAGCCCGGACGGATGGTGAGTCCTTGACCGCCGCAAGCACCTCATCAGCCGAGAAAGGTAGCTCCAACATGTGAAGGTCGAGCCGCGACAAGGGAAGGGAGTGCAGGTCGATCAGGATGGTCCTGGTGAACGGAGTGCCAATCAGGTTGTCGTAGAACTCAAAGATGATGTCCTCCTTCACTACTACTGAAATGATTTTACGTGGAGGTTTTTTTTTATTTTACGTGGCGGGCATTAAAACCGCCACGCGGCTAGGGTCACGATTAATCGAACGATTAACCGTGGCGGTTTCTTGCCCGCTACGGAAAATCGATTAACCGTGACGGTCATTTAACAAAAATCGCCATGGTTAATAAATAAAAATAATAAAAAAAAAGAAAATCCAGTTTGAAACCCTAACGGGTCCAGATCCGAGCCCGTTGGGGTTTCGAAGTCTCGCCACCGCCGGCCAAAATTTCATTGTTGACGGTCGTCAACTACATATTTTATACCGTCAACATTAATATAAAACCACCAAAAACGCAATAGTAATAGGGCTTTGTGCTAACCATTTTCACAAGTTTTGGTACTTCACTTGTTTTGCAGGACAATGTTGGAAACATATACATTTTGGGCTAAAAGCAAAGGAAAACATATAAAGAATAACAAGGCCCTAAATGGACATAAGCAAAGCAAGGAGAAGAGAGGAGAAATGCCCATAAACATGAATATCAACATCTATACAAAAGCCCAAGAAGTGGAAACCCAAATCCAACATGAAATGACATTGGGCCACATGACATGGGTTTAGTATTTTGGGCATAACTTATTCATACGAACTCCGTTTTTGGTGTACCACCCACCAAAATGAAGCTAACGATGAAACGGACAAGCTCACAAAATTTGAGCCTAATCGTCCCGGATCTTGGTGCGCCCGCACCCATGCGGCTGCCAAACGGGCCGATCTTCTATGGCGGTGCAATCAAGGTCCGAAAAAGTGGTATGGCGGTATTGGTTGCCACGTTATTTGAACCCGACGCTAGGAGGAGGTCGGTTTGGTACATTGATTGTGGTAGATTTGCATTTAGCCCCCTCCTCTCATCCTATAAGTAGAGGGCCTCTCCTCATCCATTCAACACAACAATTCCACACAACACAAGGAAGAGCCACAATGTAGAAGAGAGGAAGAAGCTCCCACTCCACTCTTAGTCTTCTTCCTCCTTCTTAGTTCTAATGGAGAGTGAGAGAGGGAAGGCTAGAAGAGGGCTTGGCCTCTTCTCCATGGAGTCGGTGTACCCCGGTGCATTGCGGATCTCGGGTGGCGGAGTGCCGGATTTGTCGGCACCCGCCACGCTTGTACCTCTACAACCTTCTAATCATTTGGGTAAGAATGGTTGTGTCCCTCTTCGGCTTATTACTCTTAAGCATATTATCTAGTCTGTTATAGACTTGCGGGATTGATAGTTGTTCCTTTGGGGCATTGCTCTAGTAGAAGGACCTCTGGGGACGGGTAAGCCTTGTATACACGCCGGAGTAATAATCACTAGTGTAGACGTGGTGTCTAGGCTAGGGGTTATCTATCTTTTGTGGCGCATCCTACGGTTGAGGGGGGGCGGCCGGGGCCGTGACAGACCTTGTCGGGTCCCTTGTAATCCCCCACGTTCGGATGTGGCGCAGTGCAATTGCCGGTCTCCATCCCAGTTTGGGCGATTGCCTTGGGTAGAGGTGTAGAGGTGGAAGCCAATCACCGTGATCAACAAGAAATCTCCAACGAGCACAACAAGGTTGACACGATGATTTTTCACCGAGGTTCACGTGCTTGCCGGCACGCTAGTCCCCGTTGTGGCGACACACTCACTTGACGGTTGCTAAGCTTAATGGCCGGTGCCAAAACCCCTATGGGCGCTCAAGCAAACGATCACAAGAGAGGGTCCAACAAGCCACAAGCAATCCACTAGTGACGCCTTTCGCGAACCTCCCGCGGGGTAAGGCTCAACCCCTCACAATAACCACCGGTGTGGCCTCGAACAAGCTCCACTCGAGCTCAACACCGCCTCTTGCTCCAAGCCGCTAGGGAACCGGGCAAATTCCCAAGAGAAACAAGAATCCCGCGGCTTCTCCAAGGATGAAGTGCTCTAGATGCAACCAAGCAATGCAATGCACTTCTATCACTCTCAATCTCACCAAGAATTCGAGTTAGAGTTGGGGAGATGAGTGGAGAGGAGTATCAAATGCTCACTAGCAAGTTGGAAGCTTCAAATGTGCAAGAGAGAGCCTAAGGAACCAGCCAACCAAGTATATATATGGCTCCTCTCGAAATGGAGCCGTTGCTCCAAAAATTTGCTCTCTGGCAAGACCGACCGGACGCGACCGACCGGAACCACCGCCAGAGTCCGGTCGAGGGTCCGGTCGGTGCTTCCTGGCCGCTACTGACACAAGCCACGGGCCCACGGTGGCACCCTTCGTCCGCGGCGTCCGGCCACCGGATCCGGCCGACACCGGAAGCATCCGGTCCAGGGGTCCGGTCACCGCGTCCGGCAAAAACCCGCCTACAGGGCTCTCGCCAGACGCGACCGACCGGACGCTCCGGTGAGTGCGTTTGGTCGCCTGGCGCGCGGCGTCCCGTCCGCCTCGGCATACCGCTTCTCCATCTTCTTCTTTGCTCTTTGCTTCAAACTTGTTTTCGCCTCTTGCCATGGGTTGCCAACACGTCGAAGATGACCACGTTATCACCAATGTTAGCACGTCGAGATGTTAGGCAAGATCGAAGTTAGTGCTCTCATGTCCTAAATGCAATATGCAAGTCAATTGGACCTAGAAGCACTTCATGCAAGGATTGTCGTGGCATCCCCTCTTGATAGTCGGCTATCTATCCTATAATGTGAGCACATCGTTCTATCGTGTCTTGATCACCGAAAAAGGAAAACCCTATCAAGTATACCTTTGCCTTGATCTCCGGTTCCTCTCAAGCCGATCACCGAGCTTGACGATCCATCAAGTCCACCGACATTGTCCATGTTCATGATCATCATGCTCCTTGTCATCCACCTAATCCTTTCTTAAGTCACACACTTAGAGCAAAGGATTAGTCCACAAGTGTGTCATCAATTTCCAAAACCAAACATGAGATTTCAATCTCCCCCTTTTTGGTAATTGATGACAACCAAACTCACAAAGATATGAAATAAAATTCAATTGAACTTGAATTGCTTGCCCATAGAGTTTTGATCATGAATCAAGGATTGGACAAACATTTCAAGGTTCGGTTTTGATAGTAGTAGCTCCCCTACATATGTGCTTCCATGTGTTTGGATCAAGTTGGCACATATGTATGGATAGAAATCTTGGGGAGAGACACTAATACCAAAAGAGATGCTAAGGTTCTAGAAATTGGACCTTTGAAGCGTGAAACCATCGGAGTCCTTAGCATCATGTAACTAGACAATCATCAAAAACTCAATATACCCCATGAGATCAACATTATAAGCTAAAATGTGAGCTTTGTCTAGATACATCCTATGCATGCTAGTTGGTCAAACACCAATCAATTTTCAAAAAACTAGCATACACCAAGCAATCATGTATATTGAATTTAGATTGCCAATGCAACATCACATTATGATCATGCACAAACAAATGCACAAATAGTCTATGAGCTTGCTCCCCTATTTGTGTGATCCTTTCCAACATCTTTGTGACTTATTTCTCCCCTTTGTCAACAATCACTAAAAAGGTGTAAATGAGAGAAATCAAGTCAATCAAAGTATCACATGTGGTCTCATCTAGATCACTTGCCTTTCCATGTATTCAAGTTTGAACCAAGGACAAGCTTTTTCACACCTCATATGCATAAGGGTTATCTTGCACCATGTTAGAATACACATCAATAGCTCATTTTCTAGAGTTCTAGGATTGCAAGCACATAAACATGTCATATGCCACCACTAGTTCATAGAACCAATCAAAGCAATAGTGGTGCCACACATACATTGAAAACATTTGATTTTCCATGAATGAGCCTAGTAAGCATGCATGATGGCTAGATGCACTAACAAGTCCTTAGCAACATATGAATGCCATGACAAACAACTATTACCTTGGGTTTGTCGAAGGAGAGGCATGTCATATAAGTGGGGTGCATCAACTCAAGTTGGAGAAGTCAATAATGTTCAATTCTCCCTTTAGCATGCAAAACCTCTTCTCATCAAGTGGCTTGGTGAATATGTCGGCTAGTTGATCTTCGGTGCCAATGCCCATGATACAAATGTCACCCTTTTGTTGATGATCTCTTATGAAGTGATGCCTTATATCAATGTGCTTTGTTCTTGGATGTTGAACCGGATTTTGAGTCATCTTTCTAGCACTTTCATTGTCACAATACAATGGAACTTTGTCAAATGTGAATCCAAAATCCTTCAATGTTGACCTCATCCAAAGCAATTGAGTGCAACAACTTCCCCGCACTAATGTATTTGGCTTCGGCGGTTGAAAGAGCAACACTATTTTGCTTCTTTGAAGACCATGATACTAGTGACCTTCCAAGGAATTGACATGTGCCACTTGTGCTCATTCTATTGATCTTGCACCCTCCATAATCGGAATCCGAATATCCAATCAAATCAAACTTGGATCCCTTTGGATACCATAGTCCAACATCTTGTGTGCCCTTCAAGTACCTCATAATTCTTTTTTGGTTGCCTTGAGGTGACTTTCTCTTGGATCGGATTGATATCTAGCACACATGCCCACACCAAATGCTATGTCCGGTCTTGATGCGGTTGCATAGAGCAAACTACCAATCATAGACCTATACTTCTTTTGTTCAACCATGTTGCCACTTGGATCGGGGTCTAGGCTTCCATTGGTTCCCATTGGTGTGGACATTGACTTGGCATCTTGTAGATCAAACTTCTTGATCATGTCTTTGATGTACTTGCCTTGACTAACGAATGTGCCATTCTTCAATTGCTTGATTTGAAGTCCAAGAAAGAATGTGAGCTCTCCAAGCATTGACATTTCAAACTCATTGGCCATCATCTTAGCAAACTCTTCACAAAATTCTTGATTGGTAGACCCAAAGATAATGTCATCAACATAGATTTGCAACACAAACAAGTCTTTGCCAATCTTCTTGGTGAAGAGAGTGGTGTCCACCTTGCCCATCTTGAACCCTTTAGAGAGGAGAAAATCTCTCAACCTCTCATACCATGCTCTTGGTGCTTGCTTCAATCCATACAAAGCCTTCTTCAACTTGTAGACATGGTTGGGATACTTTTCATCTTCAAAGCCCGGGGGTTGTTCAACATACACCAACTCATTGATAAAGCCATTCAAGAATGCACTCTTCACATCCATTTGATAGAGTTTGATGTCATGAGCACATGCATAAGCAAGTAAGATTCTAATTGCTTCAAGTAGTCTAGCAACCGGTGCATAGGTCTCTCCAAAGTTAAGACCTTCTACTTGAGTGTACCCTTGAGCTACTAGCCTTGCCTTGTTTCTAACCACAATTCCATCTTGATCTTGCTTGTTCTTGAAGACCCACTTGGTTCCAATCACATTATAGTCCTTTGGCCTTTCCACCAATTCCCATACATCATTTCTTTTGAAGTTGTTCAACTCTTCATGCATGGCATTGATCCAATTGTTAACACCAAAATTTGGTAGAGCACGGATGACTAGTGAACCGGCGCACGACGATTCGGTAAGGGGTCATTCGGCTAGCGATAAAGCGGGAGCTACAGTAGCATTTGGGAAGCCATTGTTATCGGCTAAGGAGCCTGAGTCCGAGAAAGAGCCGAGCGAGAGATGGTTCGGCAAGCGTGAAGCATCAAGAAGAATATCCAAGGACGAGGGCCCACATCACGTACAATTCCCACGACTCCGAGAAGACTTGGAGGACAATGTATCTTAGCTAGATATTTTGTTAGTTATTATTCGTAACTAGTTAGGACTCAATAAGCCCGGGGTATAAATATAAGACCCCCGCAACCGTGAAACGATATTCCCAATTCAATACAAACAACCCGGCTCCGTGCCTTGGCTCCCGCCACCTTCGAGTCCGGTTGTGTCGTCGATCTATCGCAAGAGGATTCATCGACCCGCCGACCTCTGTAGTACCGGCAACCTTGCACCATGTCTAGTATCGTCGGGAGGATTTAGATTATTGCAAGAAGTCTTGTTCACGCTTAGTATCGTCGGCGGATTTAAGCTATCGGGGGCAAGAGGGTTCTTTTGTCGATCATGAGCCATCCGGTGGGCTAAGATCCGGCTTAGAGCTAGTTATCGGCTTCATTAGATTTTGGCAAGATCTAATGAATTCATTAAGTTACCACGTGTTTGCAAAGTGTTTTCGATCTATTTATTTAATTATATTTGCACATACTTTTTGCCCAATTTAGATTGAGACGTCTCGGCTTTATCTTTTGTTAGATCTAGTTGTCATCAATTCATTCAATGTTTATCATTAGCTTGTCACTAGATCTATCTGTTCTTATAAAGCCGAGCTAGATCAATCTAAGTTGTTCACATGTTGTGGGTTCGTAATGTTTAGATCTTGACAGACTGTGTCATCCGGTGGATCTGAGATCTTTGGGTTAATCTAGAGCTAGTCATCCGGTGGATTAGAGATCGGTTTTAATCGATAGGTTTTTACGTAAGGTAGTTCCTTCTTCATGGACCCCGATTCGGTAAGCTTGCCGAACACGGTTATGCTTTCAAAGTCATCACGTGTTTTGGGGTTCGTATACGTTTATACGCACGGTAGCTCCTTCTTCGTTGAGGGTTCGTATACGTGCATGCGTACGGTAGCTCCTTCTTTGTAGCAGGTCCATGTACGTCTATTTTGTGCGGTAGCTCCTTCTTTACGATGAGGTTCGTAATGCGTTTATACGTGTGGTAGTTCCTTCTTTCGAAGGTTTGTGGTACGTTTATACGTGTGGTAGTTCCTTCTTTACAAAGAGGTTCGTGTACATTTATACGCAGCGTGGTAGTTCCTTCTTCTTAGCGAGGTTCGTATACGCCCCGCACGTATGGTGGTAGCTCCTTCTTCGTTGAGGGTTCGTATACGTTTTACATAGGGTAGCTCCCTCTTCATGTGTCGTGAATGTCTACTACGATGTTCATGATTTATTTTCTTCCATGTTGTCAATTAATTCGATCCATGCAATAGAGCTTTACATTAACACATCATGATGATCGACTTTACTTGTTCGACATGTCTTTTATGGTCATTCGGTAGCTATTTGCACGTCATATCTTCATATTTGCTTACCGAATGCATTTATTACTCATCAACGATAGCTTTCATAGCTATATGTCTTTACATCCGCCTTAGAGCCATACATGCGAACTGTCTTGGTCTCACCGTGCATGTTCCCATCTCACGTTTACCTCCTTGTCAATTAACGGGTCAAATTGATCGGCACGCCATCGATTCAAGACGCCCGGGGGGTAAAGCTAGCTATTCCGGCTTGTCAGTGTGTGCGGCGCAGGGAGTAGGATTTTTGTGCCTACACACTTTTTGGCACGCCCCTGGGACACGCCAAGGTCAAGCCAACATGCCCGAGGAAGTCGACAAGAACAACGTCATTCATTTCGAGATGAGCGACTTGCCTCCCGACCGAGACTATGGTGAGGGATATGTGCGCAGACCTTCTCTCAAAAGTGCATGTCATGCATCTCCAAGCAAAAGAGCGGTACAATCATCCGTAAGACAGATCTTCCTAAAATATTGATGCCCGGTGACAAGGGATATGCTCAAAGAAATATCCGATGAGGAAGATGGGGCAGAAAGGAAGATGAACTAAGTCCTAAAGAAATTGCGTCGGATGGAAGGGATTGTTGCAACCGCCGTTGGGAATGCAATGACCAATCACAACACGGTGTTCTTCAACACTTTTCGCGACATCATGAAGGCTAGCTTTGGACCCAAGTTTGATCATCACTTTGAGGCTCGGCTTGGTGAGCTTTGGGGCAAGATATGTACATGTGCCAAAGCCACCACCAAAGAAAGGAGCCGTGAATCAGAACGGAGGAGAGAACAAGACACCGAGAAAAACCGTAGGGATCCGGAGCCAAGACGCATGGAGAAGCGGCATTCGTACACTGGGAACCCTCCAAAGATACAACACGTATTCAATAGCTCCAATGGCCGGTGGGTTGCGAGAGAAATCCCTTTGGCCCCGGGTTACACAGAGTTCGTTGACTATTCCACGTTCATGCTATGCCAAATCCTCGGTATAAGCCACCGACGGTCGGGGCGCCTCATGGACCGTAACTCAAATATGGATATACTCCTAGCGAGGATGGCCGATATGATGCAACACCAATTTGGGATTAAGCCCAAGAATCGGCCCTATGTGTATCGGGTCACCTTATCCGATTGGTACAAATAGAGTGGCACTCCCTTCAAGATTGAAGCCTCCAACCGACTTGACCAAGTTCTCGGACAAGACGACACTTCTACTACCGAACACATCGGGCCGGTATCCGATTTAGTTGGGAGAGCTTGCCAATGATGAAGCATGGAGGATTCGCTTCTTCCCATCATCCCTTACGGGCCGGCATTCACATGGTTTGCCACATTGCCGGCCAATTCTATTGGAACCCGGTCCGAGCTGGAAGATAAGTTCCATTCATACTTTTACAAATGGTTCCAATGAAAAAGAGCTCGTTGACTTGATGGGGTTGACACGTATATAATGAGACACCACAAGAGTTCTTGCGCAGGTTTAGAGAGATAAAGAATTCATGTTACTCTTTGAGCTTGCTGCACCATCAATTGCCGGGTTGTGGCCATTCGGGGCATGCATCCACCATCGTGGAGAAGCTGGCCGGCATGGAGTTTGATGACTTAGGACAGCTCTCTAGGCGCCCTCGGTCACTCATGGCCAATCAATTCCAAAGCATCAAGAAGGATACCCATTTTTTTAAAGGGGGCAACGTGTCTTATCGGACATACAACCACTTCCTGGAAGAAGATGAAGAAGATGATGGCCAGGAGGACATAGCAGCTGCCGAATTCACTTGGGGCAAGGAGCCTGTCCAGGTTAATTAGCGCTGGATGAAGACACTCAAGGGGGCATATGACTTCGACGTCTCCAAGTCGGAGAAGCTCTTTGAGTTTTTGGTCAAGGAGGGACGTATCAAGCTACCAGATAATCACTCTATGAAGCGTCCAGACTGGGTCAAGGCTGGCAGATATTGTGGTTTCCACGATATGATCACTCACAACATCACTGACTGCCGAATCTTCAAGCAACAGATTCAGAGGGCTATACAGCAGGGTCTCCTCAAGTTTAACAATAGCATGAAGGTGGATAAGGAACCCTTTCCTACAAATATGATTGCTTTCGATTCGTGCATGGTTTCTGCCTGTGATCCAAAGGGCAAAGCCCCAATGAAAGTGCCGATTTACGAAAAGGGCAAAGCAAAGTGGTTTGGTAGACCCTAGTCGGCAAGTGTCTAGTGCAGAGCTCCAGCAGCAGCGTGTTCGGTTCCCAAACAGCCGAACAGAAAAAGGAGAAACCTCCAAACCAAGGGTGACATCTCGTATATTGTTAAACAAATGGCAAAGGCAGCAAGAGAAGCAATATCGTAGAGATCAGCAGCTTGCCAGGGAGCAGCAGAGATATGAGGAAGAGATGTACCATCGAGAATAGGAGGAGTACATGAAGGAACGAGAGGAATCTCATTGGGATTGTCCTTTCTTCAGACATTGCTGGAATGAAGGCTTGAAGTTGCCTGCTAGGAACAATTGTCCTGAATGCCGGAGCAGTAGCACTCACGCACAGACAGACAGCACGAGTCAACCGCCGTCCCATCCAAGAAAGATCGGGGCACGCTTCCCAGGAGGATGATCGGGCGCTTTAAAAAATAAAGACAAAGATACCTCACGCCAAGAAGAGGATTGCGAGATCAAGCATGGGCCGATGTGGAAGATTCTCGATGATGACATGGACTCTCCTCAAGAGTATATGTGGCAAAAGGGTCAATGGTGCCCTCCCCGGTCTAAGGAAAGAGCCGAGAAGAGAAGAGTCCAACGCCTCGTAAACAAGGAGCTCAAGGAAGCAAATAACCCGAACGCATAGCGTGTGTGGCGCCCAAAGAAGAAAACTCAAGAAGCCGGTCATTCGACAGAAGAGAATTCGGCAAATGGGCTTTCGGCGGATGTTAGCATGGTGTTCTATGTCCCAATAGAATTTGCAAAGACCTACTGAGCAAGCTACCGATGATCCGGAGGAACAAGATGCTTATTCGGATGAAGAGGCCTATTCGATTTTGACAACAAAGAGATGGTTGATCTCCTCGGGACAATTGGCTCTATCAAGACAAGTTTGTTTGGCCAGGCCTA
Source organism: Hyparrhenia diplandra (assembly GCA_015847255.1). Classification (NCBI taxonomy): domain Eukaryota; kingdom Viridiplantae; phylum Streptophyta; class Magnoliopsida; order Poales; family Poaceae; genus Hyparrhenia; species Hyparrhenia diplandra. The sequence continues at coordinate 380,245 of JADLZK010001268.1, forward strand.
GGAAACACAATCATCCGAAGCCTCTTTACCTAAAGGGATATGTTAATGGAAAGCCTCGACTCACATGTTCGTCGATGGGGGGAGCTGCAATTAATATCATGCCATATACAACCTTCAGGAAGCTGGGGATGACCAAGGAGGATTTACTCAAGACGACATTGTGCTCGGGGACTTTCTTTGGAAATCCTTCGGATACCCATGGAGCCATTCACGTTGAGTTGATGATCGGTTCAAAGACTTTGATCACTACCTTCTTTGTGGTCGATAGTAAGGGGTCCTATAGCTTATTACTTGGAAGAGATTGGGTCCATGCTAACTGTTGCGTTCCATCCACTATGCATCAAGTCCTCATCCAATGGAACGGTGATGACGTTGAAATAGTGCAAGCTGATGATTTGGTAAGCATTGCGCCGAATCGAACCATCGTTCGGGAATATGAAGGCGTGGAATGTTTCTCTCGGTGAAGAGAATGGGAAGAAGGTCCTGTCAGTACTCATTACAAAGACCAGCAGCCGATCGAGATAGTCGGCTCTCATAGTAATTTCTAAGGAAAGATTTCGTGTCGGCTTTCAAAAGGATCAATTATTGCCAAATATGATTAGCCGACACGTATGAGTTAATAGTTAAGGGAGCAAAGAAGTTTGTTCTACTCATAAGAAATAGCCGATGTATAAATCATCGCCTTTAGCAGAAAAATACTCCATAGAATTGGAGAAAAGCCGGCATAAATATTGTTATGTCGCCTTTAGTGCAAAAATATTAAAATCAATATTAGACCCAAAAGTTGCTTGGGGATTTCAAGAGAGGAGCGTTGCCGAATACATGACGGAAGGTTTCTGGTTTAAGTTTGTTCGGCAAGAAGCTGTGTGTGTTTCCTCGGCATAAAATGATAAAGTTTACCAAAGATACTTTGTTCGGCAAGGCATGTTAGAGGAAAACATAAAAGGGTAACCATGCAAACATCAGTCACAAAGTATCGATCCAATGTTTGAGACTACAAGGTAGCACATAGAGAAGTTTCACAAAGTTACACATTCAGAAAAGCTTTCATATCAGAAACAACTGAAGCCTGAAGGGAGCTTGCTTCGGTTAGAGCCTTCTGATCATCCTCTTCCAAGATCGCTAAATTGGAAACTTTGGTTTTGCATCTTTGATGCTCATCATGGTTCTTCTTGATTATTGCTTTAGCCGAACTCAAAGACTCCGGAAGACCAGCCATCTTGGTTTTCCTTTCCTCGATTAACTTGTTTAGAGTCAACAGCTTCTCTTCAAGCAAGGCCTTCTCTTTTTCCGCTTCATCCAGCTCAGGCTTTAGTTGGTTCAGGAGCTCTTTGTCGGCTTTGAACTTGGAATACAAATCTGCAGTATCCTTCTTCATGGTCTCCATAGCAGCCAGCAGAGATGATTTCAGAGCAGAATGATCATTAGCCAGTTTGATGGCAGCAATGTGCTGATCCAAGTGAAGGATGTGATTCATAGTCGATTTCAGAGAAGTTGGGATCTCTTGATCAAAGAGTTCAGCCAATTCTTTTATCTTGGGAGCATTCTGAACCAGGATACCTATGTCCCCATCAAGGAGAGAGAGGATCTCCTTAAGCCTTGTCTGGTTGTCTTCAGAGAGACTCTACTGAGATGTGGCTTCTTCTCCTTGTTCAAGTGTGTCCTTTAAGAAGAAAGTCATACTTGGTGCTGGCTCATTCTTGTCCTGAAAGGAAAGAAGGAAATATATCAAAGATATCAAGGGTTTTGTTCTTAGGATCTATATATTTATAAAAAGAAGGAAACCTGATCCACATGCTGAGAGGCAGGAGGAGACCGGGGAAGCTCATTCATGTTGGTAGCAGGAGGTGATTTGTCATCCTTCAGACCACTTTCTTCAGAGGATGAGCTCACATGGATGGGAGATGGTCGAGAAGGACTAATTCGGTTTCCTGATTGGGCTTCATCATCTCGAGAAGAAGCACCAGCAGAAAACTCTGATTCCTCATGGTTGGAGGTAACAAGTTCAGCATTTTGATTCCCTCCCACAGAATGAGTCTTCTCAGAAGAATTGGATCTGCCTTCGAGGGATTTTCCTGTCAAATCGGCAATAATTTTATCTGTTTGAAGAACAGGAAAGGCCAAAGTACTCAGTTTTAATATTTGTGGCCAGGAAAAGTGAAAATATGTACAATTACCAATCTTTTCGTGGGTCTTCTGGATTTCAGGATTCTCAGCAGGGGTGCCGTCTTGCATTTGAGTAGAGTGTGGACCAGAGCCAATCTACAATTGAAAAGAAATGATACAAAGGCAAAATCAATCATTACAACATACCAAGAAAGACATACCTTGGAAACTTGCTTAGTTCTTGGGGATCTTTTCTTCTTGGAAGACCGAGGACTGCTAATCAAATGAGTAGAAGCTTTCCTTTTCTTCATATCTTTCAACTTCTCCTCAAGGAAGACCATATGTGCCTTCATGAATGCTTTCATAGCCAATCCTTCATCACCCAAAGCTGGGTGAGGTCCAGCCAGGTAATAACGAATTTCTCTTGAAGGAAGAATTGGTTCAACATCCTGTAAAGAAAAATTGAGTTCAGATAAGAGGGGAACCGAGCAAAAGCAGTTACCTCACTATCAGTGGTAAACTCTGGCAAAAGTATTTGGCAAAAGGGATGAACTAATGAGTTGAATATATGACCATGTAGTTCTTCCCACCAAGATTGGAACAGAGGGTGTGCAATGTCAATTAAGACAAAAGGATCAGGCCTGTACTCTGGTAAATCTTTTCCTAGATTGAAAACCTTCTCAGCCTGAAGAGATTCAGTTACAATTTCCCTTGGTTTGATGGCTCTGGAAAAGAATAGCCTTGGGGGCAATTGGCCACATCCCAACTGTCTTGCTGCCATGTTTGGATTATAGAACTCATAAGTAGACCTCACTTGCCTGCCATTATGAAATTCTGCAGGCAGGATGCATGGTTTGATGATTGCATTAAAGATTTCTGTTGACAGATTATCATTGCAACCCGAGTCATAATTAAATTTGCAAGGGAAAATGAAATCTTCACACTCTCTATAAGGAAACCAGAGGACTTCTTCAAAGCCTTTGTAGAAGATCTTGAAGAGCTGGCCAACGTTCTTGTTGATAGTGATGGCAGATGCAGCTTCTCCATAAGTTTGGCAAGCTTTAAATGTTGCTTCTTCATCCTCAGCATAGTTTACTGAAGGGAAAGCCAAGGAATGCAAGTCCACTCTGACCAATTTTTGCATATACAGTTGCAACCACATCTGAACTAACCACCAAGGACCATTCACACAAGAAATTCCTTTTTTCTCAAACATTTGAGTGGTAATCTGATGCAACATATGGTAAGTAGCACCCAAGAGATACTTACCAAGGGCAATTGTCTTGACGGCTGCCAAGTCTTCGGCCATGACTATATGATTCAGCACGGGCTCATTTGACTTACCACAGAACACAAACCTGCACAGCCAGAAATTCAGGAAGGCCTTATATTCTTTGTCCAAAATGGACCGTTTTCATGTAGGATTCAATGTGTTTCGTCCAAGGGTCGGTAGTTTTGATGGCTGTTTGGTTGCTGCCATATTGATACTTCCAAGGATGTACCTCTTCGGTGATGTTCAGACCAGTCATCATAAAAACATCGGCCAAAGTAATAGTCATTGGGCCATGACCGACGACAAAGGAATTAGTGGCATTTGACCAAAAATGAGCTGCCGCCATCAACAAATCTTCATTCTTGGGGGTATTAGACAGAGACAGCTCCAAACACTGAGATATATCTTGAGTGTCCCAGTTCTCGCTCCTAGATTTGGTTGATGAAATCTGCTTGTAGCAGTTGCGCCATCCGGCAATTGGGGGAAATGGCCAAGTCTTGAATGTCTTCTTCCAATGTTTCTTTGGAGAGATACCAAATTTGAAAGAGATTCTCTGACTCTCTTTCTCAATGAATTCAACAGGGTCTGAACTGCCTTTGGGGCCTAGAAAGTAAATGTCTCGATTGGCTTCCGTTGAGATTAAGATTTGATTCTCATTTTCCTTTAAAGAAGAAGTAAGTGCGTATAAGGGAAAAGAATTTGAAATCAAAATTGCTGCTGAATAAACAAAGGAAGTATGGAATTACCTCCAAAACCAAGTCGAGAGGGTCCATCCGGAAGGTTGAATCGAAGATCGGCAGTGGTCTAGGGTTTCAAGATTTCTGGAGGAAGGCGATTAAACTACTAACTGAGGAGCCGCACGGCTTTGAGCAGAAGAAGGGCAGACTGGTCAATTTCAGAGCAAAAAGGGCCTCTTTTACTCTAAAATTGAGGGGGCATATGTTAACACCAAAATTTGGTAGAGCCTAGATGACCGATAAGATGGCACGCGATCATTCGGTAAGGGTCATTCGGCTAGCAAAAGAACAGCTACAGCGCTGTAGCATTCGGGAAGCCGTCGTCATTCGGCTAAGGAGCCTGAGTCCGAGAAAGAGCTGAGCGAGAGATGGTTCGGCAAGCGTGAAGCATCAAGAAGAATATCCAAGGACAAGGGCCCACATCACGTACAATTCCCACGACTCTGAGAAGACTTGGAGGACAATGTATCTTAGCTAGATATTTTGTTAGTTATTATTCGTAACTAGTTAGGACTCAATAAGCCCGGGTATAAATATAAGACCCCTAAGAATCGTAAACGATATACCCAATTCAATACAAACAACCCGGCTCCGTGCCTTGGCTCCCGCCACCTTCGAGTCCGGCCGTGTCGCCGATCTATCGCGAAGAGGATTCATCGACCCGCCGACCTCGTAAGTACCGGCAACCTTGCACCATGTCTAGTATCGTCAGCGGATTTAGATTATTGCAAGAAGTCTTGTTCACGCTTAGTATCGTCCAGCGGATTTAAGCTATCGGGGCAAGAGGGTTCTTTTTGTTGATCATGAGCCATCCGGTGGGCTAAGATCCGCTTAGAGCTAGTTATCGGCTTCATTAGATTTTGGCAAGATCTAATGAATTCATTAAGTTACCACGTGTTTGCAAAGTGTTTTCGATCTATTTATTTAATTATGTTTGCACATACTTTTTTGCCCAATTTAGATTGAGACGTCTCGGCTTTATCTTTTGTTAGATCTAGTTGTCATCAATTCATTCAATGTTTATCATTAGCTTGTCACTAGATCTATCTCGTTTCTTAATAGCCGAGCTAGATCAATCTAAGTTGTTACATGTTGTGGGTTCGTATGTGTTTAGATCTTGACAGATGTGTCATCCGGTGGATGAGATCTTTGGGTTAATCTAGAGCTAATCATCCGGTGGATTAGAGATCGGTTTAATCGATAGGTTTTTACGTAAGGTAGTTCCTTCTTCATGGACCCTCGATTCGGCAAGTTTGCCGAACACGGTTATGCCTCAATGTATCACGTGTTGCGGGTTCGTATACGTTTATACGCACGGTAGCTCCTTCTTCGCCGAGGGTTCGTGATACGTGCATGCGTACGGTAGCTCCTTCTTTGTAGCGGTCCGTGTCGCCTATTTGTACGGTAGCTCCTTCTTTCTGAAGAGGTTCGTAATACGTTTATACGTGTGGTAGTTCCTTCTTTTAGAGAAGGTTCGTGTACGTTTATACGTGTGGTAGTTCCTTCTTTCTGAAGGTTCGTGTACATTTATACGTGTGGTAGTTCCTTCTTCTTCTTGTGGTAGGTTCGTAGCGAGGTTCGCCCGCACGTATGGTAGCTCCTTCTTCGTTGAGGGTTCGTGATATCGTTTTACGTAGGGTAGCTCCCTCTTCATGTGTCGTGAATGTCTATTACGATGTTCATGATTTATTTTCTTCCATGTTGTCAATTAATTCGATCCATGCAATAGAGCTTTACATTAACACATCATGATGATCGACTTAACTTGTTCGGACATGTCTTTTATGGTCATTCCGTAGTTGTTTGCACGTCATATCTTCATATTTGCTTACCGAATGTATTTATTACTCATCGACGATAGCTTTCATAGCTATATGTCTTTA